>JAZKJV010008443.1:0-376813 GCA_037367405.1 Ottelia alismoides
TCGGCTTCTCGAGGGATGACTTGAATGTTCCGATCATCCAATACTGCCGAGATGATACACTTTTTTTTCATCGAGGGGGCTGAGGAGCCAACGACATGCGGTGGCTTTAGAGCTCTTCACTGAATTGTCGGGTTTATCTAAGAATAGTGCGAAATCGTTTTCGTTCCTTTTGGAAGTGCGGAGCAGATTGCTGACAGTCTTGTGACGTTCCTGGGCTCGGAGCAGTCCTCGTTGCAACTTGAGTAACCATGACACTGGGGAGGACTCTGGTCCGCGATTGACTGAGGGTAGTAGAGAAGGTTGAAGCAAGATCGTCAGGTTTTCTCTCGAGGGGTAGATTGTTTTACCTCCTGTCCTCCATCCCCATCTATCTCTGTCCACCGCAAGATGCCTAAGGGGATTCCGGGCACGACTGGAGAAGCGGATGCGCTCTTTCTTGTGGGGTAATAATACGGGTGGGAACAGGGGGATCCATATGATAGGATGGGAGGATGTCTTGCTTCAAAAGAGCAACTGGGGTCTGGGGGTGAAATCGCTGGAGCAAATGAACGATGCGCTTTTGCTTAAATGGGCTAGCAGGATCTGGGGTCCGGGAGATGACCTCGTTTGCGCAGTGATCCGTAAGATCTACGATGTGAGGGGAACTCCGCCTTCGTTGACGGCTGGCCTCACCACCACGACCCCTTTCTGGCGGGGTGTGGTGAGGACTTTTGTGAACAACATCGCCCTCTTCAGACCGGTCCTCGGGAGGGGGGACTCCTTTTCTTTTTGGGCTGACGATTGGTCGGGGGGAGGGGCCATCTGCTCTCGATTCCTCCAGTTGTATGCGCTTACGGGGGGAGAAGCTCTGCTCGGTTGCGGAATGTTGGGCTGATGGTCTCTGGTGCCCAACTTTTTCCGCCAACCTCTCTGACCGGAGGTTCGAGGATTTCTTGGCTTTGCTGGAGGCCGTGCGGGAGGTGGGGCCGCCATATGAGGGGCGGGATCACTGGTGTTGGAAGGAGGGGACTTTCTCGGTAAGGGGGGCCTATGGTGCCTGTTAGAATTATTATATTACAATTATATTTGTAACCTTTCGGGTTCCGTAACCCTTGACCTTTCGGGTTCCGTAACCCTTGACCCTTCATGTTCCGTAACCTTTACCCTTCGGGTTCCGTAACCCCTCAGGGGTATTCATGTATTTTTCCTCTTGTACTCTCTAGGGTATTCTCTTTATATAAGAGACCCTAGTCCTATGGAATAGATATCACATTCTGTCTCTCTTCTCCACATGGTATCAGAGCAACGGTCCTAGACCGGGGTTCTGACCTAAAATCTCCACCGCCACCTTCAAGCCTCGTAAAAGAATGCGCGGGCCCTCTTCCCTGAATTAGGGCCCTGCGCAAGGCCCTCCAATCACCTCCAGTGCAGCAGCCCTCCCGCTAGAGCTATTCTGCGCTTTCAGGACCTCCTACGAAGGCCGTTAGCCCACAGCAACCCTCCACGAGTACCGTAGGACTCTTTGGAGATCCAAAACTCATCACAGATCGCTTCCAAGAATCCAGATATGCTGCCCATTGGAGTTTTCAGCCCTTCTTCAAGGGCAAACGTGAGTTTTAGGGCATTTTTTAGCTCTTATATGCATCCTTAGTTGATCACAGGATCGTTTTCTATTTTAAGACCACCATGGCGCCTTCTTCTACCGAGACAAAGCCCTTGGCCACGAATGTTATGGCACAAGGCACTACTATCAAACTCAAGGGCACAGAAAATTACGTGCTCTGGTCTCGATCTTTTATGGTGTTCATTGGTGGTCAGAGGAAACTCTACATTTGACTAAAGATCCTTTAGATGAAAAGGACAAAGAGTACGACAATTGGCAGACTGACAACTATTTGGTTATCAAACTGGATGACCAACAGTGTTGAGGCTCATATTGCCTCAAATCTTCTTTACAAAAATACGGCCAAGGAAATGTGGGAGGATCTCGAGCAAACATACTCCCAGAAGAAGACGAAGTCACGCCTTGCAGATATTTACAGGCGAATCTGGTCGGCATCTCAGAGTGATTCCACCCTCATCGAGTACTACAGGCATCTATCCAGTCTGTATGAGGAGCTTGCAATATTCCAGCCCTCATGTTGCACCAAACAGATACAAGAGTGTTCTGACTGGCAGGTATACCGCTTCCTTGATGGCCTGCATTCTAGGTACCATGCAGCGAAGGAGCAATTTCTTATATCAGACACACTGCCAACAATGAAGGCCATCTTTGGCCGACTTGAGGAGCTCGAGACCTCCGTTGCCCGACATCCTTATCTTACCTTCAACGGAGAACTTTGCACACATCGTCTCATCTGGGCGAGGAGGCAGATACGGCGTGTGAGGAGGACGCGGTCGCGATCCAAAGTCGTGGTCGTGGACGGGAATCTGGACGAGGCCGTGGACTTTGGTCGTGGTCGTGGGCGAGACTCTACTGCCCCATGCACTCACTGTGGTAGGTGGAACCACCCGACTGAACGATGCTGGCAGAAGTTTGGCGTACCTTCTTATCACGCCAATAATGCTTATGAGGATGCCTATGATGTGGAAGAAGCATCGCCTAGCTCCAGTGGCAAGACTGTTCATCTTAATGATGCAGATTATTCCCGCCTAATGCAGATCCTTCAGACTCCAGGGCCTACTACCACTAGTAATACTACAACTGCTGCTCTGGCCACTCCTTCAGGTACAATAGCCAACTCTGCTATCACTCCTACTCCAGCTTGGATTATTGATTCCGGCGCCTCTACTCATCTCGCTGGAGAAGGTAGTTTGCACACCTCTTCCATACCATCTACCTCTGTGAAGTCAGTTCGAGTCGCTAATGGGACTCAATCACAGATTACTACTGTCGGAACTATGGAATTCTCTTCCAAGCTCCGACTTTCGGGGGTTCACTGTGCTCCTGATTTTCTCTTAGCTTGTTGTCAGTTCACAAGCTTTGTGTTGAGCTTCATTGTCGTGTGATATTTGATGAGTCTTGTTGTTATTTTCAGGACATTCGGACGAGGCAGATTTTTGGTGGGGGTCATGAGAAGAACGTCCTATATTACCTTGACATACCCTCAGACTCCAATTTTGTTGGTGCTGCATCTATCTCCGAAGATCCACTCCTATGGCATATGCGCCTTGGACATCCCTCTGCCAAGGCCATCTCCATGATGTTTCCTAAACTCTGCTCTGAAGCCCTTTCAGTGCGAGGCATGTGAGTTCGGAAAACACCATCGGACTTCGTTTCCTATTCGTACGGAGTCTCGTAGTACTGCTGCTTTTCATCTTGTTCACTGTGATGTTTGGGGACCTTGTCCGATCCGCACATTAAGTGGTCATCGCTACTTTATAGTTTTTGTTGATGATTATAGTCGATCTTCTTGGGTCTATCTAATAAAGGAGCGTTCGGAGATTAATCAAATTGTCCGAAATTTCTTTCAATATGTTAAAACTTACTTTTCTAGCATTGTTAAGATCATTCGTACCGACAATGCTCTTGAGTTAACCCAACATGACTTGACCTCTTTCTTTGCATCCCAGGGAACTGTTCACCAAACATCATGTCCATATACCTCACAACAGAATGGTATAGCTGAGAGGAAACTCCGACACTTGCTAAATGTTGCCAGATCTCTTCTTAGTCAAATGAGTGTTCCTAAACAATATTGGGGAGATGCTATCCTTACTGCAGTGTATCTCATCAACCGTGTTCCTTCATCAGTTCTCAAAGGGGCAACTCCATTTTCCTTACTTTATCCTACCGAGTCTCCTTTTCCTATACCTCTGCGAATTTTTGGTTGTATTGCTTTTGTCCATAACTTTCATGCAGCTGGCAAATTATCCTCTCGTGCCATCAAATGCGTCTTTCTTGGGTACTCACGTACCCAGAAAGGCTATCGCTGCTATGATCCTGTTGGATGTCGATACTATGTATCTGCTGATGTCACCTTCTTTGAGCAAACAAGTTATTTCACACAGACTGTATGTGACATTCCTCTGGACCTCCCTCCTCCACCAATCGTCTATACTCGCCAGCGTACTTCTATACCTTCTACACCAGTGTCTGTACCTTTGCCTGTCCCTTTTATGCAGGATGATATGACCACTTCAAGTGCTCCCACCACTGCTGTCCCGAATGTACCTGGGGAGCTTCCTATAGCTCTACGCAAGCAAAAAAGGAAATGTACGTATCACCCCATGTCACATTTTACTTCTACAGATGGTTTATCTAGTTGTGACAAGAGATTTGCAGATGCTCTTAATGCTATTACCATTCCAAAAGATCATTTCAGTGCAATGCAAGATCAAGGTTGGCGACAGGCCATGGATGAGGAGATGGATGCACTTACCTCCCGGGGTACGTGGGATCTTGTGCCGTGTCCCCCGGGAGTTCGCCCTGTGGCTTGTCGATGGGTCTTCACGACCAAACAGTCGCCTGATGGTTCTATTGACAGGTTGAAAGCCAGACTTGTTGCCAAAGGTTTCACACAAACCTTTGGAGTTGATTATTTTGAGACCTTCTCGCATGTTGCCAGAATGGGGTCGATACGTACCATTCTCTCTGTTGCTGCCAACAAGGCTTGGCCCATTTATCAACTTGATGTGAAGAACGCCTTTCTTTATGGTGATCTTGAGGGGGAGGTCTACATGATGCAACCGCCGGGGTATGTAGTCGAGGGGGAGCATGTATGTCGACTACGCAAGGCCATTTATGGCCTGAAGCAGAGCCCAAGGGCATGGTTTGACAGGCTCACTATGGAGATCAACATACTTGGTTTTCAGAGGACAACATCTGACTACTCTGTCTTTGTTAAACGACGGTCTACTGGCACGATCATCCTTGCTGTCTATGTTGATGATATGGTTATCACAGGAGATGATGTAGATGGTATTCAGGAGACCAAGGCCTTCCTCCAGAAGGTCTTTGTCACGAAAGATCTCGGCCAACTTCGTTATTTTCTTGGCATCGAAGTAATACGCACTACAGAGGGGCTCCATCTTTCACAGAGAAAGTATTGCCTCGATATTCTGACTGAGGCAGGACCTCTTGGATGCAAGCCATCTGACATCCCTGCAGAAGTGAGAAAATATTCAGCATCTACTGATCCAGCATTTGAGGATGCAACACGATACAGAAGCGTAGTGGGAAAATTACTCTCACTGTTACTAGGCCGGACATATCATATGCTGTGAGCAGAGCCAGTCAATATATGGAGAAGCCTCTTTACAGTCACTGGCAGGATGTTCTTTTGATCCTTCGATATTTGAAGGAATCTCCCGGACGTGGACTTTTCTATGGGGTGAATGGACACACTAATATCTCCGCCTATACAGATTCTGACTATGCTAGCTCTCCTGAGGACCGCCGATCCACTACAGGATACGCCATGTTTGTTGGGGATAATCTTGTCACTTGGCGAAGCAAGAAGCAGACAGTGGTATCCAGATCTAGTGCGGAAGCAGAATACAGGGCAATGGCTCAGGCCACATGTGAGATCACATGGCTTGTTTCTTTCCTAACAGAACTTGGCATGTCAGTCGCCACTCCTGTACCCTTATACTGCGACAACAAGTCTGCCACATACATCGCCACCAATCCAGTTTTCCATGAGCGGACAAAACACATTGAAGTTGATTGCCATTTTATTCGTGATGCGGTACGAGAAGGACGAATCAGCACTCCACACTATCTCCACTGAACTTCAACTTGCAGACATCCTCACAAAGGCTCTTCCAAGGAAGCGTCTAATGTACTTAGTATCCAAGTTGGGCATGATCGACAGATATGCTCCAACTTGAGGGGGAGTGTTAGAATTATTATATTACAATTATATTTGTAACCTTTCGGGTTCCGTAACCCTTGACCTTTCGTGTTCCGTAACCCTTGACCCTTCATGTTCCGTAACCTTTAACCCTTCGGGTTCCGTAACCCCTCAGGGGTATTCATGTATTTTTCCTCTTGTACTCTCTAGGGTTTTCTCTCTATATAAGAGACCCTAGCCCTATGGAATAGATATCGCATTCTGTCTCTCTTCTCCACAGTGCCATTTCCAGGCCGCCGCCGGCCAAATCCGACCTGCTTATTAGAGACTGTGCAAATATTTGGGCTCTCAGGCTTCCTGAGAGAATTGGTATCTTCCTCTGGTTGCTCAGGAGAAAGAGATTGATGACGCGTGATCGCTGCGTCAGGCTGCTTGAAGTTTTTTCGGACAGGTGCATGATTTGTAATGCTGCGATCGAATCGGTGGAACATTTTTTTCTCATGCCCCTTGGTATCTCAAATATGGCAGGAGATGGGCTCAGATTGGTGCAGCGGCGACTTTCAAGCTTTCTGGGACTCGATCCACGACAATCCAAACAGATCAAGGGGTGAGCGCATGTACCCCATGGCCATTCTATGGGCGGTGTGGCGGGGGAGAAACGACTTGCTGCTCTCGGGTCAGCGTTTTTACAAGGAAAATGTGGGGATGTTCGCTAAACGCATGGTTGACGAGTGGGTCCTGTAGCGTTCTGATTGTAGTGTGCTTTTGATTTCCCTACTGGTCTTGTTACCTCTTGTTTTGAATAAATAAATTTGGGGCGGACACCACCGAGTGTTTCCCCCTATCTTTTAGACTTCAAAAAAAAGATAAAAGTTGAGATAATTGTCATGCCAAAAGGCAACAACAAGGAAGGTTGCAGTGCTTCTTGAGAATCATCAGCTGTGTGCAATCTTCACAAACCTAGATGAGGTAGATGTGGTCATGCACCTTATGACAAATTGTTCCACATTGATATGTTATTGTTTTACAGCAATCTTTGCTAAGTCCAACTCCTATGGAGGAAGTCTATCCCTAATAAATTTGACTGATATCAGCACTTGGTTGGAAGTGGGAACTTTTGTTGCTTTCGGTTATTATACACATGTTGTCTGCATCATTAAACCCAAAAAACAGGATAATATACACTTCTTCCTTATATAAGATTTGAACCTGATATTTGGAATGGTAGAGATACTTCTCATCCAACAGACCACTTGAGCGTGTAAAGATGGGGTATAATTTATTTGGTTAGAATCTAGCCACTTTCTTCGACCACTAGGACATCCCAGGAAAATTAATCTAGGCACGAAGCGAGATTTATTAATTTGTGAATCCTTCTCAACTAATATGGTTTGGATATCGACTTTTTCTTCCTCCTTTTGTTATCTGTTATTTTTTCATTTATAACTATATAAAATTCCCACTTGCTTAGAAATTCCTTTGTGCCTAAAAAGTAAAAAGTATCTCTACTTTTGTCTATTTCTGATTTTCCGTGCAAGTAATGGAGGTTGAGATCTCAAAATTTCTGCTTCTGCTTGATTGTCACTGCTCAATTCCTCTATGGCTTCCTTCTTCTTTGTTGTATAAGCCCTCCAAGAATAGAGCATTTATGAATCTTTGCTAGCCATTTTTCTCGTTCTTTTTTTTTATATATATTTTTTAGACAAAAAAGGAGCAACACGCTAAGGTGCTAATGTGTCTGCCCCAAATATATTAAATCAACAAAGAAGGAATACTTACCGAAGCCAAGACTCGAAGAGAGTCTTGAAATGAAAAATTACATTCTCTGCATAAAATCGCTTAGAAGCAAAAACTAGCCCATTTCTAGCTAACCAAGCCTAAACAACCATTACTGGGAGGAGGAGCTCTTCATTGGGGCGATGCTTATTCACATACATGTAATCCCAAAAGGCCTGGACACTTTGGGCATTCGACCACGACAGTCCAAACTCCTGCCACACTCTCGAAGTCTGTTCACAACAGAAGAAAAGATAATCAATAGTCTCTGTCTCATTATCACGGAGCGGACACATATGAGAAGCACCCGTGAGGAATCTGGCACACCGATCTCTGGTCATGATGCGGACTTTCCACATTAGCCACAAGATCACACCAATGTGACTTGGGACCTTGAGATCCCATAAAAGCTTGCAGTCACGGGCCAAGTGACCCGCTAACGGGAATGAGGGCATGTCGATTACTTTGTACGCTTGTTTCACCGAGAAGTCGTCGCCCCTTCAAGTTCAATAATCCATTCCTTCATCCTGACCAAGAAAAGAGCTCAAAGAGTCTAGTACTGCAGCAAATCCTCAAGGCACTGATCAGATAAGTCCATTAGAAAAGAAGGCATCCAAGATCCGTTCTCCTAACAATCTGCCACCTTAGCATCCCGATGCCAAGGCAAAACTCAATATTATGAATTTTCCAGATGCGATTAATAATATGAAAATTCAACTGAGAAAGCTTTATGATATATATATTTGGCGCGAATGTTCGACGACTTAGCTGAGCGTTGGAGAAGCATAAACGATAAGGCAGTTCGGGGAGAAGAAAAGAAATCGGTGCAGAGCACTCACTTTCCTGTTAAGCTGAGCACGGGAAGCGAACTCCTGGGGCAAGATAAAGCTTCGCTAATGCGATGGACTTCAATTCCGCGAAGCGCTTTAGCGAGATGCTAACAGGTATGAAGTAGTCTAGTCATCCGTCAAGAAAGCGAAAGACTAACCATTACCCAGAACTAGTCGAAAGAGCTCCGTGAACTACGTCATTAAGGATAGAATGCCTTTCCAAAAGGTCGAAGAGTGAGAAGGTAAGGAGCTGGCATACCACTCTGCGAACGAATGCCATATTAGATTTAAAGGATGAGTCTGTAACAAAAAATCCTCGCTTCTACCCCATATTTGAGAAATTCACTTGAGGAATAGCATCTTATTCATGATCTCAAGGTGAGAATCTCCAAGTCCCCCTTCTGCTTTGGGTAGTGTAATGGTGTCCCAGTCAACTAGGTGAATACCAATACCATCTAGACCATACTTGCTCCAGAAGAATTTCTGCATAATCATCCCAAGGCGAATGCCAACTGGAAGAAGACATGAGACATAAAGAAAACATGAATCGCCACGAGGATTGCCTTTAACGGCACTAGCCGATCGCCTCTAGAAAGAGTGGTTGCCTTCCATCCAAATAGCTTCTTCTCCAACTTCTCAATGATAGGGAGCCAATCAGCACAACGTAGTATGTCACAAGTCAATGGGAACTCGAGATAATGAATATGCAAGAATCCACGCGACGTCCCCACTTCCTCCACACAAGCCAAAGCCTCCACTTCAGACATACCAAACATGACGACTGCCAACTTGCTTCAGTTCAAATTGAGACCCGACAACTCACCAAAGACCTCAATAGTCCAAGCCATCCCCCTTGCCTCCTCATAGCATCCTTTAATGAAGAGGATAGTGTTGTCCGCGTACTGAAAAAACCACTGTTGCAATAGTCGGCCGACTATCCCGAATAGTCGGTCCGACTATGCGGTGCGGTGGGGTACCCGACTGAACAGACCTCCAGTCGGGCAATAGTCGGCCCGACCGAATAGTCAGCCGACTATTCGGCCGACTGGCCCGACTATGAGGCCGACTGGAGTTTGACTCTTCGTATTTTTATTATTTTTATTTTCAATTTTCAATATTTATGGGTTACATTTTACCACGGTATCGCCACAAATGTCAAATTCTATATGTCTATTATATTGATTGATACTTTTATCTTGGATTCATGTTAAATAATGACCATATATGTATAAAAATATAAGAATATGTGTATTATAAATAATTTTTATATTAAAAAATACAAAACCGAATAATTCCGAATAGTCGCCCGAATACCGATTATTCTCTATTCAGTGACCCCTCCGACTGAATACCGAATACCGTCTTCTGCAACATTGGAAAAAACGGGACAAAGATGTCCCCAATCGAATACCCTGCTATGACCCCTTGCTGAGACACTGGACCAACCATGCAAGCCAACACATCAACGATGATAACCAACAAAGGCAATTGTTGAAGTATGTAATAGATGGGTAACTGGATCTCTCCAATTACCCACAGTCATGTTTTGTCCCACATGGATGAGCAATGTAACTTCGGTTTGTCTGTGGAGTTATATAATGAGCCTCACACCCCCCGTACTCATTGAGAGATTGGAATAGACGATTCATCCCTTTGAGGCCTTCTCCCATAGTTTCATCCCGTTCCCTTCACGGAGTAGGGTTCCACGTAAAATCTGAGCGTTCCATTTTTTATTCTTTATGTTCTTTGTTCTAATTACGCTTGCCATATTTAATATTGCAGCTTTCGCCTCTGTCTTCTTGCCGGTTCAATTTTGGATTAATCTTGGATATTTGATTTTATTTTTGATTCATCTTTATATTATCTGGAGTTTGTATTTTGTTCATTTGATTACCAAGTTCAAGAAAGCTAGGGTTTTCACAGCCCTAATTCTAGGGTTTCTTCATGAAACTCTAGATCTGATGTTCACATCTTGAGGCCACGAACGTGCACATCTAAGATCTCGAGCAGCGTCGATTTCACCCAGCATAGAGGCCCTCCACTGTACTACTAGTCTCGAGGTGGCCGACAATCTCCCAGCATCTCCTTTCTCAAGGAGATCTCTAGGTGATCGAATCCGGCGGTGCGAACTCCCAACTCTCAAGTGGCGATGGCACAACCACATGCTCCTCCAAACGCCGCTACCTCCGGTCGACTCTAGGTTTCTAGTTCTAGAAGAAGAAAAAAGCGTTGGCATCTCCAACAAAGGCAACACATCCCCGATCGCATCTCGCCGCCATACTCCAAGCGGCTCCACGCTCTTCCAGCCCGATTGCCCAAGCACCTCCGACCAGATCACATCTCCAGCACATATCCAAGCGGGACTCTCATCTTCGATTAGGAGGCTCCCCACCAGTCGCAACAACAACCCAAAGGGGGCTCACATTTCAATCGGGAAGTACCAACATCTTACAGTTCGCAGCAGAGTCGTTCGAAGCCTCCAACAATGGCGATTCGAGCATCCAACTCCCCCTAGGGTTCATCTCTAACCGCAGCTGCGACACATGAACCCTCAAGATCCAGGCATCACGAATCAACCCTAGAGATCCAACTCCCCTGTAGTAGGTGGCAAAGAAAACAGCGAGATGATGGCATTGTTAGTCGGTGGCGATGAGGCTGGAGATGCGGCGCCGGTTTCTCGCTGCTGAAGCTGTGATCGGAACCCTACTTTTAAAAGAAAAAAGAGAGGAGGGGCCCGCTTCTTGGAGAATGCAGAAACTGAAGCCTAGTAGGCTTCAAATCATTTTTTTCAATTTTGTTGTGGGCTTTATTGGGCCACTTCTGGAAACGAGAAATGTAAAAAAAAAAGTGAAAGAGAGAGAGGAGCAGAACATTCCAACATGAATGGCTGAAAACGCTACATCCAATAAAAAAATGAAATGAAGATGACCAAAAAAGAAGAAGAAGAAGCACATTGGGTTGTTGCAGAAAGAAAAGGGAAAAAAAGAGGGGTGTACCACTGTTTTGGGCCCATATCAGGCTGTTGCACTTTAATGCCTTGATTGGGCCGTGAAAGGGGGGGGGGGTTTCTAAAAAAAATGCTGAAAATTTTGGAAAGCCAGACAAAATGAACGGCTTGAAAAAAAAGAGTTTTTTAGAAAAAAAAGCGGTCGTACAAAAAGAACTCGTACGAAAAAAGGTAGCCAAAAACACAAAGGACAGTTACGAACAAAAAAAGATGATTTGTGCAAAAAAGAGCATAAAAAAGGGAAAAAGGGAAAAAATGCAAATTATTCATTGTTTCTCACGATCGTCCATGTTCTTATTCTATCAAGTATGGGAGAAAGGGGGAGTAAGAGATGGCATATATTCTTCTTCTTGAAATGTCTCTATAAGACTTCTACTGCTCGTCCACGACTGACAAGCCGGCACTCTAGATTATTGCTGCTATCAACCGTCTTCACCGAACATCGACTAGTTTATCGGGATGTCTCTATCTCCGACTACTACTTCGCATTGGACTTTCTTCTTCTACATTGACTCTTCTCTGGGCACGATATGGTATCGCAATGACTACTATATGCACGATTGAGGCTCTTTCCCGATGACCTGAAAGTCACAGACTTGTCCTCAAACGAGGTCTTTTAACAGCAATGGTTCTTCAAACGAGGTTCCTCTACCCCCTTCTCTTTCATATGTATCGAGTGAAGATGAGTTGTGTATATTTTCCTTTTGTTGCAAGTTGCAGTTTTCTCAGCTCCAGCTTGAGGGGGAGTGTTGAAATATGTAATAGATGGGTAATTAGATCTATCCAAGATCCAATTACTCCCACTCATGTTTAGACCTACATGGATGAGTGATGGAACTCCAGTCTGTCTGTAGGGCTATATAATGAACCCCACATCCCTTTATTGTTAGAGTATGTGTCATTTATCATGTAAGATGGGTAAATAGATCCTTCCAAAATCCATTTACCACATCAGGAGTTTAGTCCCACGTCTACCAGTGGTGGGACTTGGAGGCTCTGTGGAGGCTATATAAGAAGCCCCAGACTTCTTGTATCAAATGAGAAAGTGCAATGCATAAATCAGCTCTTTGAGGCGTTCTCCCGTGGTTTCATCCCGCTCCTTAGGGAGTAGGGTTCCACGTTAAACCCTTGTGTTCCAAGTTCATATTTCTTTATATTCTTTGCTCTGTTTATCATTTTGCTTTTGCATAGTTTATTTTCTAACATGGTATCAGAGTGGGTTGATTCTCGAGGATTTTTAAGTTCTTATTTTTATTCGAGATTCAATTTCTGAATTCTTGTTCTTAAGATTGATGTTTGAAGATTATTGCTCAAGATTATTTGAGTTCCAGTTTCTAGGATTCTCTTGAAACCCTAATTTTGCAAGTTCTTTGAGATGTCCGTGAAATCGCCACGAAGATTATGAAGATTTTTGTTACATCTGTTTTGATTCAAGATCTCTAGGGTTTTCTAAAACCCTAGATCTACAGTTCGTGAAGATCGCACGTCTCATCATTCAAGCCTCCTGGTAGTATCTTACAGCCGCAACACCTTCCAGCCCTAGCCGCACAGTGCGGCAATCTAGCCCCTCCAAGCGATAATCCAGGCAGCACTCAAGGCTTGAGGCAGCCCTGATCGAAGGCCTTTTCATGTGCACCACAAGGCAGCTCCGATGAAGCAACCCGAGCGGCACCGCCACCTCCAGTTCAAGGCTGCGGCGACGCAACATCTTCCAGGCGAAGCCTCCCTGACCTCTGAGCAACTCGCACACACAAGAACTTCCCAGGTCCCAGGCGGAGATGAACCCTCTTTGAATTTTGACGAAGAAGAACAATGAAACACGGGAGGACTTCCGAGGTCAACAGGGTTTCAAAACCCTAAAAAACATGATGGCGGCGACGCAGATCGCAACTCCTCATCGCACAGCCGCACATCCTCTCCAACCGACGATGAACCTTCGCGCAGTTCCGACAAGGGACATTTTCAAGCATTCCAAACGGCGCTCCCTCGCCAAGGCGTCGGCCCCCTCCCTCCTGGAGGCAGCGCCGATCTCCAGCCCCATGCACGGCCCTAGGCAGCACTGCCCTTACTACTCCTCCCTTCATCGCCTCTAGGTGGAGGCATCTCCTACAGGTCGGCTCCCGCGACATCGCGCGGAGGTAGCCCCTGAAGTCCAAGCGGCGGCTGCGGCGGCAGATCCTCATCTTCTTGATGGTGACGGGGTCGAGAGCAAAGGGGTTCCCATCGGGGAACCCTGAATAAGAGCCCCAAGTGGGTTGTGGTCGTTTAAAAAAAAGGATTTTTTTTCACTTTGTTCCTGTTGTAAGGGCTCAAATGGGCCAAAAGAAAATTAAAGAGAGAGAGAGAAGCGAGAGATCAAGCCCAATTGGACCGTGAATATCCAAAAAAAAGGAGAGGTTTGGGCCTTTGGGCCGAGTAATGTTGTTATTAAAAAAATCACTTGAAAAAGGCATGCACAAAAGAAAAGTCGTACGCAAGAAAATTTTGCAAAAAAGAAGTGAAAAGCCTAAAAAAATATTCATTTGAAACGACTAAAAAAAGGGAAGAGACTGCTAAAAAAAGCCACGAAAAAATCGTATGTGATGTGCCCCCCCCCCATTTTATTGTCTTCTCTCAACTTTGTCGATGCCATTATTTTCCGACAAGTACGGGAGAAAGGGGGAGTATTATGTAGAGTCACAAGTCTGTTCTAGATTCATATGTCATATTCTTTTTTTTTGAAGCATATGCAATTCCAGCATCAAGCTTCTTCATATGTCATATTCTAGACCAACCAGATTTTCAGACTCTACAGTTCTTCAGATTTCAGAATCGACGTTCAGATTTCAAGTCCTCTGTCAGATGTGCACATGTTTGCCATTATTTTTATGTGGCCCCCATTTTTTATTTTGGTCAGAGTTTTCATGTGTTCCATAGAGACTCCAGAGTAGAGATCCCATTCCTTATGCCATGTGGGATAGGATTTTCATGTGGTTTCATAGGGACTCCAGAGTAGAGATCACATTCTCTGAGTCATTATGGGAGAGACCCAGTTCTCCGACGAAGAGACCTCTTCAGACTCCATTCCCAGCGACCGTGGACACCGACGAGGATTGTCTCCACGACATTTTCAGTTCGGCCCTTTCAAAGATGGAGCAGTTGTCCACATTATTGTGGCGGGCCAAAGTTCTCCAAGTGGAGACTCATTTCTAGTTGCAGTGAATCTGACAGGTGCAATACAGAGCACATGCTCTCCGACGAGGAGATTCAGTTTGACTCACACTCCAGCTCGTTTGTCCTCCTCACGTGCACGACATGAGAAGCAACATCCTTGACAGCAACCGACAGTTGTGCGGCTTGAGTTGATATTGTCTGTAGTGTCTTGTATTTTGAGTTTGAGTGATTTCTTTCTGTTTGTTCAAGATGAGCATTGCATGCTCCAGCTTTAGGGGGGAGTGTTAGAGTATGCATCATTTATCATGTAAGATGTGTAAATAGATCCTTCCAAGATCCATTTACCACATCAGGAGTTTAGTCCCACATCTATTAGTCGTGGGACTTGGAGACTCTGTAGAGGTTATATAAGAAGCCGCAGACCTCCTGTATCAAATGAGAAAACGCAATGCATAAATCAGCCCTTTGAGGCGTTCTCTCGTGGTTTCATCCCGCTCCTTAGGGAGTAGGGTTCCACGTTAAATCCTTGTGTTCCAAGTTCATATTTCCTTATCTTCTTTGCTCTGTTTATCATTTTGCTTCTGCATAGTTTATTTTCTAACACTTATTGTTGGGAACTCGCTTTGGGAAAAATATATTAATATCTTATATGCCATAGGAAGGTTATAATTTTGAAAATGTTGTACTTATTAATTTTTCTAGAACGTTCTTCTCTTAAATATCATTCAAAAAAGTTTCGGATTGCCAGGTATTTCACCAATTAGTAATCCATGGTCCAGACATTTATTAAATAATAGAGAAATCCAACGAGGCAAAAATACTATAGATGCAAGATAAGGAAGAGAAGTTAATGCTTTCTTTTTTTATCACTTTCATCCGTTACGTATGTCTGGTATGGATCACATTCACTTCGATACAGTAGTAGGTAAACCAGAAGGTGAACGTGAGATGACTTTAGGTTTTGTTGATTTACTGCGTGATGATTACATTGAAAAAGATCGAAGCCATAGTATTTTCTTCACTCAAGATTGGATCTTTATGCCAGATGTTCTGCCGGTAGCTTCAGGAGGCATTCATGTTCTCCATATACATGCCTTGACCGAGATTTTTGGAAACGATTCAGTACTACAGTTTGGGGAATTGAGAGATTGCAATAGACGATCCGACCCTTTGCGGCCTTCTCCTGTGGTTTCATCCCGCTCCCTCATGGAGAACGGTTCCACATAAAATCTGAAGGTTCCATATTTTTTATTCTCTCTTTATGTTCTTTGTTCTTATTACACTTCCACATTTCATATTTCACAGCAACCATGCATGACGTCCCTCTTTGGCTGAAAAACCACCCTCATGGCGGCCATTGATGAGGATTGAGTAAGACGGTGGGGTAACACATCTCTTCATCCAAGTGATCCAAACATCGGGGAAACTATGCCTAGCCAGAGAAGCTCAAAGGACGTGCCAGTCCACAGTGTCATACACCTTTGAGAAATCCACCTTCCAAAGGAGGCCCTTTACTTGTCTTCTTTTCCAATCAGCAATTATCCCAGTAGCCACGTCCAAGCAATCATCGATTTTCCTTTCAGGTATAAATGCCAATTGCACCGAGGAAGTAATGTAGTTCGTGACTCTGTTCAATCTGTTCACCAAAACTTTAGCAATAATCAACTAGATCGTGTTTGAAAGGGCGATTGTCCTGAAGTCATGCACATGTTCAACTACCTTTTTTTTGAAGCCAACTACCTTCTTTTTTGGCAAGAGGAATATTAGTGCCTTGTTCGTCAGTCGAACCCTGCATTTTCTTTAACAACCTCCAACACCTCTCTCCCTACCAATGCCCATAACTCATGAAAAAGAAAAAAATAAAAACCATCAAGGTTGGGCATCCCATCTGCATTCAAGCTCCATATTGTTGATTTGTCTTCCTCCATCGTAAAGCTTTAGATTAGGTGACTCGTATGCTGGTCAAACAACTGCACTGCCCTCATACCTGTCCATCTCCAAGGTCCAACACTATCTCTCCATTAAATATCGGAAATGTCCTACCAAAGCTAGGCCCATTTCCTGCTCTCGTTGCACCTACACATCCACCACCACCGGACGGATCATGTTATGCCCTTCCACTTGCTTCTCGATAGAAGAACTTAATATCCGCATCACCTTCCTTAATCCACTTTTGCCTCAACCTGTGCTTCCACTCGCCCATGCTTTCTTAATCTTCCACCGAGATAACTTTTAGGTACCCCGCCTCTCCCTTAGTTTGTCTGCGTTCAGGTCTCTTCCATCTTTGAGCCCATCAAGTCCACACACTTCCACCTTTGTTGCTCTTCGACAAGTTCTTCTCTCCTCTTTAATTGCCTTCTTAAACACACGCAACCTGGCACGCATAGCCGTCGGCTTCTGAGCTAATCACGCAACGGCAAAGTCGGAACACATTATAGAAGAACAATAGGCAAACACCAGATCCTTGAAGTTCTCCTTAAGTAGCCAAGCTCTGTCAAAATGAAAATATCCCCATGGAGCCGAGGCATCTCCACAATCCCAAACCAACGTTATGCAATCCGACATAAATGAGGCATAGACAAAGCCTATGATAGGGGGAACAACTCCAGAAGCTATGTCGAGGTAAGAAATTGATCCAACCTAGATCGGGAGCTAGAGCTTCTGCAAGTAAACCTCGTGTTGGTAGCATCGACCGCCTCCAGCTGCAAGTCAACAATCAATTCAACAAACTCCAAAGACCTTGGATCCTGACCCTCGTGAAGACATGGTTGATCCAAGGAAAGCAGCGACACATTGAAGTCAACTCAATCCCAGGCCTCACCAGGGAACAAGTTTCTGATATCCCACAGCTCAAACCACAAGCCCGGCCTTTGGGCAGATAAGGTAGGCCCACATACATAAAAAACAACCAGATGTGAATCGGTAAGAAGGTTCGACAAGATGATCGTATGCACATGATTTCCCTTATGCTAAGAGACTAGAGAAAAAATGGAGCTCTTCCACGCAATAATGCCCCTTGGTACCTCCAATGGCGTCAATTGTTCTGAAATCCAAAAGTGCTCCTGCTCCCATTGATATCCACAAAAAGTTCAAACAAAAGGCGAGTTTTGATTCTTGCAATAAGATAATATCACAACCCCACTCCTGTACGAGGGTTCCGATCGATCGCCTCTTCTTTACGTTACCCAAACCCTAACATTCCAAGTCATAACATTTGTTTGGTAACCAATTCTTCTCCCAAAGTCTTCACCAGGCCGACGACCTGAGCTACCTGGAGCTTATGAGATGAATAGGCAAAACCCTCTGAAGTATTGGCCTCTTCCATTTGCGTAACGCTTGGATTTACAACTTTTTCCCGCTTTAACCCAGAACAACCTGAATAAGAAGAAGTGGGAACGTCACTTGTGCTCCCCTTGAGCACCGTAGGGGATAGAGGAAAACCTACACAGGTTTCCCACCCGTAAAAACTGTCCAAAATGACCACAACCTCGTCAAGCTCCTAAATCCAAGGAGGGCCATACCTACAACCCATGGACACCTACAACCTCCAAAGAAAACATCAGGTAGTCTTGATGCGAGATCACGATACGAGGAGCCAACAATACTTCTCTTCGAACCCCTTACCAGCTTTAACGTGCTCGCCGAGAGGATTCGAGGGCATCCAAATATTCAGATTCCACGAAAGCTTGCATCATGGGTTAGGGCAAAGTGGAAGAATCAGAACTCCAGAAAGATAACGGGCCGAAATTTGATTTTAGAGTCGACTCAAAAAAAACCCGATTTTAGAGTCATATTGGATTCTGAAAAAGGGCCAAAGTGGTACAGGGCTGGAAGGGCTCCGAAATAGATCTTGTAAAGGGAGCCAACAAGTTTCGAGTATGAGAAGCAGCAACATAAATATCCGAAAGGAGGCTTCTACTCTAGAGACCCAACAAAAATTAAGGTCGAGCGACTACGCCAAAGGAAGGTCTAGAGACTTCGTAGAAATCGGTGCAACAAAACCTCCATCACCTTCTAAAGGCATGTTTTCAAAAAATGAATCCAAAAGATCCACCTCCCACGGTTTAGAGATTTTTACCTCCTTTGATTGCTCCAAAAGTTCCTCTAACGACTTGACCATCTCCCCCGAGCTCTCTACGCTCTCCAGCGAATTTCCCAATGATGAAGCTATGCCAAGTACATACTGTCGAAAGAATTATGTAGTCTGTATACCTTTCGTATTTTTTCTTATTCTATGTTTCGTCTTATGTAATTTACCCATGGATTTTCTCTATAACCCTAGGGCTCTCTGGAATATACATCTCTTCTTATTTTCCCAACATGGTATCAGAGCCAAAACCCTAGGGCTCATCCACCCCCATCCCCCCCCCTCTTCGTTCCGTCGCCGCCGCCCGTCTTCTCTCGGGCCTCCCGCTGCCCCTACGCCGGCCCCAGCCCCTTCTCCGCCGCCCTTCTCTCGGCCCCGGCCTCCCTTGCCTGTCCTCAACCCCGACCTCCTCTCGCCGCCAGCCAAGGCCGTGCCCTAGCCGGTTCCCAGCCCCGACTCAGGGGATTCCGCCGCCAGCCAAGGCCGTGCCCTAGCGGCTCCCGGTCCTCGCCCTAACCGGCCCCGTCATGCGTCTGATCACACTTCAGCCGGCTTTGTTCTAGCCGGCATCGCTGCATCTCCTGTCGGCTTGATCGTACCCGCCTCTTCCTCCGGATCTATGGATTTGGGTGCGTAACGTCTACATACGCACTCAAATCATGTGCGGTTTGTGTAGACATCTATCAATCTGTCTACAAACCCTAACTCTTCTCCAGCGGCGATATGTCAGAATCCAAGATTGATATGCCCTCCATAGGCGCGTTCGAAGGTCCAGCGCCAATAGTCAAGATGGATGGGTCAAACTATGAGCTCTGGGCGATGCAGTTCATGAGTCTCATGAAGTCGAATGGTAAGAAGCACATTCTTACCGAGGATGAGCCAGCGGAGAAGACAGGGATCTATGCCTCGTGGGAGGCCGATGACTCGTATGCCAAAGTCTGGTTGTCAGGAACGTTGACGATGGAGATTGCTAATGATGTCCTCCATCAGCCCACCGCTAAAGCGATGTGGGACATTCTTGCGGCGACATATTCCCAGGTCAGGAATGAAACGAAGATGCTACAGCTGCAGCACGACATATTCATCATGAAGCAGAATGGACGGCCACTTCATTCCTTGTATGCATCTCTTAGGGGGATGTTTGAGAAACTCTACAGCACTATCCCTTTGACGGCCACACCAGAGCAGCAGAAGATGTTCCGCAATGCTACCATGGTAGGAGTCCTTCTTGCAGCACTTGATCCAGAATATGATGCGGCCAGATCATAGTGACTAGCGGATGCTACCATTCCTCACATGGAGGAGGTTTATCGGAGACTTAGCCGCATTTCTGTTCCCTCCAGCACACCTACACCACCCCCCTCTGCGATGGCCGCTTCCAGAGGGAGAGGTGGGTCATCTTCTTCATTTCGTGACCGTGGTCGTGGAACAGGGGGCTGTGGAGGTCGGTCTCGTCCACCGTGCAATTTCTGCCACCGCCCAAGTCACTCGGAGGATACGTGTTATTCGAAGCATGGCTTTCCAGCATCAGCACGGGTAGCAGAACATGTTGCATCTCCATCATCTTCTACTTCAGATCAGAGATTTGAAGAACTTGTTGCTCGGCTACGGGATATTATGCCTCCTGCTTCTACTGACTCTTCTGGAGGCCCTTCTGATATTGTTGCATCTGCTTCTGCCAGTACTTCTGCCACAGCAAGTACCTCAGGTAGTGCATGTGCCTTTACCATATGTTATAGCTCAGATATCTCTGATTGGATCATGGACTCTGGTGCCACGCGACATCTATGTCGGGACAAAGACAGACTTATCTCGTATAGAGCAACTCCTCCAGGGAGGGAGGTGATCATTGCCAATGGGACGCATTCCCCCATTGTTGGACAAGGGGAGATTCAGTTATCCTCTTCCATGCATCTCAAGAATGTCTTACATGTCTATCAGTCAGATTACTAAAGATTTGCATTGTCGCGCTATATTTGATCCTTCTTCTCTTATATTTCAGGACATTCTAACGGGCAAGGTGATTGATTGTGGCTCTGAGCAGGATGGTCTATATCGTCTGAACCGTTGTTCTTATGCTAGAGTTTCTTCTCATGCAGTTGGATCTGTCTCTCCATATACATGGCATCTACGTTTTTGTCATCTCCCTCTACAGAAGATGCGCCACCTTTTGCCTCAGATATCTCCCAGGTCGTCCTTCCAGTGTGAAGCTTGTCAGTTGGGTAAGCATCATCGAACTAGCTTCCCGAGTCGTCAGCGTCGGAGCAGTGGCTCCCCTTTTGAGTTACTCCATGTTGACATTTGGGGTCCCAGTCGTGTCCCAGATCACCAAGGGCACAGGATTTATCTTGTCGTGGTTGATGATTTCTCTCGTCTGTCGTGGGTCTTCTTGTTAAAGAATAAATCTGAAGCTGGTGATGTCATTAAGAATCTTATCAATGAAATAAACAATGTTTTTTCATCCCATGTAAAATATGTTCGTACTGATAATGCGTTGGAATTTTGTACTCGGTCTCTCTCACAATATCTATGGTCAAAAGGCATTATACACCAAACTACATGTGCCTACACCTCCCAATAGAATGGAGTCACTGAGAGAAAACATTGTCATCTGCTTGACATTACTCGAACACTTCTTATCCAGAGTTGTGCACCTATCTCTTTCTGGGGAGATGCCGTTCTTACAGCTTGTTACTTGGTAAATCGTATGTCGTCCACGGTTCTTGGTGAGAAAATTCCTCTTTTGGTTGTTTTCCCAGATAAAGAATTATTCTCACTTACCCCTCGTGTTTTTGGAGTTGTTGCTTTTGTTCATCAACTATCACCAGGTCTTGACAAGCTCTTACCTAGAGCTGTCAAATGTGTCTTTGTGGGATATTCTCGGACGCAGAAGGGATATCGTTGCTATGATCCTATTAACAGGAAATATTTTGTCAGTGATGATGTCACTTTCTTCGAGTCTGTTATGTATTTTTCACCTGCTCCTAATAATGAGTCAGTTTCTCCACCACCACCACCACCACCACCTCCACCAAAACCGCTTGTCTCGCCAC
The DNA here is from genome assembly GCA_037367405.1 of Ottelia alismoides. NCBI lineage: Eukaryota > Viridiplantae > Streptophyta > Magnoliopsida > Alismatales > Hydrocharitaceae > Ottelia > Ottelia alismoides. The sequence goes on from JAZKJV010008443.1 coordinate 21,681, forward strand.
TACCAAAATTTTATACCCGTCGGTCTGGTACTGCTCATGCTCTACGCCAATCTTCTAGCACGCCCCATGTATGTTCTGATGTTACTACTAATGATGGGTCAAATAGTGTGCCTATGCAGGGTGCATCATTGCAGAACGAATCTGCTCCAGCGAGTTCAGCGGTTGATGATCTGGATGTTCCTATTGCGTTAAGAAAGCAGAAACGCGGTTGTGCTTCATATCCTCTTGCCTCACAGGTCTCCTTTCATCGCCTCACAGGAGACTTTCAAAGATTTGCCATGGCATTATCTTCAGTGGAGATTCCAAAGACCTATCAGGATGCATTGAAATCTGATTGCTGGCGTTCTGCAATGGAGGAGGAGATGGTTGCCCTACAGTCACGGGGCACATGGAGCTTGGTTCCTGCTCCTTCAGGGGCGTCTGTTGTTAGCTGCAAATGGGTATTTACAGTCAAGTATCGTGCAGATGGCAGTCTTGATCGGTATAAGGCATGGCTAGTGGCACGTGGTTTCACTCAGACCTATGGAGTGGACTATATGGATACGTTCTCTCCAGTCACCCGTCACTCCACTCTTCGTATTCTTCTGTCCGTAGTTGTGGTACGTGATTGTCCCTTGTTTCAGTTAGATGTTAAAAATGCATTCTTGTATGGAGATCTACAGGAGGAAGTCTACATGCAGCAACCCCCGGGATTTGCTGCTGAGGGGGAGACTCATATGGTGTGTAGACTTTATAAGGCCATTTATGGTCTTAAACAGAGCCCAAGAGCATGGTTCCAGAAACTTTCCCATCTGATTGAAGAAAATAGATTCAAGAGATCCAATGCAGACCACTCGTTGTTCATCCAGACGACGACCCGAGATACAATTGTCATCATGGTGTTTGTTGATGACATTTTGGTTACAGGAGATGATGCTCAGGGGATAGAGATGATCAAAGCAGTGTTGGGCCGTCAATTTGTTACAAAGGACATTGGCACATTACGATACTTTCTGGAGTTAGAATTCACCAGGAATGCACGGGGTCTAGTAATGACCCAGAGGAAATATATTACAGATATGCTTGTTGAGACAAGCATGGTTGGATGCAGACCATCTACTACTCCTATGGACCCTAGTATGAAATTATATGATGATGATACATAAGAAGTGGACAAGAGAAGGTACAGAGAAATGGTGGGGAAGCTCCTTTACATTACTATAACCCGGCCTGACATTGCACTTGCAGTTAGCCGGGTAAGTCAGTTTATGGAACAGCCGAGATAGGTACATATGGATGATATATATATGATACTCAGGTACCTGAAATCGTCTCCAGGCACAGGGCTGCTGTTCAAAAAGGAAACGAATTCATTTGTTTCTGTGTGTGCAGATGCTGACTATGCAGGATGCCCTAAGGATCGAAAGTCTACCTCAGGATTTGCGGTGTTTGTGGGTAGCTCTCTAGTTTCTTGGAAAAGCAAGAAACAAACAGTTGTAGCTAGATCCAGTGCAGAATCTGAATATAGGGCTATGACACAAGCTAGTACGGAAATGATGTGGGTCCGAGCTGTATTGACAGATTTGTATGTAGATGTACCTTTACCCATGCAGCTACAGTGTGATAATCAAGCCACATTATTCATTGCCAATAATCCTGCCTTTCACGAGAGAACCAAGCATATTGAAGTAGACTGTCAGTCTGTCACTGCACCAGAGACATGATCCAGAAGGGACTGATTTCTACTTCACATGTTAGTTCTGCGGAACAGACTGCCGACATCTTCACCAAAACGTTGCTCAGAGGACCATTCCAGAAGTGTACTTCCAAGCTGAGCATAATCGATATCTATGCTCCATCTTGAGGGGGAGTGTCGAAAGAATTATGTAGTCTGTATACCTTTCGTATTTTTTCTTATTCTATGTTCCGTCTTATGTAATTTACCCATGGGTTTTCTCTATATAAGAGACCCTAGGGCTCTCTAGAATATACATCTCTTCTTATTTTCCAAACACAGACGACAAAAGAGGAGGTATAATCTAGACCAGTAGCTAGAATCGCACCCGACCAATGACAATATAGAAGATGGACTTTGCGATGAGGAGTCTCCCCCCCCCCCCGACGGCAAGAATGGTGGCCAGAGGATCAGTTCCTGGTTAGCGGTCATCAGAGAGGATAGTTAAAACGATCTTGATACCTTGTAATGCCAGTCCCAACGATTCCATTGTACGTGATAAGAACGGAACACCCAACACGCGTATGACCCTCCTTGATGAGATCCACACTTCACCATCCATAAAGCGAGGCACCCTCCAGTGGATACTGGACTCCATCATCGCAGAGAGCACCAAATCAATCTCGTGCGAAGACAACTCCCAAGCATAGCAGATATCCGCCTCCAGGAAGATGACATCACCTGAAAAAAAATCATCAATCCTTCTCCATAGAACCATCGAGATTGAATGCACGTCCCAAACTCCTTCTTGGCACTCTCCTATCAACAAACCAATCTTCTTTTCAATAACCAATCCGCTAACCACTTCAGCGTAGGAGCGGGATGGTGGACCCACCCTTAATGCCAAGACAACCTTAGAAGCAATAGTAAAAGAAGGCCCTTCGTGCAAACGATTCGCCGGAAAAGTGCCCCGCCGGTGTCCATCACCGCCACACCCAAAGCAATGAGGCGGCATCGAGCAGACAGAGGCCTGATGCCAATGAACTCCACACCTGAAGCAGCCCTGGCCGTGCTTGCGGTGGGAGACAATAGACCAGCATCCAGCAAGCCTCTCCTCATCATGTTTGGTGGCCCTCAACGCCTCGCACAAATGATTCTTGGAAAGCCACTTCGTCAGCGTGGCCCAGCTCTCGCTCTTTCGCTCTCCTCCTTGACATGAGTCTCACTTACTTTTCATTGCCTTCTCCTTATTTGAAAAGTTTCTATAACATCCCAGCTCATCTGGATCCTAGCCTTTTACCTACCCTGATGCCTATCAAACTCTTCAAAAATCCTTCTGACAAAACCTCCTAGCCTTAGCAATTTTGTGATCCCTTGCTTCCACGGGATGAAAACTTGTGAAAATATGTTAATAAAGGTATAAATAAATACTTTTTCACATCTCAAAATGATACAACATACCTTATATACTGATACGACAATTTGGCGGCAGCCACTAAAGCATCATCAGTATAGCGAAGCTTATGGTGAATCTCATAACGCTCACGCAACCCTCGCAAGATTAGTATAGTCTCATCAACTGTTGGTTCTGGCACTTTCACTGGTTGAAATCTCCTTTCTAATGCCGGGTCTTTTTCTATATGTTTTCTGTATTCATCAAGTGTTGTGGCTCCGATGCACTATAAATGAACAATTTGTAAACATTATCAGCAACTTTCCTCACACAATCTCCTGACATACATCAAAAAACATCGAGCCATGATAGTATTTATCTTTACTGCAGGATCAAGGAGAAATAATACAAAAGATGTTCATACGACTGTTTAAAATAAGAAAAAAAAACATATCTACTTGAATAATAAGATTATTCATGGCAGTCAGTTCCTCATGCCCTGCTAAATTTCTAAAAAGCCGGTCAAGAAAAAATATTTACAGAGTAAATTGATCTGCCGAATTCACGGGTCTGACTGACCACATTACTGATAGAATGAACTTTCAAGCTCTACAACTTGGAGAACCATAAACGTGTAGGAATAACCTGAAGTTCTCCTCTGGCAAGAGCTGGCTTTAGGATGTTTGCCGCATCGATGGCACCTTCCGCCGCACCCGCTCCTATTAATGTGTGAACCTCATCGATGAACAGTATTATGTCATCACTCTGTTTAACTTCCTCCATTAATTTCTTTAATCTCTCCTCGAATTCTCCGCGATATTTCGTTCCAGCAACTAACAAACCCATATCGAGTGTTATGACCTGCATTGCAAGAATAGTCAACAATGTCGGTTCCATTCTATTGTTTTTAACAACCCTATCTAACGTACCTTTTTCCCTTCTATCGTTTCAGGTACGTCACCCTGCACTATACGCTGAGCAAGTCCCTCGGTGATGGCTGTTTTCCCAACACCAGGCTCCCCGATAAGGCACGGATTGTTCTTCGTGCGCCTTCCAAGAATTTGAGTAACACGCTCTATTTCCCGTTGCCTCCCGATAACAGGATCCAGCTTACCCTGTCAGATTGAGACAAATAAAGCTATTATGATCCAAAGTGAAGGATCCGATCAGATGGTATTTGAAGCTATACCTCTTCCGCTAACTTTGTTAAGTTTGTTCCATACTCCTCAAGTGTAGGCGTTTTAGCACCGCTGCTTCCACCTCCGACTCCCGCACCGACAGCCTGAGTGCTTTCACCGACCATCCGGATAACCTGTCCAAGCACGAATCCGAGCAACATTATGACTTGTAGCCGTTAATTCAAGATGAAGGATAACGAAAATCTTGCCTGTGTACGGATATTGCTCAGATTGGCTCCCAGACTCTCCAGAACTCGAGTGGCCACTCCTTCACCCTCGCGAAGCAGCGCAAGAAGCAGATGCTCAGTTCCGATATAATTATGACCTGAGCACTCTCTGATTGTCAGACTTTGATCAATTAGATACATATCTATTACAGCTTATGGGACAGAATGAGATACCGAGTTGACGTGCTTCTTCCAATGACAACTCCAGCACACGCTTGGCTCGCGGAGTGAACGGTATCTCGATGGCGACAAATCCACTCCCTCTTCCAATGAGCTTCTCGACTTCGATGCGCGCTTCTTTCAGATTGATGCCCATGGACTTCAGGACTTTGGCAGCAATGCCGGTCCCTTCCCCAATGAGACCCAGAAGTATCTGCTCGGTTCCCACGAAATTGTGCCCCAGCCTCCTAGCTTCCTCTTGCGCGAGCATGATGACCTTGATGGCCTTCTCAGTGAACCGCTCGAACATTGCTACGGCAGCTCCACGGTTGCCCTTTCCTTTACGAGCTGAATTCGCATTCGCAATCATCGGTAGGTGGAAATCTTTACATCTTTTGGTAACATCCAGTGCATTCGGTGCCCTCAAACCGGAAAAACTCAGAAACCTTAAAGGACATGGTGACATCGTGCTGCACATCATTCTGGATGCCTTTCTGAATTCCCCGGGATCTCCAGTCTGGTTGTGACTTGAACCTGCAGGCGTAACCCGAAGAGCAATGGAGTGGATCAATCCGTCCGCCATAATCTGTGACAAGAGAGGTAACCCTGTGAACAACCTGGCAAAGAAACTATATTTGCCGGTATGATCTCCACTTCTTGTTTAGTTTTTCTCATATTTAGGGATAAACTTGACAGCTATCAGCACGCAGTTTATGAGTTGAAATGATCTATAGAATCATAAGGTCCTTCTCAAGGAATTGAAAGAGCAAAAAGAAAAGTAAATATCTTTTACGGAACATGTGAATTGGCATCTGAGTAAAAAACAGTGCTACGAGGAATCAATCTGTTCTAATCAATCCGGAAAAACCGACTGAAATGCTTCATCTTAAGTTGCGATTTCACCAACTTAATAACGTGAAATCCCTGTAAATTCTGCATGAACCACATCATGAAGCAAGCAAAACTAAGGTTTCCAGCGACGATTTTACTGTCATGTATAATTTCTGCATATCATCGGAGTCAACCACGAAGATCGAATCCGCGGCACGTTGAGCCTCGGGTTAAACCAAATTCAAACCAGCTAACCAAAATGCTTGACAGTTACACGGCTATCTTTTTTTACTAATAAGCCCGATATTGTGCAGCTCGCTGACCGCTTTCACAGCTACACGGCTTACTTGCATAGTTGCATATGAACAGTCAGCGATGAGGGACTGATCGTAAGGCCGAGCGAACCTCGGCGTAGATGGCGAATGCGTGATTTTGGTCGGAAACTGGCGTTCCTACCGACAAATACAGGAATTAAACAAAAAAAAGCCAAATTCTGATGAGAGCACATCATCTCGTTGCTAAAGAATCTTGTTAAAGAGAATATGTGATGGGAAGATCAACAAGCAAAGCAAAGTAGCCGAGATCAAAATCGAGCATCCGAATATCAGGAGATGGCAGAAATTGCAGCATGGAAATTGAGAAGATGGAGGTATGTGGGGACATCAAATCTTATGGACAGAGATCTTACTGTGGATTAATGGCGAGAAGAGAAGAGGCACCACCTTTGCCGTCCTCAGTTGATATCTGTCTAAGCGGCGATCGCTATCTCTCACGTTATATGGGGAGTTTCGACTTACACCCCTCTTATCTACCTAAATTTCGTTGAGGTCCCTGGCCTTTGTTTAGAGTACACGCGTCCGGTATCTCCCCCGAAAACCACGTGTCATCCGATAATATCTAGGTAATTTGTTATTTTCCACATTATAAAATGTTGATTTTTCCGTGGATGTGGATGGTAGCCTTCTGCAAAATACCGCCGCCAAGAACATGGCTAAACACAAAATGAATTGAAAAAAAATTAGACAATAAATAAAACTATTTAAGGGCGAATGATGCAAACTTTGGAGATTATTCGTGGCTCGTCTATAATTCAAAGCTCTAGGTTATTGCATGTAACTTCACTAATCAACTTTCTCCTCAATTCACAAGGGGTTACCCGTTGGGTATGAAGTGGATGCGAATGCAAACAATCACCACCACAAAAGTATGTGAATAATAAGATTACATAATATCATGGTGATTAGAAAAGAAATTTTACTAAGAAGGAGAATGCTCACTCCCTTCCCTTCTCTCTCTCTCATTGTTGGCTTCTCTTGTAGTATGTCATATTAATATGACATCAACCATCCTCTCTTTTTATATGCTAAAATATAATATTCATATTGATAATAACAATCAAACTCAAGTAATCAAGATCGCAATCAATCGAGATCCTGTCTCAATTTGATCACATCTAATGAAATCTCTTTGACTGATTAATTGCAATCTAACTCTACTTAGGACTCCAATTTTCTCAATCATAATAATCACCTTTTTCAGTTGAATCCCACTATAGTTTTCACATCGTCTTGATTCTACACCTAACCGTCTTCATCATTTACAAGCTCCTCTCATAAGTTGTCACCGCTTCCTCTTGTTTTACCCATCACTAAATTTGCAACATGCCTCCTCTTGGGCACACACGCATCAATGTTGTACTTTTTGATGTGGTATCACACACCTCTCATGACTAAAGAGCCTTATTGACATCTAGTAAAACAAACCGTACCTGCTTCTCCTTGTTACATGCTTCTGCAACAGAGATGCTGACATCATGCTACTCTTTTCTCATACTGGTCATCCTAGGAAAAACTGGGTCACCATCATTTGTCACGACTTTTCCCTCAAGCATATGTACACCCAGTTCGGCAATCTCTACATGTTGCATCTTTACTCGCCCTTAGAACCCCCCCCCCCATCCCCACAATAGTTACTCAATGTCCTCATGACTCGATCATTCTCAACGAAATCAAATTCTTTTTATAGGTACATGTCTCACACTTGTTAGATATGCACCATGCCATCAAACATGTATACGACAGTCCAATTACTTTTTATAAAGTGCTTTAACTCTAGTTCGGCCCACCCGAGCCTCAGATATGAAACGTTGTTTCTAGTCGAGGCTAGGATCTAATCATAACCATTAGATCAGATCCAAGAGATCTGATCCATCAGTTTCTGCTCCTCCTCGTTCTTCCCCTCTGGCCGAAGGTGGTGGTGATCCAACGGAGCTCTGGCAAGGTGGCTCATGCTCCTCTGTGCTCCTCATCATTGCCCGAGGTTCCAAACACCTCCACAAAGGTGCCGTGAATATGCTAGAGATCTGTTGAAGCAACAACGAGGTCAGAATAGGCGGGTCAATGGCATGTCGTCGGAGGATGAGATTGACGAGGCACACAAATTCTAGTTGTTCAAGGAGGTATCAAGTACCTGCAAAAGTCAGCGATTAGACAAAGTAGAGGGGGAGGGGTTTGAATCGAAATGGAACAGAATGGGGACTCGTTGGAGGTGGTAGTTCAGAGCCCTATTGGGTTCACACCTCTGTATAAGAGGTGTGAAAGATCAAGGGGGGAAGGGATGATGGAGAAGTGAAGGGAGAAAGAGAGGGGGTGCATGAAGTTGACGGGGTAACGAGGGAGCTAGTAGAGTTGTCAGAATAAAATGGGGATATGTGTGTGTACATGTGAATAAAATGGAGAAAAAAAGGCTAAATGAAGAAATGGATATAATGAAGCTTACCCGAGGAAGAAGAAGGAGGCGGATGATTAGCCTGGGAGCTGAGCTGAGGAGCTCCTGGGTCTTTGCTCTACACACCGGCTGTGTGTGGAGCCCAAGCAGCTCCAAGAATGGGTTGCAGACAAGGTGCTTAACACCTTGGATCACGTCGGCGACAAAGCCTCTATCGTCGTTGTTCTCCTCTCTTCATGTCACTAAGACGAAGGTGGAAGCTCAGAGGGGTCGCACGCACGGGTGGATCCCATGCACGGGCGATGGCGGGGATGCATTTAACGGAGGATGAGGTAATTCTAGGTGATGGTTGACATGAATTCAATCGCTACTTCTAGTCATGCATGAGGGAGATTGTGGAGAAGGTGGTGAGGGCATGAATGAAGGATATGAGGGCAACGTGGAGTGAATATGAGTTGGAGAGTCGTCATGGGGAGGTTGGAAGAAATGGGAGAAGAAGAGGGGTAGACGAGGGAAGGGGGTGGTTATAGAGGTAGAAGATGAGCTGGTAGTCGTTGGATCTTGAGATCCAACAGCTAATGGAGCAGTGCAAAGAAGGACGACCCAGATGAAATCTGGGGAAGATCGAAGGGCAGAGAATGGAGGCAAGTGTCAATCAAATAGCCGAGCCACGTGGCTGCTCCAGAGAGAGCCAAGTAGCCCAATAGGAACAAAGAAAATAAGAAAACGAGGGGAAAATAAAAAGGAAATACTTACAAGTTGGATTAGAAGAAGTACAAAACATGAAAGTTGTAGATCTCAATGAGATCTACAACTTTCATGTTGAACAAAAAATCAAAATAAATCTCTTATACTTATATTTGTAAGCATTTTTAAGTAATATAAAATACTTGTTTTTAATTTCTTTTGCTATTTTTTATTTTTAATTTATAGAAAATGAGAAAAAAATATACAATAATTATCTATTTTTTGAAATTTTAAATAATAAGAAAATGAAGAAATAACGAAAATAAAATAGTGTCAAGTATATACAATAATTAGGGTTTGTTATGTAAAAGGGTTAGTTTGTTAATTAAGATTAATTAATCCTGAATTTTATTGAATGGTCTCAGATAGAAGGATAATAAATGAGAAATGTGATGATAAATCAGAGATTCATCGATAATCTAAATGAGCATTGATTATCATAGGAAGGGTTTGATCGAAAGACATACTTGAGATCCTTCGGGAGAGGTTTAAGTTCAACCTCGGGTAGGAAATACACAATGTGTGAGAGCGGGTTGTAAGAGTGGGAGACTACTACTTGATAACTTTGGGTTATGCATTTTGGATGGTTGTCAAGGGTTCTGTTAGGCATGAACCAATAAGTTGTAACGGCTAGTTTTCCTCGATAACGGTCCGAGGACATAAACTAGGGAAGTTAAAAATGATATCAAGGCGAGTTTCCTCTAATAGGGGAAGGTGAAAATCGAGTGGCCAGCCACCCCCACAAAAAGATAAGAGGAAAAGGCTACCCAGAGCTTGCAGCTGCCACTGCCACTAGGGAATAAGTGATGGACCAACATGTCACAACGAGGATGTTGTGAATATAAAAATAAGAGATTATAACAACCTCAAAAATAGTCCCACATCGAAAACTCACAAAGTGTGAGAGTGGGTTATAAAAGTGTGGTACTACTTCTTGAGAGCTTTGAGCTTAAGCATTTTGGGTGGTTGTTAACGGATCTATTTGGGCCCGAACCCAACAAGTTTTTAGATCAGCTTTTATTGATAATGGTCCAGGGGCCTAAGATTGGGATGTTATAGTAAATGAGATTCTTCTTGGTATTTTCTTCTTTCTTTTTATTTTCTAACTTTGTTACACAGGTCATAAGAGTGCTTTTGAGATTTTTCATTGAAGTCATCCTAAAAATCGTTGACTCCTCTATTGATATTACTTTGTACTCCCATTCAAACAATAGTGAAATGGTAAGTTTACTCTGGAGTTTTCTATAAATTACAGTTCATCATATAAGCAACTTAAAATTATGCAAATCTTAAGCTTAAATCTTTGTATTTTGATCTCTTGTGTACATAAATCACCATCAGTGATCTTCATGTGCAATGCAATAAAAAATGCATAAAGAGATTTTTTATAATTAACGTATTCTTTTAAAACAAAAAAACTATATTTATTTATGAATATTTAATGGACTAAACACCCATTCAAACATCTTTTTTACTAACATTTAAACTTCTTTTTGTACTAACTTTTATTTTTATTTATTTGTAGGTTGAACCACAATCCCAAGCTCACCTTATCCAAGATCAAAACCTTGTTGGACTTAACTAAAATGAAAAAAATGAAGAAATAAAAAAAAATGTTGACGTCTGCCCAAGAGGGTTTGATGTTTGCCCCTCTTCTCCCTCCTCATGACTGTCTGCAACCACAATGGAGGAGCTCCTTCTCCTCCCAGCAGCTGCAATAGTCAACAACCATGGTTGTGCCTCTTCACTTCTTACGAGCCCTCAACCGCCGCCATGGTGGCTTGCCTCCATTGAGCACTCAAATGAAAAAGCCCCCTCCTTAAGAGGGAGATCCACTGCCATTGAGGGGAAAGAGCCCGTCATCGAGCAACGAGGGGTGGAGCCCCAAACACCACCAACGCCATCACCACTCCACCGTATGTCGCCCTAGCCTTTCTTGACCTAGCATCTCTCTCTCTCATACACTAGTTTGTTATAACATGGCTCACTGACCATCTTCACTACCAAATCCACTGTAGGCTCTCCCCATATGCATCCTCCCCTGCTACCTCTCACAATTGCTCGACGTAAGCTGCTCCGGACGAGTTCATCATACATTGATGCGAGATCCTTCTCGACCTTCGTCGTAAAGACTACCCATTGCTTGTGTCATCGTGATCCACACCTGGTGGCCGAGGACAACCATCCTCAAGCAAAGCCCTTCGTCTTGGAATACCAAGGGACTTTTTACAAATACTTTGTATTCTAGTATTTTTATATTTTTTTGATATATGTATTCATTTTTCTAAAATCACAATTACTTTTATGCAACTTTTTAGTTATTTTTATTTTATCCACTGTAAAATTTGCATTATTTATTTTATAATTTGATTATCTGCTCCTACGAGGATCTAATGATAATTTCAAGATATTATTTCATTCCTTTCGCAATTTACCCAATTAAGTATTAAATTAAAATAGAAAATGGAAAAATTATGATTTAGTACATGTACATTTCAAGATTTACAAACATGCCCCTAGTGATCTACAAATTACATAATAACCTCTACAATTTTGAAAAATCACCAAAACAACATAAAAATCTGAAAAATTATCAAAAAATTAATAAACAATCTTGAAAATGTCTAGAACATCATGGCATATGCTCCACTATGTTTCAATGTCTTGATATCAAAACAGTCCAATAAAGTCAAAAATTCCTCAAAAAAATTGTAAAATGTCCGAGTCCTTAAGTATTGATCCTTTATTGTACGTTGTTTGATATCTCTTCAGTTGTACGATTAAATTTTACTTAAAATCCCATTGTGCATGTGCATAATGAGATGTAAACTTCACTTTTAACACCGTAAAATCACAGTTTTAGTTCTTCAGGTTGAAAAAAACTTCCTAAGTTTCTCACTTTCTTTGATATTGCGGTGAATCTAATGTTATTATCCCTTATATTTTTTCCATTTTTGCTCTTAAAAGTTTCGTAATCAAAACTGATCATCCGAGAATGAGATTCTTTAACTTTTGGCATACCTTCATGAGTAGGTTTCAAGATTTTTCATATCTAGTATGCCATCTTCAAATGAGACAATCGATCAACTTCATATTTGGATGTTGCACAATACAAAGCTATCATCACCTTCGAGTTGAGCACCACTTGTCTTAATTCCTCATAGGTCGTGTTTCCTTCTCATATATAAAGTTTATTTTTTACGTAATATGTTCCATATTGTGAAACTGGATGATTAAAGGAAGATTGCCATCTTCGTCTTCTGACTTGTGTAATTCATCCCCTTAAGGAATAACAGGCGAGTCACCTAGTTCCCTTCTGATAACACGGATTTCAGCAGAGGTCGTGTCAATCCACAAGGAGGACAGACAGTCATTGAAGTGACCCCAAACGAAAACCCCGGTTAGTCAGCAATTAACCCACAATATATAATTCAATTAATAGCAAAAATGTGGAATTAAAATTTATTTTCTCTACCATAAGATGTATAGCAAGCATGTAGAGGTCGAACCACAGAGAGCAATCCAGGTAGCCTATGGTTATTTATGTACAACCGAGTCATTCATCATGTATATGCATAGCTCTTTTTGGTGGGTTTTTAATATTTTTTAATTAATTAATTAATTTTTTTGATTTTTTAATATATCTTTTTTTATATTATATATATTTATATTTTATATATACCATATAGCATATATAAGGGACTATATATACAATACATAGTAGTATATTTATAAATATTAATAAATACAGGTAAAATATAGAAAATAATTTTTTTTGGTTTTTCATATTTTTTCTAATGTTTTTGTAATTTTTTTTAGAATTTTTGCTAATTTTTATGTATTTTTAAAGTCAAAAATATCCCAAATATGAGATGAAATATTAATCCGAAATTGATTTGGATTTTAAAAAATACTAAATAAATCCCAAAATTATCCAAATAAATTTTAATCTACATATGTTTATATGAATAAAATTATAAAATCAAAAAATACATTTTTAAATTTTTAAAAAATTTTTTAGATTTTTATAAAGGGTTTTAGGGGTTTTCGATTTTTAAGCTTTTTGTTTTTCCATTTTTAGTGATTTTTGATCTATAATTAAAATAGGTCAAAATATACTGTATATTTTTTTAGAATTTTTAGGGATGTTTTTGTATTTTTTTGGTATTTTCTAAGTTAAACAAGGAATATATATGCTCTTTTTAATTTTTTATAAATAGATAAAAAGCCCAAAAATGCAAAGTGACATGTGATATGAAAGTACATGGCATAAGGCATTTATCCCTATTTTTGCATATTTTTAGGAGCTCATTTACTATATTTAATAAATAGATAAAACATTCAAAAGTCAATATCCTAGCAGGGGCGTAACTGCAAATAAAATAGACATCTGGGGCATAGTTGCAATTCTACTGAAAATATTCAACATACATAGAATTTTATTGAACTAAAATGAAATACAACATCTGACAGGGGTATACATGTCAAATGCCCAGCTCACATGGGACGACACGTGAGCTGAGCTGGACAGGACCAAGATGTAATTATGTAAAGCACAAGGGTTCAGTTGCAAAATGTCCAATTTATTTGGCACATGATACTTATTTACAAGACTAATTAGTCAATACAAAAAAAATACAGGGTGAAATGTGTAAATTACCCCAATATAAGGCGTTGATGGACGACGGGATCTTCTTCACTTATACATGTGGCGCGTCCTGGCGCGACGATGCCCTTCGACGATGGACGTTCGAGATCTGATCTGGGGTCTTCATCGACGGCTGAGGCGCATCCCAAAATGAACGGTGTCGATTAGAACTGGAGACATGCCTCCATCCGATGGTTCTGAGCAGGTCTCCAAGAACAGGGAAGAACACGAGTGTGTTCTTCCTTGTTCTCTCGATTTCTCGAGCTCTGAGGCTTCTCCAGCGAAGCTGAAGTGCTCTCTGAGTTCCTGATGGTGATCCGCGTCAAAGGGTACCTCTCATGGTGACCAGAACTCAATGAGGAGTCCTGGTGAGGTGATGGCATTGAAGGCACCTGGAAGTCAAGCTTGGAGTCGTTTCGAGCTCAGAAGGGCTCCAATTGAACTGAGACCTGCACCAAAAAGACCACGGGTTTAGGGCAAACTGCCTCGACCCGATTAGGCGTGGAATAGGCGAGAGATGGACAGTGGCGGAGAGGTCTGGCGGAGGGCGACGGAGTTGGAACTCCAATTCCAGATCCAAGGAGGATTCTGGATGAAGGGAAGCGCGTGGGGTGATCAAAAGGTGATGAGGATTGAGATGGAGGCAGAAGGCACGGCGGAGAGGTGATGAAGGCGCGTGGAGGAGCTCACTGGAGCTCCACTCCAGTGAAGTACGAGATGATCGATTAACACTAATCTAATCAACTAGAGCCTACTTTGATGACTGGAAATTAAAGCTATAACTAATTGCAAGCAAAATAAAAGATAAAAGTGCAGCTCTGATACCTGGGATGAACCAGGGAGCAGGGTCGCCGGAGCTCGCGTCCGTGGGTGCACCCGTGCTCCTAGAGCTTGGATTGGCATCGAGGAAGCTCCCTCTATCACAAGGAACTCGTCTAGACACTAAACCAGGCTCTTGGACTCGTGAAGGTGAGCAAACCTGGAAGGAGGACGGATGAGTTTTATTTATAGACATAACGCAACACCCTTATTGACCAGCTAAAACCAGGCATTTGGTGTATGTACACGTGATTAAGGAGTATGGCGTGTCTGTACAATGATCAATGATCATTTCGTAAGAAGGTGGCGATCTCGATGGATGGATGGTGTGGCCGGGAAAAAGGCAAGAAAACCCGGGATGAGATGGCTTCGCACAAATCCAGAGCAGGTGGGGGAGCTGACCGACGGTCAACTGACGACGGCATGTGATTGGATCACGTCAGCACAAAACGACAAAACCGGGTGACTAATTATTGACTCATTAATTAAACTAATAAATGATTTTATTAATTTTTATTATAAAAAAAATATTTATAATTTAATGTAGTTTTTAATATGATTTTTATTTATTTTTGGGTATATTTTATTAGTGGTTAATTTTTAATAGTGTATTTATAGGTATATTTGCCTATATTTTGTATATTTTTTTTAATTTTGAATATTTTAGTTTAATATTTTCTTCTTTTATTTTTCATATTTATAACGTATTTTTACAAGTATAAATATATTTTTGTTGTATTTTTGTGATGTAATTTGTATACTTAAATAAATAGATATGTATATTTTATATGTATACTTATAGGTCTTTTACCTATATTTTATGTACCCCTTTTTATTTTGATGAATTTTGATGGGTTTTATTTTGGTTTTGTATTTTTAATAAAATATTAATAATATTTACAATATTAAAAAATATAAAGAATTGAAGAATGAAATCCACCTTTATTTATATACATGTAATAATATAGGTATTTTGTCTATGTATTTATAGTCTTATTTTATTTCACATTTTCCTTTTGGTTTTAGTCTAATTTTAATATGTACATATGTTATTAATAATAATTACAAATTTATAAAAATATGAATGTAAAAATAATGAAGTGTGGATAAAATGATTATTTCAATCGGTATAATGTACAATAGGGGTCAAAAACCTAACTTTCACACAATAACTCCAAAAAAATATAAAACCATCGTCATTAAATGGCTTGTGACAAGTTATATACAATTAGAGGAGAATTCGATATGTTTTAAGTCTTTATTTGAAAGATATGGGTCTGTGAAGTTGGGTTTTTGATTTGTTTTTATTTTGTGTATAAAATGAACACTGTGTATTGTTTTTGTACAAACTCAATTTTGTATTTTTATTTACATTATTATCTACAACTTTCATGTACAAAGTTTCTTCATTTGATGATTAAATAATAAAGAATAGAATAGGTGTCAAAAATGCTTAAATAATGGATAAAAGAATTGGGTTTTTATTCTACTTTTGGCCCTTATCTCCCCCTACTTTATTCCTTGTCGACCAACTCAATTCTTGATTTGGTTTCGGGTTCAGAGTCATAAAATATCTTCGATATTTATTCTTTATTCTTTTCTTCTCTTTATTCTATAATTTTGGCATTAAAACCCTTATTTTATATACAAATAATATAATAAATAATGAATGCGATTATGTACAAATTAATGCTATTTACATGCATTAGCTAGGGTTTTTAAGGCTAAAATGATAGAATAAAGGTGATGAAATGGAGATTCATCACCCCCGTATATATGCAATAAGTATGAAAAGAATAAAGAAGAAAAGAAAAAGAAAGAATAAATAACATTGCTTTCAATTGTTAAACTTGTCTGTACAAAATCAAAGTTTAGAGCTCATGTCAGACCTTGATGTGAAAGTGTGTGTAGAACCTGGTCGGGAACCAAATTTAAAACACAACAGCCTTCGAGAGTCACAGAACTCGGTTCAAACCACCTCAATAGCCAGTCAGAACTAGCCTACATCATATGCAAACCCTTATGACTATGAAGCTGACTTGTACAGTGTAAGTGGTAGTGGCTCTCCCCAACTGAAATGACAAAGGAACTGACTTCTCCAGAATGACAACCTAATGATTCTCCAATCCAGCACTCTGTCCTCGAGGAGCGGGGTATTCCCTTCTAAGTTCAAGTGGCATCCAACTCAAGAGGAGGAGGTGAAGAAAAGAATGGACGGTAGCCAGTGTAGTTACCTATCCCGAGATGCATGACCAGTGTAGTCAAGTCATCCAGCCGCAGGCTCACATGGTATAACTTTGATGATCAAGCTTGCTTATTTTCTATACAACATATATACATACTCTGGTGGCATTTTATTTTTATTTTCAGACATGTCCACTTTTTTTGGAGTTTTTTTAACATATTATTTACAACAGCATTTACATAAAGAGTTTTTCCTCTTGAGCCAGAAGATTATCCCTCTTTTGAAGCTTTATTGCAACCCACACTCTCCTGTCATTCGACTTCATGGCAACTGGACCAGGTTGGGGTGCACTTCCCTCCCTAGATGAGGACGAATGTTTCCACTCATGTGCGTCTTAGACTGGCAAATCCAACCCCCTCAACACTCCAACTGAGTTGAACCAAGTGAAAGGTGCAAGTGTTCAAGTTAGATCACGGCCGACAAGAGTCGTGCGTGTGTCTTGAAAAGTTCTAGTTAGTCAGTTGAGGTGACTTATACCCAGCTCTGAGTCTCAAAGAATTAAGTCCTCATGGACCTGAAGTACCTTAAATCTAGTTCCCATGAGGTTCCAGTGCAATAAGGTCCAAGCAAGCTCAATCATCAAGCTCAATCAAAGAATATGAATGCTATGTAAATGCTATATACAATGCAGAAAGAATGATGCATTTTTTAAAAAAAATTGAAACTGAAAAGAATTTTGACACAGAGGATTTTGCAAAAAGAATTTTGGCACAAGAAGTATAAATATATACAACTATTTACAAGGCATGCTTCTTTTTATTTATTTACAAGAGTTAAGAATTTAAAGAATTTACGGGGTCATAAAAGTTATTTTAACATGTATTTATACATAATTGGTAAAGAATTTTATTTATTTATATATACAATTTATTCCTATTTAATGATGCATTCGTTCCTCAAATTTATTTGAAACACGATAATTTTTGCAGACATTTACAAACATTTGAAAGCCATTTTGCAAAGATTTTTCACACTATATATATATATATATATATTTCACAATAATTTTACAATCATTTTCAAAATAATTTGCAAATAGGTTTTCAAAGCTTTTATTTCACACAAAGAAAAGGATTTTTGCAAATCAAAACATTTTTACAAAGGTTGAAAATATTTCACAAAAAGTTTTCCAAACGGATCACACCATTTTTCAAATCATTTTGTAAAAAAAAATTCAACCTGATTTATTAATCAGTATATAAAAAAGGATGTGTACATACAAAATATTTTTGGTATTTTTAGTTTTGCAGATGTTTTTGTGATTTGTGAAAATAGGTACATATCTTTTTACATGGGGATATATCTTATATATACAAGAGTTTTGGTTCTTGAAAGATTTACAAGGGATGATTGATCACGTTTATACATTTATAAAGACTTTTGAGTATGGTGTGTACAATCCTCAAACTTATTTGAAAATCTATTTTCAACAGTTTTGAAAACTATAGTCCAACATACTTTTCACAAATGATTTTTACAAACATTTGCACATATTTGAAAATTATTTTGCAAAGATTTTTCAAACAGTATATATAGGTTTTTCAAAATATTTTTGCAACCATTTTTCCAACCATTTTCAAATCATTTTTCAAACATTTTTATTTCACGTAAAAATAAATTTTTACAAAAAAATATTTACATAGGTTGAACACATTTTACAAAATAATTTCCAAACAGTTTTTCATTAGATTTTCAAACTATTTTTCAAATATTTTGCAAAAGTATTTTGTTTTTGTCTGAAGTATTAATCAGTATGTACAAAGGATGTTTAAGGAGCTATAAGGTTTTTTTTTATAAAAGGTTATAATGAATTTAATCAGTCATAATTATATTAAAATACAAAAGTACGAGTTATGGCTTAAAGTATATACATAGTATATACGACCCCCCTATACTTAGCTCGAGCTATGTCCTCATAGGTCAAGGAGAAAAAGAGAAGACATAACTCAGACTGAGTATAGAAGATTCTAAGAAATAAAGAAATGAGGGTATGAATAAATGAATGGAAAGTTGACCACCCCCTATACTTAGGATCAAACTATCCTAAGTATAGCAGATTGTACACAAGGCAGGGAGGGTTAAGGTTGAGGATGAACAGATCGTACTCATATTGTCTCCCCACTATACTTAGGGTAAGAGAGTCCTAAGTATAGGCGAGAAGAGGAGACAATGGAGAGGATCAAAGAATGAAAGTAATTGGGGTGTACCTCCCCTTATACTTAGGGCAAGGTGCGCCCTATTTATAGAAGACTGACAAAAAGGGGTGATACACCTTATAAATATATACACATACAATTTTTTTCTTTTCGAGAATGAAAGCGGAAAATGAAAAGAAGAAAAGATAAAAGATCAAAGAAAAGGTTTTTGAGGAACATTATCTGAATCATTTGATGTTGTCAGTGTTGTGGATGTATCATCTGAGTGCAGTACTTGGATTGAGTCGACAATGGCCAAGAAGGTATCGTGCTTAAGGTAAAGCTTCAGTAACTGACTGTTGATGACAAACGGTCGTGCGTCAGAAGATAGTTCTGATATTGCAATTCTGCCATTGTCATACACTTCTCGTACTTGAAACGACCATGTCCATTTGCTTTTCAATTTGCCCGAGAAGATCTTCATTTTTGCATCAAATAGCCACACTTTCTGTCCAATTTCAAAGGTCTTTCGTCTGATGTACCGATCATGCCAGCATTTCACCTTCTCTTTGTACATCAATGTGTTATCGTATGCATAGTCTCGAAACTCTAAGAGCATGTTCATATCATCTTTTCTTTTCTAACCACTTTCCTATGAGTTTAAATTACACATATTGATTGCCCATAAGGATTTGTGAATTAGTTCCACTGATAGATGACATGTTTTCCATACACAAGATGATAGGGCGACATGCCTAATGGAGACTTGTAAGTTGTTTTGTAGGCCCACAAGACGGAGTCCAAGAATTGGGACCAATTATTTCCGTCCGGCTTCATGAGCTTATGAAGGATCGTCTTGATTTCTCTTTTTAATAGTTCTGCCATGCCATTGGTCTGGGATGGTAAGGAGATGCGACTTGATGCTCGATGTCGTACTCCTTCATTAATTTCCTGACCTCTTTGTTAATGAAGTGGCTACCCCCATCTGACATGAGAATCTTCGAAATCCCGAACCGTGAAATGATGTGTTCTTTCAGAAAGCGACATACTATGCGGCTGTCAGCGGCTCGAGCGGGGATAGCTTCGACCCAGCGACTCACGTAGTCAACGGCAAGAAGGATGTGCTCATATCCCTGACTGTTGGAGAAAAGTCCCATGAAATCAATGCCCCAAGCATCGAAAACGTCTGCTATCTGAATGATCTTCAGGGGCATTGAGTCTTTTGCTATGAGGATGCCTTTCAATTTCTGACAGTCAGTGCATCGTCTGACGAAGGCTACTGCATCCTTGAATAGTGTGGGCCACCAGAAGCCACACTGAAGTACTTTTGCTGTTTTTATATCTCCATAGTGGTGTCCACCAGATTCGAGCGAGTGACAATGCTTGAAGATACTATGATGCTCCTCCTAAGGGATACACTAGCGCCAAATGCAATATGCCCCTTCCCTGAATAAGAGAGGATCCTCCCATTGGTAGAAATAGATTGTTGCTAAGAATTTGTCATTTCGAATCTTTGTCCAATCCTACGGTACTACCCCCGAGATGAGGTAGTTTATAATGTAAGCATACCAAGGAAGCGAATCCACGGCTAGAATTGACTCGTCGGGAAAGGTGTCTATGATGGGTATACTGCTCAGCGAAGGCTCTTGCTGCTCTATCTTGGAGAGGTGATCTGCTACCAAATTCTGAACTCCAAGCTTGTCCTTGATTTCCAAATCGAATTTGTGGAGGAGAAGGATCCATCTGATCAGTCTGGATTTGACATCCTTCTTCTGCTGTAAATATCGGATAGCAGAGTGGTTAGTAAAGATGGTGACTTTTGATCCAAGCAGATATGATCTGAACTTCTCGAGGGTGAATACCACAGCCAGCAACTCTTTCTCTGTCATTGTATAGTTTTTCTGAGCTTCATCTAATGTTTTGCTGGCGTAATGAATGGCATAGGACACCTTATCTTTTCTTTGTCCTAAAACAACCCAACTGCAAAGTCTGACGCATCCGTCATGATCTCGAAGGGAAGAGACCAATCCGGTGGTTGTAGGACTGGAGCTTGAGTAATGAGCTCCTTCAGCTGATTGAATGAAAGGAGAACATGTTGATCTACATTAAACTCAGTTTCCTTGCATAGAAGTTCTGTAAGAGGTCGGGCAATGTGGCTGAAATCTCGGATGAATCTTCTGTAGAATCCCACATACCCCAAGAATGACCTCACATGCTTAACTATCTGAGGTGGCACAAGATTGTCAATCACATCCACCTTTGCCGAGCTGACTTCCATGCCATGTTTGGATACGACATGACCCAGCACAATCCCTTCGGTGACCTTGAAGTGGCTCTTTTCGCAAGATAATACTAGATTTACTTCACGGCATTTCTGAAGTACTCTATCCAGATGCTCAAGATAAGAATCGAAACTCTCACCATAGATGGAGAAGTCGTCCATAAACACCACGAGAAAACTACCTACCATCTCGGCAAAGACTGCAAGAATGCGTCTCTGGAATGTCGCCGGTGCATTGCACAATCCAAAGGGCATTCTCCTGAAAGCATATGTGCCGAACGAGCAAGTGAAGGTTGTCTTATCTTGATCTTCAGGGGCGATTGCCACTTGGTACCCATCCAAAAAGCAGAACTCCTTCCCATCTAGTCTTTCCAGAACTTGATTAATGAATAGCAAAGGAAAGTGGTCCTTATTTGTTGCTGCATTAAGACGGCAGTAGTCAACTCATACATGCTAGGATGTTGGTACCCGAGTAGATATCTCCTCTCCTATGTCATTTGTGACCATAGTAAGCCCTGACTTTTTTGGAACTGCGTGCAAGAGGATTACCCATTTTGAATCGGAGATGGGATAAATGAAACATGTATCACACCATTTCATGATTTCTTTCATGACGAGGTCCCTCATATTAGTATTCAATCTTCTTTGAAATTTGCGGGACAACTTGGCATCTTCTTCCAGGTAAATGTGGTGTGAACATTACATAGTATTTATCCCACGGAGATCTGATACATGCCAGCCAAGTGCCTTGTGGTTTTTCTCTAAAACCTCGAGAAGTTGAGATTATTGATCCGGGGTCAGCCTACTGCTGATGATGACTGGATACATATTTTCTGCATCCGCAAGGAAAGCATACTGCAGGCCTGCTGGAAATGGTTTGAGTTCCAGTTCTGCTCTGGCCAACTTATTGGTCACCTTCGAAACAATGCTGGTTGGAGGGTGTGTTGCCTGAACATTTGCAAAATTACTGACCTCAGTGCTCTGTTGAGATTCTGATAATGTGTCGAACAGTTCTGCACTACGCTCATTGTGTTCGGGCTGGAATGAGTCATGGGAATCAAAAAGATGCATTAGAAAGTTTGATTCTGTCTCCCAAATATCATCGGAGCATGTATCGATTGTGCTTTCCAGGTCCTCCTCGAGAGAGGATTTCTCGTATCCAAGGATCGTTCAAAGAGAGTTGGGAATCTATGATTTCTAGAATGAAGTCACAGTTTGCTTTGGGCGGTGCTGCATGCCCCTCATCAGTTATGATCTTGGGTTCACTGATCATGTCTATGGTGATTCTTTTGTTACACGAGCTGAATGTAATCTTGTTAGATCCATAGTCAACCACGGCTTCTGAGGTGCGTAGGAATGGTCGGCCAAGGATAATAGGAGTCTGGAGTAAGGGTGCGGGGGGGGTCCATATCAAGGACTACAAAGTCAACGGGTAACTACATTTCTCGCACCTTCACTACAACGTCTTCCAAAAGACCTCTAGGTCGCTTGATGGATCGGTTAGCGAACTGAAGGATCATTCGTCTATGCTTGAGAGGACCTAGACCGAATTCTTGCAATAATGACGAGGGCAGAAAGTTGATGGAAGAACTGCTGTCAAGCAGAGTGCGCTCGAAGACTTGATCAAAGATATCGTAACTGATAAGAGGTGCTTCTTTGTCATGCTTCTTCTTTGGGAAGTTGCTGATGACTGCTACAGTGGCCATGGTGAGAACGTGCTTCTGAACCTGTCGACGCGTGTTATTTCATGATGGGTGACGCTTGCTTGTACATGCCTCTTTTAAACCTTTCTTCACAGCTGGCATGTACTCCATGGCCTTCATCAAAGGAATCTCAACAATCAAGTTATTAATAATATCCACGGCTCTAGGGATCAGACAATGCACTTTTTCTTTTTGCATTTTTTTGGATTTTTCTATTACATCAGGAAAAGGAATATGTACATTACTGGAATCTGAAATAGAGTTCTTATTTACAACCAAATTCTCATCCACAATATCATGTACCTCCGGATTACAAAAAGGTGTACAATCTGGAAATGAAGATTCTGCTGTAGGTGGACAAGCAAAAAGTGGTGCCTTCGCTCCATCGACTGGCGTAGGATCGGCTGTTGCTGGTGGCTCCTCCATGGCTGGCATGGCTTCTCTTTGGTGATGGTCTTCTTTTTGTTCTTTTTGCTTTTTCTAATTTTTTTGTTCTTTTTGGTATTGGCGATGGTGGTGAGTGGCAGCTGGACTGACTCCTCCTTCTTCTTCTTTCTCACCCATCCTTGTAGCTGCCACGGTTGATGTAGAAGATGACGATTCACCTGAAGCTTTATTCTTCCCCTGGTTGGTGGCAGGCGGAGGCAAAGCCATACAACTCCTAAGAGTGGCATCATTAGAAAAACAATAACACGATCATCTGACTCTATAGGCATAGACGGGACATCACATTCTACCTTCTCCTTCCTCTTGAAGCTATTAGGGTTGGCTTCGACCTGCGTCGGGATGGTGGTTTTTGTGGCGGCCAGGTCATGTAACTTCTTCGTCATGTCTGCAAGGCCTTTGACGAGGTGGGCCAAGCAGTCAAGGGTGGGGTTCACGGGATTTGCCTCGCAAGGTTCAGAGTCCATACCATGTTGTTGTTGCATGTTTGGGAATAGAGGCGACAACTGTTGGTGGTGTTGAGGTGGTGGAGGAAGCTGATACTGATTATAGGAGGGAGGAGGATACTGCTGACGATCCGAAATGCGCTATGTTAAGAAGATGATGTTTATTTATCGTGCATAAAATGATTTGTTTTGTCGTTTCGTTATAGGCAGCAATCGAAATTGGTCAAGAAAATAACCACAATTATTTCGTCGATTTTTAATCGTATGGTTTTATGTTTATTTTACTTGGGCAAGTCCCAAGGTCGAACACAAGGAGGCAAAGGAACAACCTAGAATTATGTCTATCAAAATTCATGTGCGGTTTTCGAGGCGGTCTTTTTTTTGGAATTTTTAATGCAATAAAGGATGTAAAATGCAATTTCGACCTATTTTAGGGACTAAAATGTAAATTACACTCAAACGATGTCCGAAAAATACGAAATTTTGCCACGATGCAAAATATGATGAACTGAATGCGCTATAATTTTTTTGGAACTTTTGGATGCAATATGAATTTTTTATGAATTTTTAAATGCAAACAGAATGAATTTCAATATTTAATTATGATAAATACTAAACCTATTTATTTTCAAGAGATAAAATTAACAAAGATCTATCACTAGGTGATGGATCTCAGAAAAATCCTAAACATCGAAAATGTGAGATTTAATATCTATTAAAAATCAAACATTGAAATAAACAAAATGATTTTTACAGGGCAATCTATGCATGCAAATGCAAATTTTTTTAGATACAGTGTCAAGCACAATTAATTCTACAATATGTGATTTTTTGGGAATTTTTAGAGTAATGGTTAATCAATGGCAATTTTAAGAGCATAAAATGGGCAAAATATGCAATTTTCCACCAAACAAATAATTAATAATTAACCATCAATCACAAAAATGTCCACAATATGTCAAAACGTAGAGAATTAATTGACAAACAAAATTCTATTTTTGGATAATTACATGATGTAATGTCGAGATCTAAAATGATGGATAAAGACAGGGGTACATATGCAAAAAATATAAATAAAATATACAGGGGGACCTAGTTGTAATTACCATGAACTCCGGGGGGCTTTCTGCAAAATATCCAGAGGGGCACGTGTGTGGCACATGCCCTCTGGTCGGTGGGGGCTTGTGCGCAAAAAAGTTAGAAGCTTGGGGCTTCGTCTGTAATTCTCCAGTGGCTCACATGCCACCCACGTGCATATGTAGGTTCGGGTGGAGGTATGGGCGTGAAACTCCACGTGTACTTTCTTCGTGCTTCGGGTCACTCGAGGCGCCTGGCTCGGGTCTGGTTCGGTGCCGAGGCTGATGAGTCGATCCACACTGTTGGTTCTGGGTGATCCGACGATGAAGGATGTGGTGTATCTGGACGGTCAAATCTGGAGCGTCGTTGGTGATCGAACGGCCACGGATGGCTGACACATGGCCAGGGGTCATCGAAGGAGCAGCGAACGGTGGTCGTGGACGGAGCTTTGACCAGTGGCGAGACTGACGAAGCTCCTGCGCTATTCGATGTCGTGCTAGTGACGATGAATGGCGGAGCTCCGGGAGTACTGCTGGTGATGCCTCCGATGCCGTGACCGGCTATTGAGCATTGATCGGTGATGAAAGGGGAAAATCAGAGGGTCTAGATATCTCACAAGGCGAGACATCCAGTCGATGCGGTGACCGCTCAATAAATCCCAAATCAATCAACAATTAACCCACAATGAATATATGCAATAAATATAAAAAATGTGGAGTTAAAATTTATTATAACTCTACATGCAAGTGTGTATAGGTATAAGCACAAGTAGAGGTCGAACACTGGGAGGCGAAAGGTTGTATGGTGGAGAAGTCGGTTGCACAATTATTCAATTCATTGTTCATGTCCAATTTTTATTCTTTTTGTGGGTTTTTGATTTTATAAATTATATATATATATATATATATATATTTAATTTTGTTTTTATAATTTTTATTTTGTTTTCATATATTTTCTTTGTTTTATATTTTAAATTATATAAATATAGGTATATATATATAAAGATATATATATATATATAGAGATATATATATAAGAAGAGAGAGATAGTAGAATAAAGTTAAATATTTATATAAATACTCAATATATATATAATATATATTTTTTTGTTTTTATTATATATTTTTTTATATTTTTTTATTATTATCATTATTATTTTTTTGAAATTTTTCTACTCAATAAGGACTAAGTAAATAAGCCGTACTTAATTTGGGTTTTAAAAATACAAAATAGGTTCAAAAATTACCCAAATTAATTTTAATACAAAAATAATAATATATAGATAATTACAAAAGAGAAAAATATATTTTTGGGATTTTCTAAAGGGTTTTTCTATTTTTTGTTGGATTTTGGAGCTTTCTTATTTTTTTATTTTTCTTTTTCTTGTTTTTAGGTTTTTTTTCAATTTCTGGACTCAATTTATATATAAATATATTATGTATAATTTTTTTGTAATTTTTCACATGCATTTTATATTTTTTTGTTTTTTTAATTTAAACAGTACAAAAAGGGCTCCTTTTTCATTTTTAATAATTAGGTTAAATGCAAAAAATGCAAAATAAAATATAGGCGTGAAGTTCGCCGGAGTTCCCCCCCCATACTTGCCTTTGATAGTCCCTAGCAAACACTTATGCAATAAGTACAAAAAGAATAAAGAAAAGAAAAAGGAGAATTAAAGAAGGATAGAGTGAATAGGGGTGCTTTCAGTGCAATGCATGTCTTTATAAAATCTGAATTTGGAGCTCCTGTCAGACCTTAGGTGTAGATGTGTGTGGAACCTTGTCGGGAACCAGCTCTAAAATACAACAGCCTTCGAGAACCACAGAACTCGGTTCAACCCACCTCAATATCCTGGTCAGAACCGGTCTACATCATACGCAAACCCTGATAACTATGAAGCTGACTTGTACAGTGTAAGTGATGGTGGCTCTCCCCAACTGAAATGACAAAGGAGCTGACTTCTCTAGAATGACAACCCAATGATTCCCCAATCCAACAGCTCTTTCCTCGAGGAGCAGGGTATTCCCTTCTAAGTTCAAGTGGCAACCAGCTCAAGAGGAGGGGGTGAAGAGAAGAATGGACGGTAGCCAGTGTAGCTACCTATCCTAGGATGCAAGACCAGTGTAGTCAAGTCATCCAGCTACAGGCTCACATGTTTGACTTTGGAACTCAAGCTTGCTTATTGGCTTTACCACATTTGTACATACTTTGCAGGCATTTTATTTTTGTACAGGCCTGGCCATTTTTTTTCAACATACTATTCACAGCAGCATTTACATAAGGAGTTTTTCCTCTTGAGCCAGTAGACTATCCCTCTTTTGAAGCTTTATCGCAACCCACAATCTCCTGTCTTTAGACCTCATGGCTATTGGACCAGGTTGGGGTGCACTTCCCTCCCTAGACGAGGACGAATGTTTCCACCCGTGTGCATCTCAGACTGGCAAATCCAACCCCCTCACCGCTCCAACTGAGTTGAGCCAAGTGAAAGGTGCAAGTGTCCAAGTTAGGTCACGGTCGGCAAGAGTCATACGTGTGTTTCGAAAAGTTCTAGTTAGTCAGTTGAGCTGACTTGAACCCAGCCCTGATTTCTCAAAGAATTAAGTCTGTATAGACCTGAAGTACCTTAAACCTAGTTCCTGTAAGGTTCCAGTGCAGTTAGGTGTGGTAAGGTCTAACCAAGCTCCAATTTGAGGCTTTATTGGACTGATTCAATCATCAAGCTCACTCAAAAAGAATATGAATGGTATGCTTATGCAATGCACAATGAATGATGCAATTTTTTCACAAAGATTTTATAAGAATCAAAGAATCTTTTTACAAAGAACTTTTGCAAATAGAAATCTTGACACATGCAAAGGTATACACAATTATTTACACGGGTGTACCGCCTTATTTACAAAAGGTATGGATTTTCAAAGACTTTACAGGTTTGAATGGCGTACTTTATTCAGCTTGTACAGAAAGAATTTGATGTATTTTATTTACAAGTGTTTGTAATGATGCTTTTATTTCTCAGATCTAGTTTTGAAAGTAATTTTGCAAACTATAGTACATAATAATTTTTTTTTGCAATCATTTACACACCTTTGAAAACTATTTTTGCAAAGATTTTTCACACTATATATACATTTTTCACAATAGTTTTGACAAACATTTTTCAAACATTTGCACATAGGTTTTTCAAATCCTTTCTTTCACACAAAGAAAAGTTTTTACAAACAAAACAGTTTCACACAGGTTGAAAACATTTCACAGTAAATTTTTCAAAACAGGTCACACTATTTTTCAAATCATACTGTATAGGTATCTAGCCTGATTTATTAATCAGTATATACAAAAGAAGAAAAACTATATTTGTTATATAATATGGTTTTTGTAAGTTTTATTTGTGATTATTCCTTATTTACGAATGAGAGATTTTTGTGCAGACTCCTCAGACTTATTCGAGAATCCTTTTCAAAAGATTTTTGAGAACTCTAGTTCAAAATAATTTTGCAAACATGTACACGTATTTGAAAATGACTTTACAAAGGTTTTACACAGCATAGATAGGTTTTTCAAAACAATTTTGATAATCAAATTTTTACAATCATTTGCACACTAGTTTTCACACATTTTGATTTCACTCAAAGAAAATAAATTTACACACAAAACTAATTTTCTCAAAGGTTGAATACTTGTACACATTATTTTCAAACAATTTTCACAAGGTTTTTCAAAGAAAAATTTCTTTCACAAAACACTTTTCCTGACTTAATAATCAGTACAAGTACAAAGAGCCTGAGGATCTCACAATCATCTTTTATTATTATAGGACTACTTTTTACATTATATTTTATATTGAGGTGATATTTTATTTTTTAGTATGAGTTATGGCTTATAGTATATACATGGTATATACGACCCCCCTATACTTAGCTTGAGCTATGTCCTCATAGGTCGAAAGGAAAAGCAAAGACATAACTCATACTGAGTATAGACAAGTCTTAAAGAATATATGAATGAAAATTGAATGAATGAGAAGTTGACCTTCCCCCCTATACTTAAGATCAAATAATCCTGAGTATAGCAGACTGTACACATAGCAGGGAGGGTCAAGGGCGGTAATACACTGATCATACTCAGATTGTCTCCCCTTATACTTAGGGTAAGATACTCCTAAGTATAGACAAGAAGAGGAGACAATGGAGAGGAATGGAATGAAATGAAAAACTCGGGGTGCACATCCCCCCTATACTTAGGACAAAGTACGTCCTAAGTATAGAAAACTGTCTACAAGGGCGGCACCTTTTTGATACAAAGAGAAAATAGAGAAGGAAAAGAAGAAAAGAAGAAAATCAGATAAACAGTGGTTGGAGTACATCGTCTGAATCTTCTGATGCTGCAGCTGTTGTGGAGATATCATGGTGCACTAGCTGGATGGAGTCAACAACGGCCAAGAATGCATTAGGTTCGAGGTAAGGCTTCAGTAGTTGGCCGTTGACGACGAAGGGCTGTGCGTCAGGGGACAATTCTGATATGGCAATACTTCCATTGACACGCACTTCACAAACTTGAAACGACCCTGTCCACTTACTCTTTAATTTGCCTGGGAATATCCGCAACTTTGCATCAAATAACCACACTTTCTGTCCAATGTCAAAGGTCTTTCGTCTGATGTGCCGGTCATGCCAGCGTTTCACCTTCTCTTTGTACATCAAGGTGTTATCGTATGCATAGTCTCGGAACTCCAAGAGTCTGTTCAGATCATCTTTCCTCTTCTGACCACTTTTGCGTGAGTCCAAATTACAACTGTTGATTGCCCATAAAGACTTGTGAATTAATTCCACGGGCAGATGGCACGACTTTCCATATACAAGACGATAGGGTGACATGCCCAAGGGAGACTTGTAGGCGGTTCGGTAAGCCCATAGGACTGAGTCCAAGAGTTGGGACCAGTCTTTTCTGTTTGGCCTAACCAGTTTCTGCAGGATTGTCTTGATTTCTCTATTTGATAACTCTACCATGCCATTGGTCTGAGGATGATAAGGAGATGCGACACGATGGTCGATGTCGTACTCCTTCGTCAATTTCTTGACCTCTTTGTTAATGAAGTGGCTACCCCCGTCTGATATAAGAATTTTCGGTATCCCGAACCACGAAATTATGTTCTTCTTCAGGAACTGACATACTGTTCGGCTGTCGGCGGCTCGAGCGGGGATAGCTTCAACCCAACGACTCACGTAATTGACAGCAAGAAGGATGTGCTCAAAACCTTTACTGTTAGGGAAAGGTCCCATGAAGTCGATGCCCCATGCATCGAAAACGTCTGCTATTTGAATGATTTTCAGGGGCATTGAATCTCTGACAGTAAGTGTGCCTTTCATTCGCTGACAGTCAGTACATCGCTTGACAAATTCAGCTGCATCCTTGAATAAAGTGGGCCACTAGAAGCCACACTGAAGTACTTTAGCTGTCGTCCGGTCTCCAGAATGGTGTCCACCAGATTCGAGCGAGTGACAATGCTCGAGGACCCTAGATTGCTCCTCCTGAGGGATGCACCTACGCCAAATGCAATCCGCTCCTTCCCTGAATAAAAGAGGATCCTCCCATTGGTAGAATCGGATGGTCGACATGAATTTGTTCGTCTGATTTTTCGTCCAATCCGCTGGTGTTACCCCAGAGGCGAGGTAGTTGACTATATATGCATACCAAGGAAGAGACTCCACTGCTAAGATAGCTTCGTCAGGGAAGGTTTCTGTGATGGGTGCACTGTTCAGAGGAGACTCATGCTGCTCTATTCTAGAGAGATGGTCTGCTACCACATTTTGAACTCCAGGTTTGTCCTTGATTTCCAAATCGAATTCTTGGAGGAGAAGGATCCAACGAATCAGTCTTGGCTTGGCATCCTTCTTCTGATGTAGGTACCGGATAGTAGAGTGGTCTGTGAAAATTGTGACTTTTGATCCCAATAAATAGGATCTGAACTTCTCGAGGGAGAAAACCACATCCAGCAATTCTTTCTCTGTCACCGTATAATTTCTATGTGCTTCATCTAATGTTCTGCTGGCATAGTGAATGGCGTAGGGCGCTCTCTCTTTCCTTTGCCCAAGGACAGCCCCGACTGCAAAATCTGACGCATCGGTCATTATCTCAAAGGGAAGAGTCCAGTCTGGCGGCTGTAAGATTGGAGCCTGAGTGATGAGCTCCTTCAACTGATTGAAAGCAAGGAGAACCTGCTGATCAACAATGAACTCAATTTCCTTGCACAAAAGCTCTGTCAGAGGTCGGGCAATGCGACTGAAATCCTTGATGAGTCGCCTGTAGAATCCCACATGCCCCAGGAATGACCTCACATTCTTCACTGACTGAGGTGGCTGGAGATTTGAAATGACATCCACCTTTGCCGGGTCGACTTCCATGCCACGTTTGGAAACGACGTGACCCAGCACAATGCCTTCAGTGACCATAAAGTGGCTCTTTTCCCATGAAAGCACTAAATTGACTTCTCGGTACTTCTGAAGCACTCTGTCTAGGTGCTCAAGACAAGAATCGAAACTATCACCATAGACAGAGAAGTCGTCCATGAACACCTCGAGAAAACTGCCTACCATCTCGGCGAAAACTGCTAACATGCATCTTTGGAAAGTTGTAGGTGCATTGCATAAATCAAAGGGCATTCTCTTGAAGGCGTAGGTGCCGAACAGGCAAGTGAAGGTAGTCTTCTCTTGATCTTCAGGAGCTATCGCCACTTGGTTGTACCCGGAGTACCCATCCAAAAAGCAGAAGAACTCCTTGCCTGCGAGTCTTTCCAAAACTTGATCAATGAATGGCAAGGGGAAGTGGTCCTTCTTCGTTGCTGCATTAAGACGGCGGTAGTCAACACACACCTGCCAGGATGTTGGTACCCGAGTGGAAATTTCCTCTCCTTTATCATTTGTAACCACGGTAAGCCCGGATTTCTTCGGAACTACATGCAGTGGGCTTACCCATTTTGAGTCGGAGATGGGATAGATAAAGCCTGCGTCACACCATTTCGTTATCTCTTTCATGACGACGTCCCGAAGGTTAGGGTTCAGCCTTCTTTGAAATTCGCGGGACGTCTTGTTCTTCCAGATAGATGTGGTGTGAGCACAAGGCCGGATTTATCCCTCGGAGATCTGATACGTTCCAACCAAGTGCCTTGCGGTTCTTTTCTAGAACCTCGAGAAGACGAGATTACTGATCCGGATTCAGCCTGCTGCTGATGATGACTGGATACATTTGTTCTTCACCCGCAAGGAAAGCATACTTCAGGCCTGCAGGAAGTGGCTTGAGTTCTGGTGTTGATCTGTCCAACTTGTCGGTCACTTCGGAGACTATGCTGGTGGTGGGATGTATTTCCTTGAAGCTGCTACCATCCTCATCGTTCTGTTGAGATCCCAGGAATGTGCCGAACAGTTCTGCGCTAAGCTGATTGTGTTCGAGCTGGAGTGACTGCTCAAAAAGATGCGCCTGTATCGGAGAATCTGTCTCCCAAGAATCACCGGAGCAAAGGTTGACTGTGCTTTCCAAGTCCTCCTCGAGTGTGAGGATTTCTCGGGTCCAAGGATCGTCCAGTGACAAGAATGAATCTCTGATCTCTGCAATAAAGTCACAGTCTGCTTCGCATGCTGGCTGGCTCTCATCAGTTGTGGCATTCGGTTCTCTATTCATGTTTATCGTGATTTGCTGGGTGTTCGAGCTGAAAGTAATCTTGCCAGACCCGAAATCAACCACGACACCTGAAGTACGAAGAAATGGTTGGCCAAGGATGATAGGGGTCTGGAGTAGAGGTGCAGGCGAGTCCATATCGAGGACTACAAAATCGGCTGGGAATTGCATCTCCTGCACTTTAACTACTACGTCTTCCAAAAGACCTCGGGGTCACTTGACGGATCGGTCAGCGAACTGAAGGATCATACGTGTCTGCTTGAGCGGACCCAGCCCGAATTCTTGCATTATGGATGAGGGCAGAAGGTTGATGGAAGATCCACTGTCAAGGAGAGTGCGCTCGAAGACCTGGTCAAAGATTTCACAACTGATCAGAGGTGCTCCTGTATCTTGCTTTTTCTGCGGGAGGTTACTGATAGCTGCTACCGTGGCCAAGGTGAGGACATGTTTCTCAACTTGCTGGCATCTGTTCTTTCTTGATGGGCAACGCTTGCTGGTACATACCTCCTTTAGTCCTTTCTTCACGGCTGGCATGTACTCCATGGCCTTTCGTAAGGGAATCTCAACAGTCAAATTGTCAATTAGTTCCACAACTCCTGAATCAGACAATGCATTTTTTTGTTTTGTAATTTTTTTGGATTTTTCTATTGCATAAGGAAAAGGAATATATACATTACTGGCAGGAAAATTAGAGTTCTTATTTACATCAAAATCACCGCCCATCAAATGTTGTACATCCGGACTACAAAAAGGAGTACAAGTTGTATCTTGGCATACTGGTGCTGCAGGGCGAGAAAAAAGTGTAGCGTCTGCTCCGTCGGCTGACGAGGGATCGGCTGCTGCTGGCGGCTCCTCCAATGCTGGCGCATCTTTGCTTCGGCTGCAAGCTTCTTTTTGTTGTTTTTGATTTTGCTGATTTTTTTGTATTTTCTGCTGGGACTGATGCTGGAAAGACACGACGGCTGGACTGGCTTCTCCTTCTTCTTCCTCCTCACCCGCCCCTGTAGCTGGCACGGCTGATGTGGAAGATGACGATCCACCTGTTTCTTTATTCACCCCACTTTCAGTAGCAGGCGGAGGCAAGGCCCTACCGCTCCTAAGAGTAACATCATTAG
Organism: Ottelia alismoides; assembly: GCA_037367405.1. Lineage (NCBI taxonomy): Eukaryota > Viridiplantae > Streptophyta > Magnoliopsida > Alismatales > Hydrocharitaceae > Ottelia > Ottelia alismoides. Next base: position 55,181 of record JAZKJV010008443.1, read on the forward strand.
AATAAACAGTAATATCATTATCAGGCTCGGACAGGATATCACAATCTACCTGCTCTTTCTTCTTAAAATTATTGGGGTTGGCTTCGACCTGAGCCGGAATGGTAGTTCGGGTGGCGGTCAGGTCATCAAGCCGCTTGGTCATCTCCGCTAGCCCTTTGACAAGTTGGGCTAGACAATCCATGGTAGGGTTTGCAGGGGGTACTTCAGTAGGTTCAGCGTGCAGACCACGCTGCTGTTGGTTGGATGGGTGTGGAGGTTGTTGCTGGTGGTGCTGCGGTGGTGCAGGAAATTGAAGTTGTTGATACGAGGGTGGAGGATACTGCTGGTATTGCTGAGAGGGGGCAGTCGCGTACGGATGGAATGGTTGTAGATGGCGGTACTGCGGCTGCTGATACGGCTGGTTCTGCCTCCATTGATGTGCAAACTGGGGAGGCTGCCGGTACTGTTGGTGAGGCTGAGAGGACTATCCAAAGCGACCACCCTGAGGTTGGTGGTATTGCCGATTGGCAAATGGCTGACCCTGAAGTTGTCCCTGAGGACGGGTCGGTTGTGCATCATTGCTCCATACCCCGTTCACTTCCTGAATCAGGGGTGGTGGTGGGAAGACTGGATCAGGTCCAGAAAGGAACTCTGGCTGGTACACAACCATCTGCTGCTGCGGCGGGCCCTGGTCGGGCGCCTGCACGTAGTACACGTGCTGGACTGCTGGTGGTTGCGGGCTCGGTTGAGGCTGATGCTGCGGTTGCTGCTCGTCCTTCTTCTCAGCAGGAGCTTCCGATGGTGTCGCCGACTGAACAGAGTTGATGGTTCCCACCAATAGTTCAAGGTACTTGTTGATATGATCAAGCTTATCTAAGTTCTGGGTCCTCTTCTTGATCACAGTGAGTTTTTCAAGGTCCTGTGATCGCTTCTCAATGATGTCAACTTTAGAGAGATGGCCCCCGATGATACTGAGGTTGGAGCTCTCATCTCTCTCTGCCTCCTTGGACGCTGCCATGTGTACTTGCTTCTGGAGGTTCTGGGGCTGCTTCTGATATGCCTTGGATGAAGAGAGGGTGGCCTCTCCTTCGGCCATTTCTTCGAATATCTGCCAGACTACGTCTTCATCCTTGTTAAAATGGGAGACCCCACATGCTGCGTCTACGAGCCTTTGGCTTTCAATGTTCAATCCCCCAAAGAAGTGCTGGACCAAGCTGGTCTTCGGGATATCATGATGGGGACACTTCTCCTGCAGGTCAGTGAATCTCTTCCATGCTTCATGTATCGACTCATGGGGTCCTTGGGAGAAATTACTGATACGGGCTCGCATTTGGTTGAGCCGACCGAGAGGGTAATATTTATGCAGAAATGCGGACTTCAACTCCTCCCAGGTCGTCACGACCTTCCCCAGATGTTTGACCCAATAGAGGGCATTGTCTTGTAGGCTGAAGGGGAACGCCATCATCTTGACAATGTCCAGGGGGACATTGGGATAGTGAGTGGTGCGGCAAATGCGGGAAATTGCTGCAGGTGAATGTACGGCTCTTCACTGGTGTTTCCATGGAAAGCAGGGAGAAGGGCAATGAACTGGGGCTTCAGCTCAAAGTGAGTGTGTACCGGTGGGATGAGGATCCACTCGGTCATCTGGCTGTCTCCCGGATTGTATGTTTCTTTAAGTGTAGGCTTTGGTGGTGGTAATTCAGGGTCACCATCATCAGGATCACCACCTCCTCCTCCCCTGCCTCCTCCTCTACGTCTGCCTCCTCCATCGTCGTCGTGGTTCATCATATCATTCAACATGTCCTGGAATGCTGTCTGCGTGAGGGCCTGCTCAGTCAGCTGCTGCTGGATGGCCTGGATAGATGCCAGTAGTTGTGCATTAACTTGATTCTGGTCTGGCAATTGTCCCTCTGGTAATGGTGGCTGTTGACCCTTGCCCTTTCCTCCGGGAGCCATATCAGGGTCTGAATCGGACGAAATGAACTCCGGAGTAGTCTCCAGGGCTCGCACTGTCTTCTATCTGCATAATGAGATAGTCCTGATCAGACCGCTTGCAATTAATGTTGAGCTGTCGTGATGAAGCTGGAATTCAGGTCAACCCCAGTATGTTGTGAATGGAAAAAGGATGTAGACTGTAATCGACTTCCGTTCACAACGGCGAAAGCGAGACAAAAGTGGTCCCAGTTTATTGGGTGGCCAAGAGAAAGGTAGAAAACGAGGAGTCTGGAGATCGATCCGCAAAGTCCGGATCGGATTCTCGGGAATCGCCTCGAACTTATAGGCGGAGTTGAGTCCATGGAATCGGCGTGGGTGTCGGCATGGTCCCGACGGAAACCATCCATGGATCAACTTCGCGAAGTATAAGAGAAGATCGGATTGTTGGACGAAAGATACGATGGTCAACGAGGAATAAAAGGAGTGTAAAACAGTAGAGAGTCTCGGTTGAGCGGGGTGGTCAAAGGGAGAAACAACAAAATGTGCGTAAAGGCGCGGGACTTGATCTTTGAACCTTAATCTAGATCCATACAAACATAATACAAAATCGGGTTCACCAACTCACGCCATGTGAAGCCGTGAAAGTTCGGCTATTTATTATCTTTTCATTTTTAGAGTTGTGATTTCAGGCATATCTTATAACAAGTCCTTAGTACGCTACCCTATAGGAGAGAGAGTACTGCCAGAAGAGTATCCCGTACTTGTCCTCCTCCTGTGTAACCTGTAGTCTGTACTTTTTGGAGTCCTTGTAACCCTTCCTGGATCCCTACTCAGCCAAAGAAATAGAGAGAGGAAGCCGATAGGCGAAACCAATACTTCGGTTCTCGCTCGCAACGGAATTACCCGTGAGCGTGCAAGAACCTACTCGGACGCAGGACAATGAGACAGACACCCCCGTGAAGGCGTGGCCTATGCTCAATACTTCGGACAGGGTCGATGCTCTACACAACAGAGAGTCATCATTGGTGACCAAGCCCTACTCGCCTATGTACGATAGAAGCGCCATTACTTCGGAAATCCAGGCGATACACAAGGCAGTTGCAGACTGGGTTTTTGGCTTTAATCCTTAGGGGGTCGCACTCGCTCAAGGGAGTAAGGTTTTGGTCCCCCTCCAAGGTACCTGAAAACAATGAGGGCTTTATGAACCCGGTACAATGATAGTCCATTACAGATTTTAAGTACGGTCAAAGTTTATTTAGCAGTCCCCTTGTTTTAATTTTTGGGTTTTCACTTTTTTTGAGTATGTTTTCATACCAGCGCCTAATGTTTTTGTAGCTTTTCATTTAAGTCGTAGGTGCTCAAAATCAGAGGGAGATAGCGGAAAAGCCGTGCAAGTGGTTCCATGATGGAAATCTCACCATTGAACCGAATGATGCATGCTGAGTTAGAAGACTTACAGTGCATCCCAGCTCTCTCCATGCGGTATGCAAAACAGAATTTTTAAACCTATCTACATGTCGGTATGCAAGGCACAAAATCGCCCTAAACATTAGCTGCTATTAGCGTGAAGAACCATAAGTCGCTCATTCATCTCTAGCCCGAAAAAGGTCCGGTCTTGGCTCACCCCTCCTCTGCTCAACACACTTGAGTTTAGGAGAAAGCGCTTTGCGGGGCTCGCTGTGGCACAAGGGCTAAGAGACAAAGGAACGGCTTGTTTAAGTTTGACTAGATCCATACGGAGTAGACTATAGGAACATGCATTCTTATTAATGTTTGGACCTAGCTACCGAGTCAAGCAACCTATATCTAGGGGCTCCAAGCACACAAAACAAAATAAAATAAAGGCGGAAAGCTCAAAACTTTGGAAAACAAGGAAAAGAAAGCGATGAAAACTCGAAAAAGCCGCGATGAGGCCCCCAGGTGAACAATCACCCGGGCACTGGACCTCATTGTGAAGAGTAGAGTCATGTTTAATTACATGCCAAAATTGTCTCTCTCTTACCATAAATTACAAAAATAATCCTAAATATTCTAAACCTATCTAATCCCCATCTCCTTGCTTCCTTGATGCTCTCTCTCCAAGTGGTCATGAGGTGAAGACCACCCTCCTCCAAGCTTAGCTGCCTTGGCTCCCTAAGAAGCCATCCTCGCGTGGCGGGCCCTCACATCAAAGTCACAAAAAGATTGCATCAGTAGAGGTTTAATCAATCAAAATGGAGCAGATAAGAAATTAATCACAATAAATAAATCAATCAATAAAGCATGGTGATCAATGACAATAGAAATAGCTGCTCATAAAATAAATGATGAATCCAGAAATTTTCACACAAGAATGACAAACTAAAGTAGGCTATGCTCATTGCTCCTCGGCAACGGCGCCATCTGATAATGCGGTAAATTCATGCAAGGGTCACAATGAATGATGTATATAAGGTTGTCGCTGAGGCGACCACTCGCAGAATACCATGTTGATCAGCCATTAACCCACAATAAAAGAATGAAGAAATGAAGTCAAAAAATGTGAATTAATATTTATTACTCTACCACAAAATGTACAGTGACTAAGCATGTAGAGGTCGAACCACAGAGAGCAATACAAAAGTGCAATAGCCTAAGATGTGCATGTATCACAGAGTCATCCCTGTGTGGGTTCTATTTTTGTGGGTTTTTATTTCTTCTTTTTTTGTTTTATTTTTATTTTAATAATATAGTTATATGATATAGATATATATATATATATATAATTTATAGAATATAAATATATAAAGATATATATATATCCCTAGAGGGTAAGTATATAGCATATACTGCATGCATTAGATAGATATATTTAATAGTTTTTTTATTTATATATTAATAGATATATATTTATATATAATATATATATATATATATATATTTGGAAGGGAATATATATAATGTAAAGAGAAGGGGGGATAGAATATTTATAAAAATATACACAAATAATCAAAAATTCAGAAATAAATTCTTTTTGGTATTTTCATGATTTTCTGATGTTTTTGTGGTTTTTGGGCATTTTTCAACATATTTTTGATATTTTTAAATACTGAAATAAAGCAAACAGTGGAGTAGCTATTGGCTGGGGGTTAAAATGGTAATTAAAAATATCACAGCCACAAAAATTCTCCCAATTATTTTTAAAAGAAAGAGAATAAAATATAGGGCCTACAGGAGTTGAGTTTGTAATTTTTAGGGTTTTCTAGAATTTTTTATATTTTTTAGAGTTTTTGAGTATTTGTGCATTTTTAAGGTTTTTCTTTTGAGATTTTTAATGATTTTTGGACTGACACTTAATTAGGCTAAAATAGACCATAGATAATTTTTTTGGAATTTTTCGAGGTGGTTTGATATTCTTTTGGTATTTTATAAGTTAGACGGTAAATAAAATGCACGTTTTTTATTTTTAATAAATGCAAAAATGCAACAAAATTAAAAACTAAAATTATGGCATGCAAGAACAACCAAACAGTAGCTTATATCCATTTTTGCAAGATTTTTCGAATTAATAAGAGGCATGAAATAAATGGACAAAGCATACAAAAATAAAACAGCCTGGCAGGGGTATTTTTGTAAATAAAATATTCTTCAGGGGCATCCATGCAAAAATTACAACAGAAATAAACATTTACTTTTATTTTCGGGGCCATTTTACAATTAATAAAACCCACCAGGGTTTAAATGCAAAAATCACGCGCCTCACGTGGGACTGCACGTGAGGCGCGGAGGAACCAATATGCAAATATGAAAACTCCAGGGGGCGTACTACAATTAATACAATTTATTTACAACGTGGTAATTTATTTTTGGCATTAAACTGTAAATACAAAAAGGCGGGGGGTTATGTCTGAAATTTACCACCAAAGGCGCGCGATCCAACGGCGATGGGCGTGCCACTTGTCCACGTGTCGAGCCCTCGAAGCCCGATACCCCTTCGACGATCTGCGACCGAGATTGCATCTGAAGTCTGATCGCACGGCCGACGCATCTGCTACAAGGACGGCCCTAATTAGATCTGGGGCCATCTCCTTCATCCGACGGTGGCTGCTGCTCACGAAGAACAGGGAAGAACAGATGGCTTCCCTGACTTCGATCGTTGATTTCTCCACCTCCAGACGCTCCAGATTGCTGACGATGGGTTCCAGACGTCCGACAAGGTGGCGCGCACCGTCCGAGGTACTCCAGAAGGTCCAGGACCCCCTAGATAGGTTGAACGAGCTCAGAGAAGAAAGGGGGGTCCTGGAACCTCGCAGGGGATTGAATCAAGCCCCAAGGGGCTCCGTTCAGCTTCAGACCTGCACCAAAAGAATGAGGGGCTCGAGGGGGTTCTCCTCGACCAGGGGTTAAGGCTAAAGGGATAAGGAATGACCGGGGGTGGCGAGGTCCGGCAAAGCGGAGGAGATGGACCTCGATTCGCAGAGCTGGAGGAGCTCTGGATGATCTGATGCGTGGGTTAGGCGTAGAACGCGTAGGGAAATGAAATGAGGTGCAGCGAGGGGTTGGATCGTGCGTGGATCAGAGTAGAGAGGTTCGTTGGAGAGGAACTCCGACGAACTTCGATCTGGGTCTAATCAAGCACCTAAGGTCCTACTAATTATTCTAAAGGCTAGATTAAAGATTAAAAACTAAAACTAAGCTAAAAATGAGATAAAAACAGCTCTTATACCTGGTGGTCGACCAGGGAGCAGGACCTCCGGCGAGCGGCGGTCGTGGGCACTTCCTTCGACTCCTCCGACCGTCTGAGACTGCCAGGAGCACCCCCCTGTCACGAGGATCCTCCAAGGGCTTGAATTGAGGGTGGAAAGCGACCAAAAGGAGACCAAAATGGGGAAGGAGGTCGAAGGATTTATTTATAGACATGGGTATGGACCCTTATTGACCGGGGCACCACGAAAAATCGGCAGGTTAGATGGTCGATCTGGGTTGGTGGCGGTGATGTACAATGATCGGAGATCATTTTGTCAGAAGACATCGATGGCCAACGATGGACGAGTCGAGCGGGAAAAAGGGAGGAAAATAGGGGACTTGATGGTTCTGACGGGAATCAGAGGCGCAGGGGGGAGTTGACTAGAGGTCAACAATCCCTGGCCCCTGATTGGCCCACGTCAGACCAAACTTGACCCATTTATTACACGTAGCAAATGAATTAATTAGAATTTATTTATAAAATAAAAAATGTTTATTAATTAATATAGTATTTATTTACGATTTTTATTTATTTTTTTGAAGTGTTTTGTTATGGGTTTATTTTAATAATGTGTATATGTATGTATTTACATGTATTCTTGTGTATTTTATTTTTAATTTGTTTTATTTTATTTTATTATTTTATTGTCTTATTTTATAAATTTACAATTTATTTTTGTGAGTGTGAGGGTATTTTTATTTAATTTTTATGAGTTTATTTTCATTTTTAAATAAATAGGTATAGGTGTATGTAGTTATACTTATAGGTATTTTACCTATATATTACACATACTTTATTTATTTAATTTATTCTCTTGATTTTTATTTTGAGTTTGTATTTTTAATAAGTTATGTGTAATATTTACCTTATTATAAAAATATAAAAGAAGAAAATAATTAAAGAATGTTTTCCCCTTTTATTTATGTGCATACTTGATCATAGGTATTTTGCCTATTAACTTGCATATGCTTATTTTATTTTATTAATCTTTTTTAGTTTTATTCTATTTTTAGTGTATACATGTATTATATACAAAATTCTAAAAATACAATTTGCTAAAAATATTGGTCAATGAATATATTGAATATTTTAATCAGGATGGCTGCACAATGAGGGCCAAAAACCTAACTTTTACAGATGGACTCCAAAAATTATGAAACCAATTTTAAAAATAGTTCTTGAAAAGCTATATACAAATAAAGGTGAGTTTGGGTGATTTGGAGTTTTTATTTGCAAGATATGGGTCAATGAAGTTGAGATTTTGGCTTTTTATTCTGTGTATAAAATGTACAGTGAATATTATTTTTACACAAACTAAATTTTGTATTTTTATTTACATTATTATCTACAACTTTCATGAACAAAGTTTCTTTATTTGATGAATAAATAATTATGTACAAAATAGGTGTCAAGGATGCATAAATAAATGCATAAATAAATGAGGTATTTATTGTACACTGGCCCTTATCTCCCCCTACTTTATTCCTTGTCGACCAATTCCATGCTGGCCTTGGTCTCGGGGTTCGGGTCATAAAATATCTGCAATATTTTATTCCTTTTTCTTTTCTCCTCTTTATTCTATAATTTTGGCATTGAACACCTTATTTAATGTATAATTTATACAATGGATGATGAATGCTATTATGTACAATTTGATGCTCTTTACATGCATTTGCTGGGATTTTTGAGGCCAAAATGATAGAATAAAGGTGATGAAATGGAGATTCATCAGCGTGCAAGATCATTACATGAAGCATATATCCTAATTTTTCTGAATTTTTAGGAGCACCATAGGTATTTTTAATAAATAGATAAAAGACACAAAAATTAAACAGCCTGCTACGGGCATTTTTGCAAATAAAATAATTCTCAGGGGCATTAGTGCAAAAATCATTACAGACATAAACATTTATTTTTATTTTTGGGGCTAAATTACAATTTACAAAAACCGCCAGGGTGTTAGTACAAAAATCAGCGTCTCACGTGGGACTGCACGTGAGGCGCGGAAGGACCAAAATGCAATTATATAAACTACAGGGGGCCTTCTGCAAATATTACAATTTATTTACAACGGGAAATTTTATTTATGGCATTAAAATATGAATACAAAAAGGCGGGGGACATGTCTGAAATTTACCCCCAACAGGCACGCGATCCAACGGCTGACCTTCATCCACTTGACACGCGGCGCCTCCACGTGAGCCGATGACGCTTCGACATCTGACGTCTGAGATTAGATCACTCACGTGATCCAACGGCTGAGGCTCTGGAAGATTGGACGTCCGTGATTGAACCGGGGACCTTGATCTTCATCCAACGACAGGGGGCTAGCGTGGAAGAACAGGGAAGAAGGCTCGCCGGGGCGAGCTTCTTCCGGAGAGATCTCGCGCTCCTACCGGTCTGTGCAACTCCTGAAGGTCCCAAAGCTCCCTGGCAGGGTCCTCTACTTGCTGGAGGTGTCGGATCGAGCCGAGGTACACTGGAGCGTCATTGAGAGCTCGATGAAGAAACACTGCTCCAGGTACCTCAGGCGAGTCTGGATTTCGTCTCCTGACGCTTCTTGGCGCTCTAAACCTGCACAGAAAGACTACATGGCTCAAGGGCTTCTCCCTCGACCTGGATTTGAAGCTGTTAGCACGAAAATGGGCGAGGTGGCGAAGCTTCCGGCAAGCGGCGGAGGTGAAGCTTCGGTTCGCGGATCCAGAAGGGATCCGGTTGGGTTTGAGTGGTCTGGAGGTGGAGAAGGCGGTGGGGAACGGAATGAAGGCGAAAACGAGTCGGAAAACAGGCGGGGGTACGGTGGAGAAGTCGCCGGAGCTGAGCTCCGGCGAACTTCGAATTACCTAAACTAGGCTAATCTAATGATCTAAATGCAAAATAAAAGACAGGAATGAAAAGCGGGGATAAAAAATCTACCTAAGAAAATAAGTGCGCAGCTCTTATACCTGGAGAAACTCCAGGGAGCTGGACGACTGCCGGAGCGCCGCCGTGGGCGCATCTCCTTCCTCCGCGAGCCTCTACAACCTCCAGGGACCTCCAGCTGTCACCTGGATGCACTCTTGGCCGAAAATAAACTTGTAAAAATTGAATAAAAATATATATTTATACTCATAAAAATAAGTTATAAATTTATAAAATAAGAAAATAAAATAAACAAAATAAAAATAAATACATATAAATATACTTATAAATACATTATTAAAATAAACCCATAATAAAATACATCAAAAAAATAAATAAAAATCATAAATAAATACTACATTATTTAATAAACAATTTTTATTTAATAAGCAAAATCTAATTAATTTATTTATTATGTGTAATAAATAGGTCAAGTTCGGGCTGATGTGGGCCAATCAGAGGCCAGGGACTGTTGACCTCTGGTCAACTCCCCCCCGCGCCTCTGACTCCCGTCAGAACCGTCAACTCCCCGAGATTCTTGCATTTTTCCCGCTCGACTCAGAGCTCCATCGCTTTCGATCTCTTCATGAAATTTTCTCCCAGAACCATGATGATCCTCGCCGACACCTGAGATCGCGTGTACATAGCCCAGATTCTTCGAGATTCGCCGGTCAATAAGGGTGCCCCATCCTATTTATAAATAACTCCATCTCCTTCTTCCGAGTTTTTTGGCCATTTCCTGAGCCCTAGAGACCACGCCCATTTTAAATAAATAGGTATAGGTATATGTAGTTATACTTATAGGTATTTTACCTATATATTATATATACTTTATTTATTTAATGTATTTTATTTGTTTTTATTTTGGATTTGTATTTTTAAGAAATTAAATATAATATTTACATTATTATAAAAATATAGATGAATAAAGAATAAAAGAATAAAATCCCTTTTTATTTATATACATATAGGTAGCATAGGTATTTTGTCTATGTATTTCATAGACTTATTTTATTTTGCAAATTCTTTTTGGTTTTCTTTTAATTTCAATATGTACATGTATTCTATACATTATTTATAAAATTCTAAAAATATAAGTTTATAGAAATAATGAATGAAGAATAAATTGAATATTTTATTCGAGTAGATTGTACAATGGGGGCCAAAAAACTAACTTTCACCGATGGAATCCAAAAATTATGAAACCAATTTTATTAAATAGTTCTTGGAAAGCTATATACAATTAAAGGTGAGTTTGGGTGATTTGGAGTTTTTATTTGCAAGATATGGGTCTGTGAAGTTGAGATTTTGGCTTTTTATTTTGGGTATAAAATGTACACTGAGTATCATTTTTACACAAACTCAATTTTGTATTTTTATTTACATTATTATCTACAACTTTCTTGTACAAAGTATTTTTATTTGATGAATAAATAATTATATACAAAATAGGTGTCAAACATGCATAAATAAATGGATAAATACATGAGGTATTTATTGTACACTGGCCCTTATCTCCCCCTACTTTATTCCTTGTCGACCAATTCCATGCTGGCCTTGGTCTTGGGGTTAGGGTCATAAAATATTTGCAATATTTTATTCCTTTTTCTTTTCTTCTCTTTATTCTATAATTTTGGCATTAAAAACCTTATTATATGTACAATAAATACAATGAATAATGAATGCTATTATAAATTAATGCTATTTTCCTGCAGTTGCTGGGGTTTTTAAGGCCAAAATGATAGAATAAAGGTGATGAAATGGAGATTCATCACCCCCTCCCCCTATACTTGCCTTTGCTAGTCCCTAGCAAACACTTATGCAATAAGTACAAAAAGAATACAAAAAAGAAAAAGGAGATTTGAAGAAGGATAGAGTGAATAGGGATGCTTTCAGTGCAATGCAGGTCTTTATAAAATCTGAATTTGGAGCTCCTGTCAGACCTTGGGTGTAGATGTGTGTGGAACCTAGTCGGGAACCAGTTTTAAAATACAACAGCCTTCGAGAACCACAGAACTCGGTTCAACCCACCTCAATAGCCTAGTCAGAACTGGTCTACATCATACGCAAACCCTTATAACTATGAAGCTGACTTGTACAGTGTAAGTGATAGTGGCTCTCCCCAACTGAAATGATAAAGGAACTGACTTCTCCAGAATGACAACCCAATGATTCCCTAATCCAACAGCTCTTTCCTCGAGGAGCAGGGTATTCCCTTCTAAGTTCAAGTGGCAACCAGCTCAAGAGGAGGAGGTGAAGAGAAGAATGGACGGTAGCCAGTGTAGCTACCTATCCTAGGATGCAAGACCAGTGTAGTCAAGTCATCCAGCTGCAGGCTCACATATTTGACTTTGGAACTCAAGCTTGCTTATTGGCTTTACAACATATGTACATACTTTGCAGGCATTTTATTTTTGTACAGGCCTGGCCATTTTTTTTCGAACTACTATGCACAACAGCATTTACATAAGGAGTTTTTCCTCTTGAGCCAGTAGACTATCCCTCTTTTGAAGCTTTATTGCAACCCACAATCTCTTGTCGTTAGACCTCATGGCTATTGGACCAGGTTGGGGTGCACTTCCCTCCCTAGACGAGGACGAATGTTTCCACCCGTGTGCATCTCAGACTGGCAAATCCAACCCCCTCACCACTCCAACTGAGTTAAGCCAAGTGAAAGGTGCAAGTGTCCAAGTTAGGTCATGGTCGGCAAGAGTCATGTGTGTGTCTCGAAAAGTTCTAGTTAGTCAGTTGAGGTGACTTGAACCCAGCCCTGATTTCTCAAAGAATTAAGTCTGCATAGACCTGAGGTACCTTAAACCTAGTTCCCGTAAGGTTCCAGTGCAGTTAGGTGCGGTAAGGTCCAACCAAGCTCCAATCTTCGACTTTATTGGACTAGTTCAATCATCAAGCTCAATGAAAGAATATAAATGCTATGCAAATGCTATTTACAAATATGCAAAGAATAATGCAATTTTTCAAAGAATTTGAAAACAAAGAGAGAAAAATTTTTACACAGAGAAAGAATGTTGGTATCCGAAGTATAGATATATACAGCTATTTACACGGGCGTACCGCTTTATTTTTCAGGACTTTAAAGAATTGTAAAGAATTTACAGGTTTTAACAAAGTGATTTATTTAGGTGTATATGCAATTAATAAAGAATTTTATGTATTATATATATATATTGTTGAATTTTATTTTATTTATTAAGATGCTTTTATTCCTCAAATTTATTTCGAAAATATTTTGAAAACTATAGTACAAAATAATTTTTGCAAATATTTACAAATATTTGAAAGCCATTTTGCAAAGATTTTGCAAACACTATATATACATTTTTCAAAATATTTTTACAAAATGTTTTCAAAACCATTTGCAAATAGATTTTCAAATCCTTTATTTCACATAAATAGAAGAATTTTTGCAATCAAAATATTTTTACGAAGATTGAAAATACTTCACAAAAAGTTTTCCAAACAGTTCACACCATTTTTCAAATCATTTTGCAAAAATATTTTTAACCTGATTTATTAATCAGTATATACAAAAAGAATCTGAGGAATAATCACATCTTTTTATTAAGGTTTTTAATGAATTTATAGAATTATTAGCCATCTTATTAAGAGAAAGTACGAGTTATGGCTAAAGTATATACAAAGTATATACGACCCCCTATACTTAGCTTGAGCTATGTCCTCATAGATCGGAAAGAGAAAGAGAAGACATAACTCGTACTGAGTATAGATAAGTCTAAAGAATATACGAATAAGAGATGAAGGAAATAGAAGTTGACTGTCCCCCCTATACTTAGGATCAAGTAATCCTAAGTATAGCAGACTGTACACAAAGCAGGGAGGGTCAAGGGTGGGAATAAACAGATCAATGAACAAATCAGGGGTGCACCCCCCTATACTTAAGACCAAGTCCGTCCTAAGTACAGGAAATTGACTCAAAGGGGCGACACCTTTTATTTAGATACAGCAGATAGAAAAGGAAAAGAAGAAAAGAAGAAAAGAGAGATATATACAGATAGATGAAACGATCATGGAGAATATACACATCACTCCCCCTATACTTAGGGTGAGATATCCCTAAGTATCAGCAACAACAGGAGTGACAAAACTGAACAAGGATAGAACAACACGATGTGTACCCCCCTATACTTAGGACAAGGTACGTCCTAAGTGTAGACACAAAGATATGGCGATAGATCTGGGGCACACCAAAACATACGGAAGAAATAATGAAGAAGGCACACATATATACAAGCTGTGAAAACTGGTGAAGTACAGGACGATAACTGACAAGTGAATACCGTACTCTCGTCGTCTCCCTGTGAGAACGAGGACGCAGTCAGAAGGTGAAAAGACACCCGGATTATACAGTTAGGTGGGTGTCGGCTACCGGAGCAAAATAGATCGAAAGGACAGATATCGGGACTGGTAGCATGAATCAGTCAATCGGCTCAAAGGGTCAGCATGAGGAAATAGAGCCGATACTATAAGACCGGGAGGAAGAAGGAACAGTACAGATTCCTCCGGTCAATCAGAGTCTCGATAAGATATGGAGAGGTAAAGAGCAAGAGACATCGTGGCGTTCGGTGGTCATGAGGTCAGAAGATCACAGGAGACACACCAAATACCGCAAGACATGGCTCAACCCTGCGAGGGTCGTCAAGGTGAGCAGGCTCAAAGGAGCCAGAAATCAGACCAGCATCAGAAGACTTGGTCCAGTGATTCGCAGATCGGATACACAATCAGAGGGTGGACCAAGTACATATCAGGAAAATCGGCTCTGTGTTCCAACAGATAGGAGACACCAGTAGTGAAACCGAGTACCTACAAGGTGATGTACCCTCCCGCAGATAACCCTCGGGGAGTAGTACATGCTAGTCAATGAATAATCAAAAAAAAGACTCGACCTTGCGAGGGTCGTCAAGGCGAGCGGACGCAAAGGCGTCAGGGATCCATCGGACGGATCATCAGGTACGGTCTCGGTAGGCAACATATCGGCTACCAGCAGAAGAGACCAGAAAGTCTAAAGAATGTGGCAGCATCCCGCAGACAACCCTCGAGGAACGTGCTGCCAGCTAGGCATGAAAATAGCGGATATCAGGAGCTCAACCTTGCGAGGATCGTCAAGGCGAGTAGACTCAAAGGAGTCTAATCAGATGGGTCCCATGATCCACAGATCGGATAGGCAACTCAAGATAGGACCCAAGATCATGTATATCAGACGACTCGATTCCGTGCTCCACAGATCGGAGACACAGTCAGCAGTGGGAACCGGGCGTAAAAAGGGTGTCGCGGTCTCCCACAGATAGTCCTCGGAGAGCTACGAGCTAGTCAAGGAATAATCAGAAAAGAGCTCATCCTTGCGAGGACCGTCAAGGAGAGTAGACTCAAAGGAGCCTGAGCAAGTCGGTCTCAAGCCCCAACAGATCAGACGCATAATCAGAACGGGAGACCAACTGTCCATATCAGACGAATCGGCTTCGCGCCCCAACAAATGGAGGCACCAGAAGTGAGTGAAGCCGGTCGTAAAGAAAGTGTCACATCTTTCCGCAGAAAGTCCTCAGGAAGTGATGTGAGCTACATAGTGAATAATCGGAGTACATCTCATCCTTGCGAGGGTCGTCAAGGAGAGAGAAGGCTCAAAGGAGCCGGATCCATCAGACGGATCCACAGAGGATATGGTCATGGTAGGCGGCAGACAATGTGCCATAGATTCTCGCAGATAACCCTCGGAGAGCTATGAACTAGGCAGTGAATAATTGTAATATCAAGGCTCGTCCTTGCGAGGACCGTCAAGGAGAGCGATCAGTCAGTTAGCCTCAGGTCGGGTACACAATCACAGGGGGAGGCCAATCAAGCATATCATCTGACTCAGTTCCGGGTCCCATCACAATGGCGACCAAAGCAGTGTATGAAACCGCAGTCCTAGACATTGTCGCATTCTCCCGCAAATAGTCCTTGGGGAGTAATACGAGCTAGATCAATGTAGGTTAAGGGAATGCTGGCAAGTCATCTCAGGTCCTCAAAAGCATTCAATCATTCAATCATCCGGAGGGCATAAGATCATGTGAGGGAGAAAATCATCAGGCCAATCACGAAACATCCCTCGGGTAAATCAAATCTGGCTGAGATGGCACAAAAGATAATCATGAACCCTCAAAGTGCCATGGGTGGATCAAAGAGTCAGGAGATCAAGGATGGTTCAATCAGGAAGATGAGAGACCATGCAGGATCCGCACACCTATATCAGGCAGGCCATATCAGAATAAGCAGTCAATCCTCAAAATCCGGATGGTTGAAACCTCAAGAAAGATAGATCAATCAATACTCATGAAATCATCACCAAATTATTGCATCATATCACATCCTCAATCCGGTGTGCGAGATCTAAAATTCCTCAATAATGCATCACACCTAATGATCATGCATCATAAAAAATCCTCAATACGGTCGTATGCATGTATCCAAAGTCAAACCCACCAAATCAATCTCAGCATCCTCAACAGCATGCCCGACTTAAATAATATGTATAAATATTCCTCAATGCGGGTCTCCTCAATATACACAGCATTCTCGGGTAAAGTGAGTGGTGCGACGGGGTACACAAGAAGGATGGATAAGAAGGGTAACACAATGAAGTGGAGAAGCTGGTTGAGCATGCGTGCCAATATCACGGTGATAGAAGAGTGAAACAGAGGGGACGAGGAGGGCGGGCAAGAAGATCGAGACATAGACAAAATTGGGTGTTCCACACAGGGCGGGAACACCGTCAAAATGGTGGTCCGAAGAGCAGGCTCTCCTCGAACCGGAGAAGATGGGGATGCTACAGTGGATACGAAGAAGATGGTGAAGATGAGGGAAACGAGGGACTTGGCGAAGAAATGATTGAGCTCAAGCGCCAATATCATGACTCAATGCAAATGAAGAAGTATATGTATAAGAGAGGTAGAGAGACTCAAAGATAAAAAATGCATAACTCACACGGACGGGACCTACTACTCTAATAATGAAAGAAAAGCATAATGGACTCCAAGTCACAATCAAGACACAAGGCAAACCCCCAATTCACCTACTCAACTCAGTGAAGACCGTCAGGTGACGGTCATTTATCTTTTCAGTTTTAGAGTGAGGTGAAAATCACAAAGTTGTACAAACACTTAGGAGGCTTGATGGGATTTGGGCTCTACTCCTTAGTGTGTACGTGAGCAATTTAAAACGCATCCAATGAGGGGGTTGTTCTCCCCAAGACAAGGAAGTCCATTACATTTTATTTTTAGGTCCAATAGAGTTAGCAGACCCGATTTTATTTAGGTTATCACTTTTTTTGGGTATTTTTAATGCACATGCCTATCGAGGTTCCAATTTCCATTAATCATCCTAGGTTTGCAAAAACAGAGGGAGAAGATCGGAAAAGCCATGCAAGTCGGAAAACGATGATGCATGCCAAGTAAGAAGACTTACAGTGCCTCCCAGCTCTCTCCATGCGGGATGCATAACAGAATTTGAAACCTATACTATATGCAAATGCAAACCGAAGAAATCGCCCTAGGTTCAGAAATTGCTATTATCGTGAAGCACCACAAGTCGCTCGCCGATCTTTATCCTTAGAAAGTCCGGTCTTGGCTCACCCCTCCTCTGCTCAACACACTTGAGTTTAAGAGACAGCGCTTTGCGGGGCTTGCTGTGGCACAAGGGCTAAGAGATGGTGAGGCGACTGTTTAGAGTTTGATCTAGGTCCAAAGCGAACTATAGGTACATGCAAATATATTAGGGTGTTTGGACCTAACTCTACGAGCAAGCAACTCCTATAGCTAAGGCTCATTCACACAAAATAATAAAAATAAAATAAAGAACGGAAAAGCATCAAAACCTTCGAGGCCCCCAAGGGAACAATCCCTTGGGCACTGGACCTCAGGAGTCGGAGTGTACCTATGAGAGTTCTGTATTATTACAATTCAAGTGTCACTCTCTCACATAAATATATAGATTAAAATAAAATGCATAAAATAAGGTTGTCATCCAAAAATTCTCCTTCATCTGCTATTGATGCTCTCTCCTGTTGGTCGGCGTAGAAAAGCCAACTCCACCTTGCTCGGGTGCATAGGTCCTTCTAGAAGGTCCTCCTTCGCTTGGCGGTCCCTCGCATCAACGACAAAGAAAGAAGATGGGTCAGAGCAGTCAATCAAATAATGTCAAAAAATAAAAAGTCAGATAAATAAATGCATAATGGACATGAGCAAAGAATTAAATAAAAGAATTAAAAACCACACCAAATTCATACAAAATCCGTTGTCGCCCCGGCAACGGCGCCATTTGATGAAAGGGGAAAATCAGAGGGTCTAGATATCTCACAAGGCGAGACATCCAGTCGATGCAGTGACCGCTCAATAAATCCCAAATCAATCAACAATTAACACACAATGAATATATGCAATAAATATCAAAAATGTGTAGTTAAAATTTATTATAACTCTACATGCAAGTGTGTATAGGTATAAGCACAAGTAGAGGTCGAACACTGGGAGGCGAAAGGTTGTATGGTGGAGAAGTCGGTTGCACAATTATTCAATTCATTGTTCATGTCCAATTTTTATTGTTTTTGTGGGTTTTTGATTTTATAAATTTTTTATATATATTTTTTTAATTTTGTTTTTATAATTTTTATTTTATTTTCATATATTTTCTTTGTTTTATATTTTTAATTATATAAATATAGGTATATATATAAAGATATATATAGAGATATATATAAGAAGAGAGAGATAGTAGAATAAAGTTAAATATTTTTATAAATACTCAATATATATAATATATATATTGTTTTTATTATATATATTTTTTATTTTTTATTATTATTATCATTATTATTATTTTTTTTGAAATTTTTCTACTCAACAAGGACTAAGTAAATAAGCCGTACTTAATTTGGGTTTTAAAAATATAAAATAGGTTCAAAAATTACCCAAATTAATTTTAATACAAAAATAATAATATATAGATAATTATAAAAGAGAAAAATATATTTTTAGGATTTCTAAAGGGTTTTTCTATTTTTTTGTTGGATTTTGGAGCTTTCTGATTTTTTTGTATTTTTCTTTTTCTTGTTTTTAGGTTTTTTCAATTTCTGGACTCAATTTATATATAAATATACTATGTATAATTTTTTGTAATTTTTCATATGAATTTTATAATTTTTTTGTATTTTCTAATTTAAACAGTACAAAAAGGGCTCCTTTTTCATTTTTAATAATTAGGTTAAATGCAAAAAATGCAAAATAAAATATAGGCGTGCAAGATCATTACATGAAGCATATATCCTATTTTTTTTGAATTTTTAGGAGCACCATAGGTATTTTTAATAAATAGATAAAAGACACAAAAATTAAACAGCCTGGCAGGGGCATTTTTGCAAATAAAATAATTCTCAGGGGCATCAGTGCAAAAATCATTACAGACAAACATTTATTTTTATTTTTGGGGCTAAATTACAATTTACAAAAACCACCAGGGTGTTAGTGCAAAAATCACGCGCCTCACGTGGGACTGCACGTGAGGCGCGGAAGGACCAAAATGCAATTATATAAACTATTGGGGGCCTTCTGCAAATATTACAATTTATTTACAACGGGAAATTTTATTTATGGCATTAAAATATGAATACAAAAAGGCGGGGGACATGTCTGAAATTTACCCCCAACAGGCGCGCGATCCAACGGCTGGCCTTCATCCACTTGACACGCGGCGCCTCCACGTGAGCCGGTGATGCTTCGACAGCTGACGTCTGAGATTAGATCACTCACGTGATCCAACGGCTGAGGCTCTAGAAGATCGGACGTCCGTGATTGAACCTGGGACCTTGATCTTCATCCAACGGCAGGGGGCTAGCGTGGAAGAACAGGGAAGAAGGCTTGCCGGGGCGAGCTTCTTCCGGCGAGATCTCGCGCTCCTGCCGGTCTTTGCGGCTCCTGAAGGTCCCAAAAGCTCCCTGGCAGGGTCCTCTACTTGCTGGAGGTGTCGGATCAAGCCGAGGTACACTGGAGCGGCACTGAGAGCTCGATGAAGAAACGCTGCTCTAGGTACCTCAGGCGAGTCTGGATTTCGTCTCCTGGCGCTTCTTGGCGCACTAAACCTACACAGAAAGACTACATGGCTCGAGGGCTTCACCCTCGACCTGGATTTGAAGGTGTTAGCATGAAAATGGGCGAGGTGGCGAAGCTTCCGGCGAGCGGCGGAGGTGAAGCTTCGGTTCGCGGATCCATAAGGGATCTGGTTGGGTTTGAGTGGTCTGGAGGTGGAGAAGGCAGTGGGGAACGGAATGAAGGCGAAAACAAGTCGAAAAACAGGCGGGGGTACGGTGGAGAAGTCGCCGGAGCTAAGCTCCGGCGAACTTCGAATTACCTAAACTAGGCTAATCTAATGATCTAAATGCAAAATAAAAGACAGGAATGAAAAGCGAGGATAAAAAATCTACCTAAGAAAATAAGTGCGCGGCTCTTATACCTGGAGAAACTCCAGGGAGCAGGACGACTGCCGGAGCGCCGCCGTGGGCGCATCTCCTTCCTCCGCGAGCCTCCACAACCTCCAGGGGACCTCCAGCTGTCACCTGGATGCACTCTTGGCCGAAGGCGTGGGCTCTAGGGCTCGGGAAATGGCCAAAAAACTCGGAAGAAGGTGATGGAGTTATTTATAAACAGGAGGGGGCGCCCTTATTGACCGGCGAATCTCGAAGAATCTGGGCTATGTACACGCGATCTCAGATGTCGGCGAGGATCATCATGGTTCTGGGAGAAATTTCGTGAAGAGATCGAAAGCGATGGAGCTCTGAGTCAAGCGGGAAAAATGCAAGAATCTCGGGGAGTTGACGGTTCTGACGGGAGTCAGAGGCGCAGGGGGGAGTTGACCAGAGGTCAACAGTCCCTGGCCTCTGATTGGCCCACATCAGCCCGAACTTGACCTATTTATTACACGTAATAAATTAATTAATTAGATTTTTCTTATTAAATAAAAAATGTTTATTAAATAATGTAGTATTTATTTATGATTTTTATTTATTTTTTTGATGTATTTTATTATGTGTTTATTTTAATAATGTATTTATAAGTATATTTATATGTATTTATTTTTATTTTGTTTATTTTATTTTATTATTTTATTTTTCTTATTTTATAAATTTATAACTTATTTTTATGAGTATAAATATATTTTTATTCAATTTTTACAAGTTTATTTACATTTTAAATAAATAGGTATAGGTATATGTAGTTATACTTATAGGTATTTTACCTATATATTATATATACTTTATTTATATTTAATGTGTTTTATTTGTTTTTATTTTGGATTTGTATTTTTAAGAAATTAAATATAATATTTACATTCTTATAAAAATATAGATGAATAAAGAATAAAAGAATAAAATCCCTTTTTATTTATATACATATAGGTAGCATAGGTATTTTGTCTATGTATTTCATAGACTTATTTTATTTTGCAAATTCTTTTTGGTTTTCTTTTAATTTCAATATGTACATGTATTCTATACATTATTTATAAAATTCTAAAAATATAAGTTTATAGAAATAATGAATGAAGAATATATTGAATATTTTATTCAGGTAGATTGTACAATGGGAGCCAAAAACCTAACTTTCACAGATGGACTCCAAAAATTATGAAACCAATTTTATTAAATAGTTCTTGGAAAGCTATATATAATTAAAGGTGAGTTTTGGGTGATTTGGAGTTTTTATTTGCAAGATATGGGTCTGTGAAGTTGAGATTTTTGCTTTTTATTCTGGGTATAAAATGTACACTGAGTATCATTTTTACACAAACTCAATTTTGTATTTTTATTTACATTATTATCTACAACTTTCTTGTACAAAGTATTTTTATTTGATGAATAAATAATTATATACAAAATAGGTGTCAAACATGCATAAATAAATGGATAAATACATGAGGTATTTATTGTACACCGGCCCTTATCTCCCCCTACTTTATTCCTTGTCGACTAATTCCATGTTGGCCTTGGTCTCGGGGTTAGGGTCATAAAATATTTGCAATATTTTATTCCTTTTTCTTTTCTTCTCTTTATTCTATAATTTTGGCATTAAAAACCTTATTATATGTACAATAAATACAATGAATAATGAATGCTATTATAAATTAATGCTATTTTCCTGCATTTGCTGGGGGTTTTAAGGCCAAAATGATAGAATAAAGGTGATGAAATGGAGATTCATCAATCGCGGAGATGAAGGTCGGAGGTCGATGGCGATGGTTGTCGATGGAGCGAAGTGTATGGGAGTTGATCGAAGTTGAGGATGATCGAGATAGATGGCGGGATCGGAGATGAAGATGGGGAATAGCTAGATGCGTGTGAGATGGTGGAACGGAGTACCTGGGAGGCTCAACAGCGTGGGCCGGAGTGGAGCAGCGGCTCGAAGGCGGAGGCTACAACGAGGTTGAGGACCTCGGATCTCGTCGATGGAGGGAGCACCGGGCTGTCACTTCCGATGAGGGGACCTCTTGTCATTGAACGGCGAGATGGGTCTTGTCGACGAGCGGTGATGAGCTTAAATAGGGCGAGGGTTAGGTCGCCAGAGAAGGAAATTTGCGGTCGGGCGATTTGATTTGGGGGTTCGTCGGAGATCGTGGAAGGGGATTTGATTCGATAGGAGGTTGACGAGATCGGAAGGGGGGATTGGGTGATTTAAGATGATGGCCGGTGATTGATCTTGGAAGATCGGCGAGGGGCGAAAGTAGCAGGGAGGCGGCGAGATTGCGGGATACGCGGCGGGCGACGCGGGATTGGGGGCGAATATGGGGCGGCGGTGGAGCTTCCAAAAGGGCGCAGGAAGACGATGGCGGATGGCCGTCCGATCGACCGAGATCGGATGGCCAGGGAGATGACACATGGCGACTGAGGAGAGAGAGGGGGAACGCGGCACGTGCTTGGCGCGTGCCTGGGCGGCACGTGCCTCGCACGTGGGGGTATTATTTTTTTATATTTTTATTTTTTTATAAAATGAGTAAATAAAAGGGCCAAAATGGCTGACACGTGGCGGCCCCAGGGGCTGCCACGTGTCAGCACCAGAAAATTCGAAAAATAAAGATTTTGTAAAATGCAAAATAGATAGCAAACGACCTCGGATCGAAAAAGTTTCTTCACAAAAATTGCTCGTCTTGATGAGATCTACAACTTTCATAAGGACATCAAAACCAAAATCGATCAAATCACAGAGTGATATTTTTGGGGTATCCCATGTACATAGAATACCTTGATTTTTGGGTTTTCTAAATTTTTATGTCATTTTTAAACCAGATAAAAATAAGAAAAAAAATGGTAAAATCAAGAATAAATATTTGCACATTAATCTATTTTTTTGGATTTTTATTAATTAAGAAAATAAGAAATAAAATAAAATAAGAAAGAGACCAATTTTGTACAGTTGGTTAGTGGAGACTCAGAACCAATTTGTTTCTTTGATTTCAAGCTTAAGTTGGAATTGGATTTTTGCATATTTTAATAAAACTTTTATCGAAGAAGACAAATGAAAAAGAAATAATCTAAAATAAGTCAATTATGTACATAAAATAATAGGTTAAAAACCGTCAAAATGTACAAAAGAGGCCCAAAACCCAACTTTCACATATGAGCTCCGAATCACTTGAACTTAGTCTTGTTTTGAAGGTAGTTGAATGTACATTAGTTCAAAAGTGAGTAGGATTAAAACAGACACTGTATGAGGAAGATATGAGGTTTTTAGTCTGGAAATCCTGAAACGAGGGTTTGGATTTTTGGTCCACTTATTTGGGTTAGTGATTTTTTTTGTATTTTTCATTTATTCTTGTTAGTGATGTGTACACAATGAAGTAGTTTTGGGTCATTCGGAGTTATCAAGAATGAGTTAAAAATCCGAGAAGTTAGGCTATTTACAGATTAATTTTGGCTTGGATTTTTGGCTTCTTATTTTGTGCAAAGATAATGTATAAAATGCAATTCTTATGCAAACATGCATGAATGCTAATTATGCAGAATAGATACAGATATACTGTTGATTTTTAGGGATTTGAGCTTAATTAATGAGATTTAGAGTGATGAATACGAGATTCATCATCCCCCTATACTTAAACCATGTGCGTCCCTGAGCATCAAAAAGAAATGCCATTAGGTGAAATGAGATTGGGTTCCATACCAAGACCATGAGCTGAAGGTGAAAATGAAACCAGACTCGACCTTTGAATTATTAGTGTGGCGGAACTTCTGTGAGACTTAGAATTTTAAAATCAACAGCCTTCAAGTTCTACACATCATTGACACGGTTTCGGCTCAAAAGTCATCTTAGATCAATCCTCTTCCCAAAGTATACCCAATGAACATTGAACAATCAACTCATGTGTATGAAAGGTTTTAGCTCTTCCCATCTAGAATGACAGAATACCATGCTCCTCTCCTCTCCAGTAACTCGTCCTCAAGGAGTCAGGTATTTCCTTCTAAGGTCTGTCGCGCTGTGTTCACAATCGAATTGGGGGAAGAAGTTAGAAGAAGGGGAAAAGAACTGGAGGGTGGCCAGTATAGTCACCTCTCCTTGTGAACCTGGCCAGTGTAGCCGAGTCTCCACCAAAATCTGCAGGTTTTTTTGAAGCTTGGACCTTTTTGGTCAGATATTTATTTGGTAGAATGCTTCTTTGTGTTTGAAATTTTTGGTGGTTCTTCTTGGATCTTGTTGTGCCCCTACGGATATAGAATCTTTTTGTTTCCGTACATTTGTTAGGGTCTTAGAAAAAATTGTGCACAACCGTCCATCCCTTTTCCGAAGATTTATTTCAACCCGTACTTCGATCTTTAGATTTCCACGCTACCAGAAAAGAAACTCACACAGTCTTCCAACATCCCGTCTGAGTTGAGCTAAGTGCATAGTGCGAGAGTACAAATTAATTCCCTATTCCAGAGTTGTACCCAGAATGAAGAGACCAAGTTAGACACTAAGAGTCAAACGCTGCACATTGTCATGTGGAACTTAAAGAATTAAGCCAAAGACTTGAAGCTCTTAAAATCCTATTTCTCGGTGAAGTTCCTCTGAAAATTAGGTGGATTAAGGTCAAGTCCAGACCACTCTCGATTTCTGCACATAACTCAGTTCAAAATCCAATGACTTTTCATGTGAATGTATGCGATGCTGGATGAGGTGCATGTGTGTGAAATGCAGACACAATTTTTTTCTTTTTTCTTTTTTTGTGATTTTTTTATGCAAGGGAATTTTTTATGCAAAAATGAATAAGAAGCCATTTTTTTCAAAAATTTTTGGGTTGGTCACAGTTAGTAGCAAAACTCTTTTTCTTTTGTTTTTTTCAAGTTAGTTACCCATCCCGTAAATACATATAGACTTATGCGAAAGTACGAGATATGGCTAAAATATATACAAAGTATATATACAGACCCCCCTATACTTAGCGAGTGATGTGTCCTTGACGGATCCGGAAATGTTGTTTTTGAGAATGTCTTTTTATCGTGTTGTGCGTTGTAGGCGGAAATCGGAAACGGTCAAAAAATACCACAAATAAGTTATTCAATTTTTCGTCTCGTGGTTTTATGTTTATTTTACTTGGGCAAGTCCCAAGGTCGATCACAAGGAGGCAAAGGAACAACCTAGAATTAAGTCTATCAAAGTTCGTGTTCGGTTTTCGAAGCGGTCTTTTTTTTTGGAATTTTTCAATGAATTAGGAGGTGCACATGCAAATTCGGCCTATTCTAGGGACAAAAATGTGAATTAAGTTCAAACGATGTCCAAAAAATACAAAACTTGGCCGAGATATCAACTATAATGAAATGGATGTCCTGTAATTTTTTTGGAATTTTTGGATGCAATATGAATTTTTTATGGATTTTAAATGCAAACAAAATGATTTTTAATATTTAATTTTTAATAAATATCAAACCTACTTATTTTCGAGAATCAAAATTATCTGAGATCTACCACTAGGTGACGGATCTCAGAAAAATCCTAAACCTCGAAAATGTGGGGTTTAATACCTATTAAAAATTAAATACTAAAATGTGCGAAATGATTTTTACAGGATAAAATATGCGTGCAAATGCAAATCTTTTTGGGCACAATGTTAAGAATAATTAACTCTACAAGATGTGATTTTTCGAGAATTTTTAGAGCAATGGTTAATTACTTATCAATTTCAGAGCAGAAAATGGGTAAAATATGCCAATTTTCACAAAACAAATATTTATTAATTAACCGTCCATCACAAAAATACCCACAACATGTCAAAGTGTAGAGAATTAATTAATGAACATCATGCTATTTTTAGATTAATTAAATAATGTAAAGAAAAGGTCTAGAATCACAGGAGAACACAGGGATACAGACGCAATATAAATAAATAAAAGAAATAAAGAAGACTGCAGTGGGGGGACTTGTTTGCAATTACCAATAATCGGAGGGGTCTTCTGCAAATTTCCCAAGGGAGCACGTGCCTTGCGCGTGCTCCTTGGGCGGCTGGACTGAGTCGCAAATAAGGCGGAACCTGGGGGCGTCACTGTAATTAACCCACAGGGTCACGTGCCGAGCACGTGATCCGTGGGATTGCTGACGTAATGCCGACGTCGTCCCCCCGCGCACGTGCGGCTCACGTGCGGGGGGTCTCGGGCCTGGCGCCCGGCCTGGCGAGGCGGAAGGTGGCGGTGGCGCTGGGTTGTGTGGCTGGAGAACCACCGCCTCCTGCGGTGGTTGGGCGGAGGTGAACTCCTGGTGCAAGGCCAAGGCGGAGGTGATGATGTCGGCGGCCTCCCTCTGGCCGACACACGGCCTAGAGGGCGGCTTGCGGTGGCGCGAAGATGGTGAAGCTGGAGTGGCTCGGTGGCGAGGGGGTGGCCGAAGCGCGGTGGAGTCGTCGAGGGAGTTGGGGTCGATGAAGGCGAGTCGAAGACGAAGAGGCGAAGCTGCTGATGCCGAAGGTGTTGATGGCGATGGCGTGGTTGGTGTCGATGATCGGAGAGGGAGCGAAGCCAGAGGTGGTGGCCGACACATGGTCGTGGGGCGTCGAGGGCGAAGCCGCGGCGACGGAGGAGTCGATGGTGGCGGCCGATGGCGTGGTTGTCGGGCGGTGGAGGCGAGGTGTATTCCGCGAAAGAGAAGGCGAGAGAGATAGAGAGAGAGAGAGAGAGAGAAGAAAAGAGGGTATACCTGCAGGAGGGCTCAACGGCGTTGGGAGTGGCCGGAGCAAGCAGCAGCACGGCGAGGCGGAGCTGCGGCGAGGAGAGGGGCTCCACGGATCACGCCGGCGAAGAGGGGGCCTCTCGGGTGTCACGACCGGAGGTGGAGCTCTGGATGATGTTCGGCGGATGGGTAGCGAGGTGTGGCGGTTGCTGGTTAAATAGGGCAGGAGATTTGGCTGGAGATGGAAGGTCTTGGGGGGAATGTCGGCCGGAGATGATGATTGAGATTTGATTGGGACTCATCGGGGATACGCGAATCGGAGAAGGGTGGCGGAGAGATTTGTGGCTGAGCGAGATACGCGGCGGAGGTGGCGATGCTCCCAAAGAGGAAGGGAGGTAGACGACGCACAGTGGCCGTCCGATCGGCCGAGATCGGACGGCCAATCGTGCGCCACGTGGCGGGCATAAGGGGGAAAGAGGCGACGCACGTGCGTGGCGCGTGCCTGGGAGGCACGTGCCTCGCACGTGCGGTTTTAATTTTAAATTTTTTTTTTATATATAAAACGAATAACTAATAATGCCAAAAATGGGTGACACGTGGCGGCCTCTGGGGCTGCCACGTGTCAGCACCAGAAAATTCAGAAAATAATTATCTTGTAAAATCGAAAATAAATAGTAAATGACCTCGGATCGAAAAACTTCCTTTACGAAAAATGCTCGTCTCGACGAGATCTACAACTTTCATGAAGACATCAAAACCAAAATCGGTCAAATGTAAAAAGTGAATTTTTGGGGGTATCCTATGTACATAGAATACCTTGATTTTTTGGGTTTTATAATTTTTATGTTATTTTTTTGATAAGATAAAAATCCGGAAAAATTACGGTAAAATCAGAGATAAATAAAGACACTTAATTCTAATTTTTTTTTTGATTTTTATTGATTAAGAAAATATATACATAAAATATAAGGTCAAAAACCGCGAAAATATACAATGTACAAAAGAGGCCCAAAACCCAACTTTCACATATGAGCTCCGATTCACTTAAACTTGGTCTTGTTTTGAAGGTAATTGAATGTACATTAGTTCAAAAGTGAGTAGGATTAAATCGGACACTGGATGGAGAAGATATGTGGCTTTTAGTCCGAAGATCCTGAAATTAGGGTTTGGGTTTTTGGTCCACTTATTTGAGTTAGTTATTTTTTTGTATTTTTCCTTTATTCTCGTTAGTGATATGTACACAGTGGAAGTGGTTTTGAGTTATTCGGAGTTAGCATGAATGAGTTAAAAATCTGGGAAGTTAGGCTTATTTACAGGTCAATTTGGCTTGGATTTTTGGCTTCTTATTTTGTGCAGATTTTTGTGCTAAAATGCAATTCTTATGAAAACATGCATGAATGCTAATTATGCAAAATAGATGCCTAAATGCTGTTGATTTTTAGGGATTTGAGCTTAATAAATGAGATTTAGAGTGATGAATACGAGATTCATCATCCCCCTATACTTAAACCATGCTCGTCCCTGAGCATAAAAAAGAAATGCCATGAGGTGAAATGAGATTGGGTTCCAAACCAAGACCATGAGCTGAAAGTGAAAGTAAGCCTAAACTCAACCTTTGGATTATTTGTGTGTCGGAACTTCTGTGAGACTTAGAATTTTAAAATCAACAGCCCTCAAGTTCTACACATCATTGTTACAGTTTCGGCTCAGAAGTCATCTTAGATCAATCATCTTCCCAAAGTATACTCTTTGAATATTGAATAACCGACTCTTGTGTGTGAAATATTTTAGCTCTTCCCACCCAGAATGCCGGACTACCGTGCAAGCCTCCTCTCCAATAACTCGTCCTCGGGGAGTCAGGTATTTCCTTCTAAGGTTTGTCGCGCTGTGTTCACAATCGAATTGGGGGGAGAAGATAGAAGAATGAGAAAAGAACTGGAGGGTGGCCAGTGTAGTCACCTCTCCTTGTGAAGATGGCCAGTGTAGCCGAGTCTCCACCAAGATCTGCAGGTTTCTGGAAGCTTGGACCTTTTTGGTCAGATTTTATTTGGTAGTTGCTTCTTTGTATTTGGAATTTTTGGTGGTTCTGCTTGGATCTTGTTGTGCCCCTACGGATATAGAATCTTTTGTTTCCGTACATTTTTTGGGGTCTTAGAAAAAATTGTGCCCAGCCGTATATCCCTTTTCCGAAGCTTTATTTCAACCCGTACTCCGGTCTTTAGATTTCCACGCTACCAGAAAAGAAACTCACACAGTCTTCCAACATCCCGTCTGAGTTGAGCTAAGTGCATAGTGCGAGAGTACAAATTAATTCCCTATTCCAGAGTTGTACCCAGAATGAAGAGACCAGGTTAGACACTAAGAGTCAAACGATGTACATTGTCATGTGGAACTCAAATAATTAAGTCAAAGACCTGAAGACTCTAAAATCCTATTTCTCGGTGAAGTTCCTTTGAAAATTAGGTGGATTAAGGTCAAGTCCAGACCACTCTCGGTTTCGGCTCATAACTTGGTTCAGAACCCAAAGACTTTTCACATATGCAAATGTGATGCAAGTGTGTGAAATGCAGACACATATTTTTTTTATGCAAAGGATTTTTGTTGTTTGTTTTCTTTTTTTTATGAATAAGAAGCCAATTTTTTCAAAGATTTTGGGTGTAGTCGGTGTTAGTGGAAAAAAACACATTTTTTTTTAAGAAAAACCCACCCCGTAAATACATATAGACTTACGCGAAAGTACGAGGTATGGCTAAAATATATACAAAGTATATATACAGACCCCCCTATACTTAGCGAGTGCTGTGTCCTCAAAGCACAAGAAGCGTAAAGAAGACATAGCTCGGGCTAAGCGTAAGAGAGTAAAAAAGAAAAAGAAAAAGATTTACAAAAATCTCCCCCCTATACTTAGACTGTAAATAGTCTAAGTATAGAAGAAGAGCGGAAAAGAAAAGAAAAATAAATGAAGCGGTCAGGGTATGTGAATGAGGAGGGTATATACAGGTGGGTGTCGGTTCCCCCTATACTTAGGCTTTGGCAGCCTAAGTATAGAAGAAGGATGGATATGGAGTGAGCGAGATATAGGAATGTGATGAGAAAAATGGTATATACAGATGGCATCGGTCCCCCCCTATACTTAGGCCTTGGCCTAAGTAGAGGAAGAAGCTGTACAAGGAGACCGATGTGGTTGGAATGGAGGTTGGGTCTGATCTGATATTTCGTCAATGTCCTTGTTCTGTGTGAAATAGATGACCTCAACTTGCACTGTATGTTCTTTGGATGATTCTATGTATGGCTTCAGTAATTGTCCATTCACTGAGAAAGGTTGTGCGTCATCTTTGAGTTCGGCAATGTCCACACTTCCATTGGTATGCACATCGATGACAACATAGGGACCCGTCCATTTCGATTTCAGTTTCCCATGAAAGATCTTTAATCGAGCATTAAACAACCAGACTTTCTGCCCAGGGACAAAGGTTTTATCTCGAATGTGTCTATCATGCCATTTCTTGACCTTGTCCTTATAAATCACACTGTTTTCATATGCTCGATTTCGGATTTCAATTAGCTCATTCAGATTTAGGTCTCGACATAATTTCCCAAGGTGACAACTCCAGTTCAACTTTTTGATTGCCCATTCAGATTTGTGAATCAGTTCAGCAGGAAGATGGTAAGGTTTGCCATAGATCATCCTAAAAGGTGAAGTGCCGAGTGGTGTTTTATAAGCTGTCCTATAGGCCCAAAGAACTTGATCCAACAGTTTTGACCAATCCTTCCTATCTGGACGAACTAACTTTTGAAGTATACTCTTCACTTCTCGATTAGAAACTTCTGCCATGCCATTAGATTGTGGATGATAAGGGTTGGCTATTCGATGTTCAAATTTGTACTCCTTAGCCAAAGATCTCATTTCCTTGTTCACAAAGTGGCTACCTCCATCAGAGATCAAAACTTTTGGTAACCCGAACCTTGCAATGATATTATCCTTGATAAACTTACAGACGGTTTTGCTGTCTGCGGTTCGGGTTGGAATAGCCTCTACCCATCTAGACAAGTAATCAACCGCTAACAATATGTACTCAAATCCATTGCTATTGGGAAAGGGACCCATAAAATCAATCCCCCATGCATCAAAAACATCACAGAAAATCATTGGTTGCATGGGCATTTCGTCTCTATAACCAACGGTCCCTCCCATCCTTTGACAAATCGGGCAAGACCGTACAAAATCATTAGCATCACGAAATAAGGTCTGCCAGTAAAATCCGCATTGGAGTACCTTGTGTGCGGTTCTCTTTCCCGAATGGTACCCTCCAGCCTCGAGAGTGTGACAATGTGTGAGGACACTCTGGTATTCTTCCTGAGGAATACATCTTCTCCAGACACAATCCGCTCCTTCATAGAAAAGGAAAGGATCGTCCCAATGGTACTTTCTTGAATCCGACTTTAGTTTTTCAATCATTTTCTTTGTCCAATCAGAGGGAACCTTTTTGGAGACAAGATAGTTCACGATGTTGGAATACCATGGGGTTGAATCAATAGTGCAAACAGATTCGTCTGGAAAAGTCTCCTTAATAGGTCCAGTATCAGGATAATCATTTTTCTCAATTCGGGAAAGGTGATCAGCAACAACATTCTTTATTCCAGGTTTATCTTTGATCTCCAAATTAAATTCCTGGATTAACAAAATCCACCTCAAAAGTCGTGCCTTGGCATCTTTCTTATCCATGAGGTATCTAATTGCAGTATGATCTGTGAAAATCGTCACCTTGGAGCCCAATATATATGATCTGAATTTTTCAAGGGCCCAAACAACCGCGAGCATTTCCTTTTCAGTCACTGTGTAATTTTTCTGTGCAGGATCCAATACTTTGCTCGCGTAGTGAATCGCATAAGGGATTCCATCCCGTCTTTGTCCAAGCACAGCTCCGACCGCAAAATCCGATGCATCAGTCATGATCTCAAAGGGAAGAGACCAGTCAGGAGCTTGTAATATTGGCGATTCACAGATTTTCTTTTTCAGGAGCTCGAAGGCCTCAAGACACTTGTGATTTACAATAAACTCTGTGTCTTTTCCTAAGAGCTCAGTCAGAGGGCGGGCGATCTTTGAAAAATCAGGGATAAACCTTCGATAAAATCCAACATGCCCTAGAAAGGACTGCACTGACTTGACGTTGGTTGGTGGCTCAAGTTTCTTAATCACATCCACCTTGGCAGGGTCGACCTCCATTCCCTTTCTGGAGATGACGTGCCCCAACACGATACCCTCAGTCACCATAAAGTGACTTTTCTCCCAAGAGAGTACCAAATTAACCTCCCTGCATCTTTTGAGGGCTCGGTCCAAGTGCGCTAAACATGTATCAAATGAATCACCATGGACCGAGAAGTCATCCATGAAGACTTCCAGGAAATCACCCACCATTTCGGCAAATACGGCAATCATGCACCGCTGAAATGTGCCTGGGGCATTACAAAGCCCGAATGGCATGCGCTTGAAAGCGTAGGTACCGAAGGGACATGTAAATGTGGTTTTTTCCTGATCCTCGGGAGCAATGGCTACCTGATTGTAGCCCGAGTACCCATCAAGAAAACAGAAGAATGCTTTCCCTGCAAGTCTCTCCAAGATTTGATCAATAAATGGCAGTGGAAAGTAATCTTTCTTGGTCGCAGCATTCAGGCGCCTGTAATCGACACAGACACGCCACGACGTGGGTACTCGTGTCGCGATCTCAACCCCTTCCTCGTTGGTGACCATCTGGATTCCCGACTTCTTCGGGACGACATGAAGGGGGGCCACCCACTTGGAGTCAGAGATGGGGTATATGAAACCTGCTTTGCACCATTTCTCTATCTCTTTCTTAACCACTTCCCGAAGATTGGGGTTTAGTCTTCTTTGAAATTCACGGGAAGGCCTTGCATTATCCTCAACATAAATTTGGTGCGAGCAGAGAGCAGGGTTGATTCCGACGAGATCCGACACATTCCAACCGATGGCTTTTCGATTTCGCTCAAGGACTTCTAGAAGCTTAGATTCTTGATCCATGGTTAAAGATGAGCTGATGATCACAGGGAATTTATCTTTGGGTCCATTGAGAAATGCATACTTCAGGGTGGGAGGGAGAGGTTTCAGCTCTGGCAAGTCTGCATCATCAATTAAATCTGGCTGAAGGTCTTTTAAGTCTGGCTCAGTGATTGTTGGTGGTTGATCATTCTGTGAGATGCTAGCCACTGGTCTTGAAGAAAAGTGAGTTGGATCGCAAATGTAGTGCGGTAACTCAGCCAAAGCTGCGTCTGACTCGTCATTGATTTTTTTCGAAGAGGATGGGATGGACCAATCCGAAAGGCGTTTTGTGTCATCAAGATTGTACAGGTGTTCAGATTTGTCAGGTAAAAGATCACACACTGTATGGTGCATTGTTGCTTCTTCTGATGTGATGGTATCCATGTGAAGATCTGGCAGTTGGTCCCAAGGTCCGATAGTGCTAATCAGGTTACACTCAGATGTTTCAGCCTCTTCAGTGGTGGATTCGGAATCGGGTCTTTGCCATTTTGTTTGTCTCATTTCCAGATCCACTTCTCCGTTTAGGGAGCGGAATTTCATCATTCCGGTGCCGTAATCGAATACAGCCTTGGCGGTTCGTAAGAATGGTCTTCCCAAAATGATTTGCGATTCTTTCCAATGGTTCGGGGTCTCCATGTCAAGAACAGTGAAGTCCACTTTGTATTCAGTACCCTCAACCATAATGATAACATTTTTCACTTCTCCCTTAGGTCTTTTAGTGGATTTGTCAGCGAATTGGAGTATAGATAGCGATTTTTGAAGAGGTCCTAACTCCAATCGGTAATATAAGGCCAAGGGGAGAAGATTGATGGAAGAACCATTGTCAAGAAGTGTGCGTGCGAATGCGATACCGCCAATGCGGCTTTCCACATAATGAGCACCCAGATCTCTTTTCTTCCTTGGTAAATGCTGGTTTCTCACGCATTTGGTAGTGGCCACTGTCAGAACATGAGTCTCCACAAATTGGTTTGTTTTCTTTGTGCGGGTCCGGGTAGGAGTACATTTCATTTTCAGATATTTCTGGAATGCAGGGTTACTGGCCACATATTGATCAAAGGGCACTTTTACGGTGATGTTTTGTTGACAAAATTTTTCCATCACTGGGTCACTCTGGATAGCTTTCTTTTGTCTTCCTTTCTTAAGCGCATGGGGAAAAGGAATGGAAGCATTTGAGACAGGAGAGAGAGATCCAGAATTATAAATAAGAGCATCTTTATTGAATTTGGAGTTCTTATTACAATCATAATGTTTTGGATCATCATCATGTTGTTGAAATAATGACAAAGGTGTTTTCGCAGCAACTAGAGGTTCAAGGTCCTCTTTATTCTCCATAGATGCTTTTCCTTTCCTTCGGGCAGAAATCCTCGGGTGTCCTTTGTCTCCATCCTCAGAAGTATCCTCCGGTTGATCTTCTGAGTCATGTTGGTCAGCTTCCTTTGCCCGGTCAGGTACGACCACGGTCCTTCCGCTCCTGAGGGACATGGCATTGATATTGTTAAACGAAAGGGTCTCGTAGTCAGATGTGGAAAAGTCTGAGTAATATACCTGATTGTTGTGTTGAGATGATTGTGTTTTGTTCAAGCTATTGGGGTTAGCTTGAACTTGAGCGGGAATGGCTGTGACAGGTGCAGTCTGTTCTTCCTTCCAACGGGATAGACGATTAACATCTACCCGTAGGTCGTACAGTTCATTCCGGAAGCTGCGAATTTCCTCCAGCATTTGTCTTTGGATATCAATCGAGTCTTCTGGAGGTTTGGATGATCGAGATGCTTGATTTGGAGGTTGATATTGCTGACGATGTTGTTGAGGCTGGGTCTGACGGTCGTGTGGCTGCTGCTGCCTTGAGGGCTGATTGTGTTGTGGGGCGGCATTGTAGGAGTTGGGTGGACGCTGATATTGCTGACGGTCCCCCAGATTGCCCTGTCAGGTATTATCCTGAGTGTACCAGATGCCGTTTATCTCGAAAGTCTGAGGCGGGGCTTCTATGACTGTCTCAGCTGGAGGAGGTGACTGCTGGGACGGTTGGACGTAGGATTGGTCCTGAGTCCAGGGTTGCGGTTGTCCAGAGCCTGGCTGCTCTTGGACATGATGCACATGATAAATTGGGACCGTAGGAGCAGTAGGCATCCCAAGCTTGGACACCTTCTCAGTGAGCTCCTCCATTTGTTTTGGAAATTGAGAGAGTCGGTTGTCGATGTCGTTCACTCTTTTATCCACAATTGTTAATTTGTCTGTGATGATGTTCATGTTGGGCAGCAAGTCCTCTGCTATTTCTGCAACAGTTTGTTTTCCTCCTTTGGCTTGATAGTTGTTCAGTGAATCAGTGTAAGATCTACTGGCAATTTGTGAACGGCTAGTCTCCGCCATTTGCTCCAGAATTTTCCAGACGGTATCAGCTCCTCGGGATGTGTAATTTCCTCCACAAGCGGCATTGACTAAACCCTGAGTCCCGTGGTTAAGGCCAGAATAGAGAGATTGGACCAGGATGTTGTTATCTAGGTCATGGCAGGGACATTTCTGCAGCAGATCTTTGAATCTATCCCATGCATCACAAAGTGGTTCATTAGGCATCTGAGAGAAGCTAGTGATGCGAGTCCTCATTTGATTGGTTCGACTTAGAGGGTAAAATTTCTTCAAGAAGAGATTCTTGAACCTATCATAGGTGGTCACTGTCACTCCCAAATTTTTCACCCAGTAATCCGCCTTTCCCTTCAAGGCGAAGGGTAATGCAGTGAGACGGATATAGTCTTGGCTGACTTGTGGGTGCCTCTGATTAGAACAGATTAGCTCCAAATCACGTAGGAATTCATAAGGTTCTTCATCCGAATTTCCATGAAATTGTGGTAATTGATTTATGAAGTGTGGCTTCAGTTCATGGTGAACCTCAGGTTGAGGTGGCTGCAAGTAATTTATGACCCTATACTGCCCGGGATTATATGCAGCTTCCATTGGTGGTTCTCCTTCTGCATTCATTCTTTCCAATTGTTCCCTCATCAGATTTTGCTGCTGCTCAGATGCAGCGAGCCTTGCGAGAATTAGTTGCATCGGGTCTTCATTTTGGTCATCTTCGGGATTGTTCCTCCTTGGAGCCATTTTTTGAATGTTCTTCTTTTCACCTTCAGATTGTGAAAAATAGGAGTCAATAGTTTGAAGAGAATTATTAGATGGAAAGTCCAGGGGAAGGTGTTCCTGAACCCAAGGTGGATCTGAGTAAGAGTGGTTCAGATTATTTGAGATTGGAAAGTTTGTGGTAGTCAGAAAGGGGTTACCACAATTTTCCATTCAAGAGATTATCAAGAGATGGATGTTGATCAAATCAAACACAATACAAATTCTTTTTCACCAACTCACACAGTGAAGGTCGTAAGAGATCGACCACTTTTCTTGTCAATTTTAAATTGGTGAGAATTCAAGTCTTGCAAGCCGTTTAAACGAGCTGTTAGGTTTGGAGCTGGGCTCTATCCTAGTGTGCGTCTCTCTCCTCGCTGCAAGATAAATCAAACAATGTCGGGGTTGCTCTCCCGCAAAAATTCTTGATTTTATGAGTTATTTGAGATCAGATATATTTAGCAGTCCCGATTTTAATGAGGTGATCACTGAGAAATTAGATGAGCACAAATACACGTCTACCGTCCAGTCCCAATTTCCTTTAAAGTTATGTTATAAACCAAGAGGGAGGAATTCGAGAAAAGCCGATGCACGCGGAAAACTATGATGAATGCTCAATTAGAAGACTTACAGTGAATCCTCGCAATCTCCATGTGGGATGCTAGACAGAATTTAAAAATTATTCTAAATGAAATGCAAGCCGATGGAAAAAACCACACCTAAGCAGAAAGTTCTATTAGCGGGAAGAATTGATTTAAATTTGGCTAAGTTTGAACGATCTATGTGTGTCTCAATTTAAAGTGCAGTGTGGCTTAAGATCCTACGAGCACAAGCAAAAATATAAATGCTCGGAGAGCCGTAAGTGCAGGTCTATCCTAATCGCCACTCAAGTCGGACCCCACCCTCGCCGGAGAGTGAAACAGGCCACGACACACCACAGAATAAAGTTTAGAGGTCGTTCTACACACGCGAGAGTCCAAACGGACACCGCTGTAAAATTGCAGAAATTAAAAGTGCAGAAATTAAAAACCTAGACTCTACTCTCTCTCACGACTCGACTCGATCTTAAATTAATTGCGGTTTTTGGTGAAGTTGCGTCGGTTATTGAAAACCGCTCCACGTACAAGGTACTTCACAAAAAAAATAAGAGAGAAAATGTAAGAGAGTGACTCAAAATAATATGAAAAATAAATTGCAGAAAGAAAGAAAAAAAATGGAATTTTCAATGAAAAATTCGGGGGTCAGACTACCCGAATGCGGAAATCCGAACAAAAATTTTCAGACAAAAATCTAAGCCGTTTGCCTCCCCGGCAACGGCGCCATCTGACGGATCCGGAAATGCTGTTTTTAAGAATGTGTTTTTATCGTGTTGTGCGTTGTAGGCGGCAATCGGAAACGGTCAAAAAATACCACAAATAAGTTATTCAATTTTTCGTCTCGTGGTTTTATGTTTATTTTACTTGGGCAAGTCCCAAGGTCGATCACAAGGAGGCAAAGGAACAACCTGGAATTAAGTCTATCAAAGTTCGTGTTCGGTTTTCGAAGCGGTCTTTTTTTTGGAATTTTTCAATGAATTAGGAGGTGCACATGCAAATTCGGCCTATTCTAGGGACAAAAATGTGAATTAAGTTCAAACGATGTCCAAAAAAATACAAAACTTGGCCGAGATGTCAACTATAATGAAATGGATGTCCTGTAATTTTTTGGGAATTTTTGGATGCAATATGAATTTTTTATGGATTTTAAATGCAAACAAAATGATTTTTAATATTTAATTTTTAATAAATATCAAACCTACTTATTTTCAAGAATCAAAATTATCTGAGATCTACCACTAGGTCACGGATCTCAGAAAAATCCTAAACCTCGAAAATGTGGGGTTTAATACCTATTAAAAATTAAATACTAAAATGTGCGAAATGATTTTTACAGGATAAAATATGCGTGCAAATGCAAATCTTTTTGGGCACAATGTTAAGAATAATTAACTCTACAAGATGTGATTTTTCGAGAATTTTTAGAGCAATGGTTAATTACTTATCAATTTCAGAGCAGAAAATGGGTAAAATATGCCAATTTTCACAAAACAAATATTTATTAATTAACCGTCCATCACAAAAATACCCACAACATGTCAAAGTGTAGAGAATTAATTAATGAACATCATGCTATTTTTAGATTAATTAAATAATGTAAAGAAAAGGTCTAGAATCACAGGAGAACACAGGGATACAGACGCAATATAAATAAATAAAAGAAATAAAGAAGACTGCAGTGGGGGACTTGTTTGCAATTACCAATAATCGGAGGGGTCTTCTGCAAATTTCCCAAGGGAGCACGTGCCTTGCGCGTGCTCCTTGGGCGGCTGGACTGAGTCGCAAATAAGGCGGAACCTGGGGGCGTCACTGTAATTAACCCACAGGGTCACGTGCCGAGCACGTGATCCGTGGGATTGCTGACGTAATGCCGACGTCGTCCCCCCGCGCACGTGCGGCTCACGTGCGGGGGGTCTCGGTCCTGGCGCCCGGCCTGGCGAGGCGGAAGGTGGCGGTGGCGCTGGGTTGCGTGGCTGGAGAACCACCGCCTCCTGCGGTGGTTGGGCGGAGGTGAACTCCTGGCGCAAGGCCAAGGCGGAGGTGATGATGTCGGTGGCCTCCCTCTGGCCGACACACGGCCTAGAGGGCGGCTTGCGGTGGCGCGAAGATGGTGAAGCTGGAGTGGCTCGGTGGCGAGGGGGTGGCCGAAGCGCGGTGGAGTCGTCGAGGGAGTTGGGGTCGATGAAGGCGAGTCGAAGACGAAGAGGCGAAGCTGCTGATGCCGAAGGTGTTGATGGCGATGGCGTGGTTGGTGTCGATAATCGGAGAGGGAGCGAAGCCAGAGGTGGTGGCCGACACACGGCCGTGGGGCGTCGAGGGCGAAGCCGCGGCGACGGAGGAGTCGATGGTGGCGGCCGATGGCGTGGTTGTCGGGCGGTGGAGGCGAGGTGTATTCCGCGAAAGAGAAGGCGAGAGAGATATAGAGAGAGAGAGAGAGAAGAAAAGAGGGTATACCTGCAGGAGGGCTCAACGGCGTTGGGAGTGGCCGGAGCAAGCAGCAGCGCGGCGAGGCGGAGCTGCGGCGAGGAGAGGGGCTCCTCGGATCACGCCGGCGAAGAGGGGGCCTCTCGGGTGTCACGACCGGAGGTGGAGCTCTGGATGATGTTCGGCGGATGGGTAGCGAGGTGCGGCGGTTGCTGGTTAAATAGGGCAGGAGATTTGGCTGGAGATGGAAGGTCGTGGGGGGAATGTCGGCCGGAGATGATGATTGAGATTTGATTGGGACTCATCGGGGATACGCGAATCGGAGAAGGGTGGCGGAGAGATTTGCGGCTGAGCGAGATACGCGGCGGAGGTGGCGATGCTCCCAAAGAGGAAGGGAGGTAGACGACGCACAGTGGCCGTCCGATCGGCCGAGATCGGACGACCAATCGTGCGCCACGTGGCGGGCATAAGGGGGAAAGAGGCGACGCACGTGCGTGGCGCGTGCCTGGGAGGCACGTGCCTCG
Source organism: Ottelia alismoides (assembly GCA_037367405.1). NCBI lineage: Eukaryota > Viridiplantae > Streptophyta > Magnoliopsida > Alismatales > Hydrocharitaceae > Ottelia > Ottelia alismoides. The sequence goes on from JAZKJV010008443.1 coordinate 94,603, forward strand.
CACGTGCGGTTTTAATTTTAAATTTTTTTTATATAAAACGAATAACTAATAATGCCAAAAATGGGTGACACGTGGCGGCCTCTGGGGCTGCCACGTGTCAGCACCAGAAAATTCAGAAAATAATTATCTTGTAAAATCGAAAATAAATAGTAAATGACCTCGGATCAAAAAACTTCCTTTACGAAAAATGCTCGTCTCGACGAGATCTACAACTTTCATGAAGACATCAAAACCAAAATCGGTCAAATGTAAAAAGTGAATTTTTGGGGGTATCCTATGTACATAGAATACCTTGATTTTTTGGGTTTTATAATTTTTATGTTATTTTTTTGATAAGATAAAAATCCGGAAAAATTACGGTAAAATCAGAGATAAATAAAGACACTTAATTCTAATTTTTTTTTTGATTTTTATTGATTAAGAAAATATATACATAAAATATAAGGTCAAAAACCGCGAAAATATACAATGTACAAAAGAGGCCCAAAACCCAACTTTCACATATGAGCTCCGATTCACTTAAACTTGGTCTTGTTTTGAAGGTAATTGAATGTACATTAGTTCAAAAGTGAGTAGGATTAAATCGGACACTGGATGGAGAAGATATGTGGCTTTTAGTCCGAAGATCCTGAAATTAGGGTTTGGGTTTTTGGTCCACTTATTTGAGTTAGTTATTTTTTTGTATTTGTCCTTTATTCTCGTTAGTGATATGTACACAGTGGAAGTGGTTTTGAGTTATTCGGAATTAGCATGAATGAGTTAAAAATCTGGGAAGTTAGGCTTATTTACAGGTCAATTTGGCTTGGATTTTTGGCTTCTTATTTTGTGCAGATTTTTGTGCTAAAATGCAATTCTTATGAAAACATGCATGAATGCTAATTATGCAAAATAGATGCCTAAATGCTGTTGATTTTTAGGGATTTGAGCTTAATAAATGAGATTTAGAGTGATGAATACGAGATTCATCAGTCCTCAGAGCACAAGAAGCGTAAAGAAGACATAGCTCGGGCTAAGCGTAAGAGAGTGAAAAAGGAAAAGAAAAAGAACAAGATACACAGGTCTGCCCCCCTATACTTAGACTGTGAACAGTCTGAGTATAGAAGAAGGGTGGACGCGGTCGGGATATGTGAATGAGGAGAATATATACATGTGGGTGTTAGTTCCCCCTATACTTAGGCTCTGGTCAGCCTAAGTATAGAAGAAGGGTGGAAGTGAGGTGATCGGGAGATAGGAGAAGGATGGAATACACAGATGGCATCGGTCTCCCCCTATACTTAGGTCTTGGCCTAAGTAGAGGAAGAAGCTGTACAAGGAGATCGATGTGGTCGAGGGGAGGGTGAGATTGATCTGATAAATCTTCAATGTCCTCGTTCTGCGTGAAGTAGATGACCTCAACTTGAACTGTCTGCTCTTTTGGTGATTTAATATATGGCTTCAACAGTTGTCCATTTACTGAGAAAGGTTGTGCATCATCTTTGAGTTCGGCAATATCCACGCTTCCATTGGTATGCACATCGACAACAATGTAAGGAGCCGTCCATTTTGATTTTAGTTTCCCATAAAAAATCTTCAACCAAGCATTAAACAACCACACTTTCTGCCCAGAGACAAAGGTTTTATCTCAAATGTGTCTATCATGCCATCTCTTGACCTTGTCTTTATAGATTACAGTGTTGTCGTATGCTCGGTTTCGGATTTCAATTAGCTCATTCAGATTTAAGTCTCGGCATAATTTCCCAAGGTGACAACTCCAATTCAACTTTTTGATCGCCCATTTTGATTTGTGAATCAATTCTGCGGGTAGATGGCATGACTTGCCATAGATCATCCTAAAAGGTGAAGTACCAAGTGGTCTTATAGGCTATCTTATAGGCCCACAGAACCTAGTCCAACAGTTTTGACCAATTCTTCCTATCTGGACGAACCAACTTCTGAAGAATACCCTTCACCTCTCTATTAGAAACCTCTGCCATGCCATTAGATTGTGGATGATATGGGTTGTCAATTCTATGCTCAAATTTATACTCCTTAGCCAAAGATCTCATCTCCTTGTTCACAAAGTGGCTACTTCCATCAGAAATCAAAACTTTTGGTGTCCCGAACCTTGGAATGATATTATCCGTGATAAACTTACAGATGACTTTGCTATATGTGGTTTGGGCTGGAATAGCCTCTACCCATCTTGATAAATAATCAACCGCTAACAAGATGTACTCAAATCTATTGATATTGGGAAAGGGACCCATAAAATCAATCCCCCATGCATCGAAAACGTCACAGAAAATCATTGGTTGCATAGGCATTTCATCTCTATATCCCACAATCCCTCCCATTCTTTGACAAAGCGGGCATGACCGTACAAATTCATTAGCATCCTGAAATAAGGTCCGCCAGTAAAATCCACATTGGAGTACCTTGTGTGCGGTTCTCTTTCCCGAATGGTGTCCTCCAGCCTCAAGAAAATGACTCTGGTATTCCTCCTGAGGAATATATCTTCGCCAGACGCAATCCGGTCCTTCATAGAAAAGGAAAGGATCGTCCCAATGATACTTTCTCGAATCTGACTTTAATCGATCAATCATTCTCTTTGTCCAACCAAAAGGAACCTTCTTGAAGACAAGATACTTTACCATGTCGGAATACCATGGGACAGAATCAATAATGTAAAATGATTCGTTTGGAAAAATTTCCTTAATAGGTCCAGTGTCAGGATAATCATTTAGCTCAATTCAGGAAAGGTGATCAGCAACAACATTCTTTATTCCAGTTTTTCCTTGATCTCCAAATTAAATTCCTAGATTAACAAGATCTATCTCAAAAGTCGTGCCTTGGCATCCTTCTTATCCATAAGATATCTAATTGTAGTGTGATCCGTAAAAATTATCACCTTGGAGCCCAATATGTATGATATGAATTTTTCAAGGGCCCAAACAACCACGAGCATTTCCTTTTCAGTTACTGTATAATTCCTCTGTGCAGGATCCAACACTTTGCTCGCGTAGTGAATCGCATAAGGAATCCCATCTCGTCTTTGTCCAAGTACCGCTACGACAGCAAAATCCGATGCATCAATCATGATCTCAAAGGGAAGAGACCAGTCGGGAGCTTGTGATATCGGCGATTCACATATTTTCTTTTTCAGGAGCTCGAAGGCCTCTAGAGATTTGTGATTCACAATAAACTCGGTGTCTTTTCCTAAGAGCTCAGTCAGTGGGCGGGCGATCTTTAAAAAATCAGGGATGAACCTTCGATAAAATCCAACATACTCTAAGAACGACCTCACTGACTAGACGTCGGTTGGTGGCTCAAGTTTCTTGATCACATCCACCTTGGCAGGGTCGACCTCCATTCCCTTTTTGAAGATGGCGTGCCCCAACATGATACCCTCAGTCACCATAAAGTGACTTTTCTCCCAGGAGAGTACTAAATTAACCTCCCTGCATCTCTGGAGGACTCGGTCCAAGTGCGCTAAACATGTATCAAATGAATCACCATGAATCGAGAAGCCGTTGATGAACCTCAGTTTCATCATCTTTATTTTCCATAATTAACCCCCTTGCTTAAAAGTTTGTCAATAATTTCCTGTTAATGTCTAATAATTAACAGAGTCCTAAATAAATTAAAAAGCACAAAAAAATGACAAAACAAAATTCGTGGTATTTTTAGACTTAAAAATACCTTCAAAAATATTTCGGGCCCTTGTTTGATTTCATTTCCAGTTTTGGTCAACATGAAACTTGTAGATCTCGTCAAGATCTACAACTTTCATGTTTTGAGTTTTCTCAAATTCGGCCAATAGGGCCCTCAAAAATAAGAAAAACCCTCTGAATAACCTGATTGGGCCACGTGGCCCAATCTGGGGTAGCCACGTGGCCCGGCCCCTTTGTCTTATCCGCCCCCTTCCTAGACCGTTGGATCTCCTTCTGATCCAACGGCCAGCTGGCTTCCACGCACGCCTCAAATCCCGGCCATCCGATCATTCCTCCGCCTCCATCATCACCGCACGTGAGCGCTCTCACCAGAGCGTGCCACGTGGCGCAGACTGATGCCCTCCGATCGCGCTCCTGATCGTCCATCTCGACCGCTCATTCCCCTAACGCTCCTCATCCATGCGATCAACCGCTCCTTCATCTGAGCCATCCGTTCGCGCTGCTCTCTCGACACGCCACGTGGCAGCTCCATCTGCCATCGATCATGCCGCCCCAGATCTTATCCTGGCCGCCGCTCCGCGCCTTAGCCTCCACCGTTGGATCTCCAGATCCAACGGTCAGGAGACCGTCGTCAACCTCCAGCAGACCCCTTCTTCCCCACGATCGCCTCTCGCGCACCTCTCCCCCTTTCCATTTTCCCCACGACTCCAGAGCCCCTCATCCTTCGCCAACCGTCCCACAGTCTTCCCCACTCTTCCCTCTTCCCCGCGCACTCCTCCAAGACCCACGAACACCTCTCCACTCGCACCACTTTCGCCTCAAAATCCACGTCGAACTCCACCATCTCCGAAGTTCGCCGCTTCAAATACTCAGCATCCCCCTCTGTTCACAGCTGTCCATCTTTACGCGGGGAGGGGCCCAGCCCTCCTCCGCCTCTCTGTGACAGAGAGGGGCGAGAGGATCGAGCGAGAACGACCCATCTCCCCCGGTGAGACCCTCCGCCTTGAACGGCGGAGCTGCGGCGCGTCGAGCCCGCCAAGCTGCTCCCATCGGCTGGGGGAGTCCAGCGATGACCCGGTGCTCACTTAGAGCTCCAGCCCAAGCCCTTCGATCCGCTTCCGACCAAGGTAAGTTCTTCTTCCTCTTCTCTCGCATTTTATCTTAATTTTCTTCGATTTTTCTCGGTCACTCCGGCCGTTTTTACCCTCCATTCACATCACCATTATCTCAGCCACACTCCCCCCGTCCTCGCGACCATCTCCGATCATGCTCTCCTTCTTCCATACCCCCCATCGCCTCCGACCCACCTCCTCCGCCACCCGCGGCGGAGGAGCTCCGAGCTCCCCATCTTCTCCGTCCTCGACGAGCTCCCATCTTCATCCCACTCACTCACCCACGCACCCTATCGTCGCTTCGGCTATGCATCTAACATGCAGGTACTCACAAACTCGCACTGGCCGGAGCTTCGCCGGACTTATCTTCGTCACAGTCGGCTGAGACTCCAGCATCCTGATAGCCCGAGCCAAGACGCCAGTCTCCTTCCTCGAGCTCCGATCTTCTTCGACGACTATTAATGGAGCCTCGGGGAGATCGACAGCAGCCAAGGAAGCGCGGCGGAGGAGGAGCTCCCTCGCCGGAGCTCCAACATAGCCGCCAGTCCTTAGCAAAGGAGAAGAGCAGTCACCGTTGGATGGTCCACCCCCGGTGACCATCCAACGGTCCAGGTGGAGCCACGTCCTCGCCTTCAGCAGCCCTTGGATCATCACAATCCAAGGGCCGACATTCAGCCACGTGTCCTCCCCTGAGCTTCCCCGAGCCGAGCGACCGAGCCTCAGGCTTGGACGCTCCCGAGCCTTCTCCGAGCCTGCAGTGGATCCAACCCTCAGCCGAGCCTACCCGAAGCGTCTTCGAACCTCTGCCTTGACCGAGCCTCCATCCGAGCCTGGGCCGCACGTGCATCGCACGTGCTACCTTGGGAAATTTGCAGAGGAGCCCAAATCTTCTCCAGAATTGCAGAATGGTCCTGAGTCACGTGCAGATCACACGCACGGTGGGTAATTTGCAATTATGCCCTCACGGGTTTAATAATTGCAAAAATGCCCCTGTGCGTGTGGGTCATTTTCAGGGAAGGTCCCTAACTTTATTTTTATTACATTTTAGTCCCTCCCAGGGGCCTGTATGCAATTTTATTTTCATGTTTTCTTTCATTTATGCCCTTATCTTTGAACTTGCATATCTTGAGCTACATAGCTCCAATCGAGTTGATTTCAGTTTCGTTTTGAAGCTCTTCTCGTCCTCTACATTATGGCATGGTTAAATTTCATATTTGATACTATGAACTGTGATGTATTATTTTATTATCTAAGTGTCTTGATCTCTTTATTTATCATGCCCATATGCTTAATGAGAGTAGAATGCTTCTTAATGCTAACTCTGTTTAACTTGCAATTTTTTTGCTATGGTTCAAGTGACTTTTATATTGGGCATATCACTAGCTTTGCATGTGCATTCATTTGCATGATAAAAAATGTTAAAAAAATGCATGTTTTATGTTTTAATGCATTGTGTTGTTTCTCTGTTGTTGCTTTGACCTATAGGTCTTTAACTCAACGCTTAATTAAATACACTTTAATCCGATTAATATGAGAGAGGCTCGTGTCCTTGAGATCGACCTTGGTATCTTGCCAAGTAAAAAAATTAACGATCACCTCATTTCGATTCATCATGGCATATCTCTAAATGAGGTGATCGCTTTGACGACCCGAAACCGGCCCGACTACGATGATGATTCCATGTGCTTAAAACACAGTATTAAAGGGCCGATTTTGCGGTTCGTCAAATGGCGCCGTTGCCGGGGACACGGCTCATTTCTTTTATTTTTTGGATTTTTGTGTGTTTAATTTAGTGTTCCTTTTTATAGGTCATTTAGCCACATATTTTGCATATAAAATTTTTCTTTCTTATTTGATCTCTAACTATTGCTTTTGTGGTAGGGCCCTTGATGGATCAAGGAGGCGAGGAGCAGGGCGTTCCTCGCTGCGAGGAGCCGCAGGAGCATGCTTGGAGCAAAGGAGGAAGAAAAAAAAATGTGTCGCATTTTTTTTGTTGCATTTTATTTTAATAATTCGTCTTTTACAGCGGTCTTCGATCGAAGACTCGCGTTTGTAATCGAACGATTGTGGTTGTGTGGGGATCGTCCCCACTTGAGTGTCGACCTAGGACTAGGCACGCGGCTCTCCGAGCTCAATTTTCATATTTTCTTGTGCTTGATCGTAGGTAGGACACACTTGAAATATAGACGCACTTAATCTCGTATCACTTAGCTAAAATTAATGAAGATAAATCACCGCTAATAGATGCATGATTAGGTGCGGTTTTTTTTTCGACTTGCATACATGTTGGATTTGGTTTTCAAAACGGTCCAGATTTTTCGCGGCTTTTATCGTCAAATCACTGCATGATTTCTCGCTTAGCCTAGATCGCGTTTTTCTTCATCGTATACATGTTTTTCTCGGCTTTCATTTTTCTAGATTGATCACCTAGGATAAATGAAAAATGGAATGAGCGGTAGACGATGATTTTCTGATTGATGTGCTAACCTTAAACCAGTGATAATTTAAAATAAAATTGGGACTGTTAATTGCAAGTCAACCAAAAATGGAGTAAAAATTCGGTTTTGGGAGAGAAACACCCACGTATATGCCTTGATTCACATTTTCTTCGCGTAAATATTTAATGTTTTATCGCCAATAAAATGGACAAGATAATTAACTAACCTTGGTTAGTTTCATGTGTGAGTTGGTGAAACTATGGGTTTGCTTGTTTGAATTGAGCCATGTTTGCTGCACATACCCTAGAACCTTAGTCCCTCCATTTCATCTCCAAAGATTCAAAACCGCTCACTTGTAAATCCATCCCTCTTCTTCGTTCACCTTGGGTCTCTTCCAACATCAATCTCCATCTTTATACTTAGGCTAATCTCAGCCTAAGTATAGGGGGGACCCAAGTCCCTGTGATTTCTCTACTCATCTTTTCTTGCCTTTATACTTAGGTTATTTCTAACCTAAGTATAGGGGGAGCCCCTCTTAGCTCCCGTATATTCTTCTATATTTAAATGAACCTATGTACTTGTAACATCTAGTGCTATGAGGACATAGCAAAGTTTAAGTATAGGGGGGTATACCGTATATACTGTATATTTACTTTAGCTATAATCTGAAAAATTTGAAAAATTAAAAACTTTTTGGCTAAGGTAAAAGTTCATTGGACTAAGAGAACTCAAAGGATTTCGCGGTTTTTCGATATTATGTTACATTATTTTATAGAAATATTTTCGAAAATGATTTTTGAAAATGTTTTGAAAATTTTTATTTTGTGTGACATGGGTTTTGAAAAATCGCCATCTCTTTCAAGGAAAGTTGAGTCTAACTTGTGTTTTAACTCTCTTATTAAAATCCACAAAAATCAGAAAACCCCTAAAAAACTTTAGGAGCTATTAGTGACTACTAAACCCAATTAAGAAAGCCGCGTTCAGTGAGGGTTCGCCCTTAGCAGATTGGATGGTTTAGAGGACATCGCGTAAGGCCCCGTCCTCAAGCAACGGGCTTCGGCCTGTACTTACATCCATACTGGCTGAATTGTAGCTACTTAATTGAGTTTAGGCAGTTGTTATATCTCTTGAAGTTCAAAAAAAAAGTGTCTTGTTTTTGAATGAAGAAGTTGGATTAGTCCTCTACATTTTCACTTTCACCCGGGATCTGATTTGGTCAAGAAGACTTAGCTTTTAGAAGTCTTTGAGATTTTAGGTTAACCAGCCTTAGCCATCAGGGTCTTAGACTTAATCATCCACATTCCCCTAGGTTTCTAGATTTGCATGCTATATGCCATGCTTAGTCTCAGACAGAAAGAATATGATCAGCACATCACATGCACGACTGCGGTTTTTGATGAGATGAGTCGATTTTTCACCTGAGGGATTGGGATGAGGAAGTCGAATTTGGATTTGATCTAATGATGCTCGAGGATGGGATAAAATCTTTGGAGGCTTCATGAAACCTGAGTGTCAGCAATATTAGCCAGTATGAGAACTTGATTCTTATACTAATCTCTTGACATTAACCTAAGTGCCTGGGTGTGAAAAATAAATAAAAAATGTTGATCAGTGTGCGCCAACTCTTGGTAAAAGCAGGGAGCTAGCCACCAATTATACAAGTCAATGAAATTCAAAGAAAAGCTCACATTCCACCAAAGTCAAATATCAAAGAGCTTCCACCAAAGGCGAGCGCTCCCAAACTTTTCAAAGTGTCCACTTGGACCACCGCTATTAGGACCAGGAGTCGGGCTTGCACCAAAAAAGGGCTCTGCATCGTAAATGCTACAAGTCTGGGTGTCGAAGGTACGATAGGTACTCAAAAGAGACACACCCCGGTGTACTCCCAGGAAAACAAGTGCAGACGGCTCCAACTTCTCTTGACGGACGCACTGATCAACACCAAAAAAAATGTGTTGCGTAAAAGGCACTAGAGAGAATCCTTGTTCCAATGAGAGGGAGAGAAGAATTGACACAATCCCATGCCCTCCATTTCTGGCCTGCCATCTACATTTTTTAAGTCTGACAACTAAAGAGACGGTGGACTGAATGCAAGATCTGATTTCTTCCCTAGTGTTGAGGATTGGGTCCTTAGGAGATTTTCTCGGACCGAGATTTTGGGTGAAGATTTGACTCTACTCTCGAAATTGCAGTCAACACTAAAACTTCATATCCTTTAGTTTATATGTACATCAGAGAGAGTCTAGAGAAATAGAGGAATTAGAAGCCTCTTGATTAAGGCTGGGTTGAACTCTAGAATTTTGGATCTCTAAAGTCAAGTGGACTTGATCAGCTTGGATCTTGTATTCACATGCACAAGGGGGTTAATCCAACTTAGTCATTCTTTTTGATGCTCGAGGACGAGCATAGTTTAAGTATAGGGGGGTGATGAACCTCAGTTTCATCATCTTTATTTTCCATAATTAACCCCCTTGCTTAAAAGTTTGTCAGTAATTTCCTGTTAATGTCTAATAATTAACAGAGTCCTAAATAAATTAAAAAGCACAAAAAAATGACAAAATAAAATTCGTGGTATTTTTAGACTTAAAAATACCTTAAAAAATATTTCGGGCCCTTGTTTGATTTCATTTCCAGTTTTGGTCAACATGAAACTTGTAGATCTCGTCAAGATCTACAACTTTCATGTTTTGAGTTTTCTCAAATTCGGCCAATAGGGCCCTCAAAAATAAGAAAAACCCTCTGAATAACCTGATTGGGCCACGTGGCCCAATCTGGGGTAGCCACGTGGCCCGGCCCCTTTGTCTTATCCGCCCCCTTCCTAGACCGTTGGATCTCCTTCTGATCCAACGGCCAGCTGGCTTCCACGCACGCCTCAAATCCCGGCCATCCGATCATTCCTCCGCCTCCATCATCACCGCACGTGAGCGCTCTCACCAGAGCGTGCCACGTGGCGCAGACTGATGCCCTCCGATCGCGCTCCTGATCGTCCATCTCGACCGCTCATTCCCCTAACGCTCCTCATCCATGCGATCAACCGCTCCTTCATCTGAGCCATCCGTTCGCGCTGCTCTCTCGACACGCCACGTGGCAGCTCCATCTGCCATCGATCATGCCGCCCCAGATCTTATCCTGGCCGCCGCTCCGCGCCTTAGCCTCCACCGTTGGATCTCCAGATCCAACGGTCAGGAGACCGTCGTCAACCTCCAGCAGACCCCTTCTTCCCCACGATCGCCTCTCGCGCACCTCTCCCCCTTTCCATTTTCCCCACGACTCCAGAGCCCCTCTTCCTTCGCCAACCGTCCCACAGTCTTCCCCACTCTTCCCTCTTCCCCGCGCACTCCTCCAAGACCCACGAACACCTCTCCACTCGCACCACTTTCGCCTCAAAATCCACGTCAAACTCCACCATCTCCGAAGTTCGCCGCTTCAAATACTCAGCACCCCCCTCTGTTCACAGCTGTCCATCTTTACGCGGGGAGGGGCCCAGCCCTCCTCCGCCTCTCTATGACAGAGAGGGGCGAGAGGATCGAGCGAGAACGACCCATCTCCCCCGGTGAGACCCTCCGCCTTGAACGGCGGAGCTGCGGCGCGTCGAGCCCGCCAAGCTGCTCCCATCGGCTGGGGGAGTCCAGCGATGACCCGGTGCTCACTTAGAGCTCCAGCCCAAGCCCTTCGATCCGCTTCCGACCAAGGTAAGTTCTTCTTCCTCTTCTCTCGCATTTTATCTTAATTTTCTTCGATTTTTCTCGGTCACTCCGGCCGTTTTTACCCTCCATTCACATCACCATTATCTCAGCCACACTCCCCCCGTCCTCGCGACCATCTCCGATCATGCTCTCCTTCTTCCATACCCCCCATCGCCTCCGACCCACCTCCTCCGCCACCCGCGGCGGAGGAGCTCCGAGCTCCCCATCTTCTCCGTCCTCGACGAGCTCCCATCTTCATCCCACTCACTCACCCACGCACCCTATCGTCGCTTCGGCTATGCATCTAACATGCAGGTACTCACAAACTCGCACTGGCCGGAGCTTCACCGGACTTATCTTCGTCACAGTCGGCTGAGACTCCAGCATCCTGATAGCCCGAGCCAAGACGCCAGTCTCCTTCCTCGAGCTCCTATCTTCTTCGATGACTATTAATGGAGCCTCGGGGAGATCGACAGCAGCCAAGGAAGCGCGGCGGAGGAGGAGCTCCCTCGCCGGAGCTCCAACATCGCCGCCAGTCCTTAGCAAAGGAGAAGAGCAGTCACCGTTGGATGGTCCACCCCCGGTGACCATCCAACGGTCCAGGTGGAGCCACGTCCTCGCCTTCAGCAGCCCTTGGATCATCACGATCCAAGGGCCGACATTCAGCCACGTGTCCTCCCCTGAGCTTCCCCGAGCCGAGCGACCGAGCCTCAGGCTTGGACGCTCCCGAGCCTTCTCCGAGCCTGCAGCGGATCCAACCCTCAGCCGAGCCTACCCGAAGCGTCTTCGAACCTCTGCCTTGACCGAGCCTCCATCCGAGCCTGGGTCGCACGTGCATCGCACGTGCTACCCTGGGAAATTTGCAGAGGAGCCCAAATCTTCTCCAGAATTGCAGAATGGTCCTGAGTCACGTGCAGATCACACGCACGGTGGGTAATTTGCAATTATGCCCTCACGGGTTTAATAATTGCAAAAATGCCCTTGTGCGTGTGGGTCATTTTCAGGGAAGGTCCCTAACTTTATTTTTATTACATTTTAGTCCCTCCCAGGGGCCTGTATGCAATTTTATTTTCATGTTTTCTTTCATTTATGCCCTTATCTTTGAACTTGCATATCTTGAGCTACATAGCTCCAATCGAGTTGATTTCAGTTTCGTTTTGAAGCTCTTCTCGTCCTCTACATTATGGCATGGTTAAATTTCAGATTTGATACTATGAACTGTGATGTATTATTTTATTATCTAAGTGTCTTGATCTCTTTATTTATCATGCCCATATGCTTAATGAGAGTAGAATGCTTCTTAATGCTAACTCTGTTTAACTTGCAATTTTTTTGCTATGGTTCAAGTGACTTTTATATTGGGCATATCACTAGCTTTGCATGTGCATTCATTTGCATGATAAAAAAATGTTAAAAAAATGCATGTTTTATGTTTTAATGCATTGTGTTGTTTCTCTGTTGTTGCTTTGACCTATAGGTCTTTAACTCAACGCTTAATTAAATACACTTTAATCCGATTAATATGAGAGAGGCTCGTGTCCTTGTGATCGACCTTGGTATCTTGCCAAGTAAAAAAATTAACGATCACCTCATTTCGATTCATCATGGCATATCTCTAAATGAGGTGATCGCTTTGACGACCCGAAACCGGCCCGACTACGATGATGATTCCATGTGCTAAAAACACAGTATTAAAGGGCCGATTTTGCGGTTCGTCAATCGTCCATGACGACTTCCAGGAAATCGCCAACCATTTTGGTAAATACGGCAATTATGCACCGCTGAAATGTGCCTGGGGCATTACAAAGCCCGAATGGCATGCGCTTGAATGCGTAGGTACCGAAGGGACATGTGAACGTGGTCTTTTCCTGATCCTCGGGAGCGATAGTTACTTGATTATAGTCGGAGTACCCATCAAGAAAATAGAAGAATGCTTTCCCTGCAAGTCTCTCTAAAATATGATCAATAAATGGTGGTGGAAAGTAATCTTTCTTGGTCGCAGCATTCAGGCGCCTGTAATCGACACAGACGCACCACGACGTGGGTACTCGGGTCGCGATCTCTACCCCATCCTCGTTGGTGACTATCTAGATTCCCGACTTCTTCGGGACGACATGAAGGGGGGCCACCCACTTGGAGTCAAAAATGGGGTATATAAACCATGCCTTGCATCATTTCTCTATCTCTTTCTTAACTACTTCCCGAAGATTGGGATTTAATCTTCTCTGAAATTCACGGGAAGGCCTTGCATTATCCTCAACATAAATTTGGTGCGAGCAAAGAGCGGGGTTGATTCTTACGAGATCCGACACAGTCCAACTGATGGCTTTTCGATTTCGCTCAAGGACTTCGAGTAATCTAGATTCTTGGTCCATGGTTAATAATGAGCTAATGATCACCGAGAATTTCTCTTTGGGTCTATTTAGAAATGCATACTTCAGAGTGGAAGGCAGTGGTTTTAACTCTGGCAAATCTGAATCATCAATCAAGTCTGGCTGAATGACTTTTGCATCTAGCTCAGTGTCGGTTGGCGGTAAATCACCCTGTGATGTGTTGGCTACCAATTCCGAAGAAAGGTGAGTCGAATCGCTAAAGTAGTGCGGTGATTCGGCCATAGCCGCATTTGACTCGTCATCGATATTCCTTGATTGTCCTGAAGAAGATGGGACTGACAAATCCGAAAGGATTTCTGTGTCATCAAGGTTATAAGTATCTGGTGTCTAGATAGGTTTGGCAACATCTTGCAAACCGCACTGTGCATTGCTTCTTCTTCTGATGTGGTGCTGTCAATCTGAAGGTCTGGCAATTGGTCCCACGACCCAATAGTGCTGATGAGATTGTATTCTGATGTTTCGGCATATTCAGTGGTGGATTCGAAGTCTGGTCTTTGCCACTTTGTTTGTTTCATCTCCAAGTCCACTTCTCCGCCTGGAGAGCGGAATTTCATTATTCCGGTACTGTAATCGAATACAGCTTTAGCGGTTCTTAAGAATGGTCTTCCAAGAATGATTTGGGATTCCTTCCAATGGTTCGGGGTCTCCATATCAAGGACAGTGAAGTCCACTTTATATTCCGTACCCTCGACCACGATGATTACATTTTTCACTTCTCCCTTAGGTCTTTTAGTGGATTTATTAGCAAATTGGAGTAAAGATAATGATTTCTTGAGAGGGCCTAACTCCAATCTATAATATAAGGCTAAGGGTAGAAGATTTATGGAATAACCATTGTCGAGAAGTGTGCGTGCGAACGCAATACCGCCAATGCGACTCTCCACATAATGAGCACCCAGATCCCTTTTCTTTCTTGGTAAATGCTGATTTTTGACACATTTGGTAGTGTCAACTGTCAAGATATGAGTCTCCACAAATTGACTTGTTTTCTTTATACGAGTCCTGGTGGGAGTGCATTTCACCTTCAAGTACTTCTGAAATGTTGGATTACTGGCCACATACTGATCAAAGGGTAATATGACTGTGATATTTTGCTGGCAGAACCTTTCCATCACTGGGTCATCCTGGATGTTTTTCTTTTGTTTCCCTTTCTTAAGAGCATGGGGGGAAGGAATGGGAGCATTTGAGACAGGAGAACGAGAGCCACAATCATAAATAAGAGCATCTTTATTAGAATTGGAGTTCTTATTACAATCATAAGTTTTCTGATAATAGTCAAAATCATGTTGTTGAAATGGTGACAAAGGTATTTTTGCAGCAACTAGAGGTTTAAGGTCCTCTGCCGACTCCATAGATGCTTTTCCTTTATCTTGTGCCGGGATCTTCAAGCGTCCTTCTTCTTCATCCTCAGAAGCATCCTCTGGTTGATCTTCCGAGTCTTCATGGTTTGATTCCCTTGTCCGATCAGGTACGGCCACGGTCCTTCCGCTCCTGAGTGGCATGGCATTGATATGTCAAACGAAAGGATCTCATGTTCAGAATGTGGAAAAATCTGAATAGTATACCTAGCCATTATGTTGAGACAGTTGAGATTTGTTCAAGCTATTGGGGTTAGCTTGAACTTGGACGGGAATGGTTGTGGCTGGGGCTGTCTGTTCACCCTTCCAACGGGACAAGCGATTAACATCAACCTGTAGATCGTGCAGCTCATTTCAGAAGTTGTGAATCTCCTTAAGCATCTGTCTTTGTATATCTATTAGTTCTTCTGAAGGGTTGGATGATTGAGCTGATTGTTTTGGAGCTTGATATTGCTGACGGTATTGCTAGGTTGGTTCTAACGGTTGTATGACTGATGTTGCTGCTTCGGATACTGATATGATGCAGTGTTCTGAGTGTGTTGTGGAGCTGGTGGAAATGTGGCATTATAGAAAGTGGGCGGACGTTGATAAGGCTGGCGGTCCCCCCATATTACCCTGTCGGGTAGTGTCCTGAGTGTACCAAATGCCATTTACTTCGAATGTCAATGGTGGGGCTTCTTCAACAGTCTCGACTGGTGGAGGTGACTGCTGGGAAGGTTGGGCATAGGATTGGTCCTGAACCCATGATTGTTGTTGCCCTGATCCTGGCTGCTCCTGGACATGATGTACATGGTATATTGGGACCGTAGGTGCAGTAGGTATCCCCATCTTAGATACCTTCTCAGTGAGGTCCTCCATTTGCTTTGGAAATTGGGAGATCCTGTTGTCGATGTCGTTCATCCTCTTATGAATTTGATCCACGACTGTCAATTTATCGGCAATGATGTTCATGTTCGGAATCAAATCCTCTGTTATTTCTGCGATGGTTTGCTTTCCTCCTTTGGCTTGAAAGGTATTTAGGGAATCAATGTATGCTCTACTAGCGATCTGTGAGCGGCTTGTCTCCGCCATCTGCTCAAATAATTTCCAGACGATCTCAGCTCCTCGAGATGTGTAATTGCCTCTGCAGGCAGCGCTGACTAATCCTTGGGTCTCGTGGTTGAGGCCAGAGTAGAGTGACTGAACTAAGATATTGTTATCCAAGTCATGGCAGGGACACTTCTGTAACAGATCTTTAAATCTATCCCAAGCTTCATAGAGTGGTTCATTACGCAGCTGAGAGAAACTGCTGATGCGGGTCCTCATTTGATTGGACCGACTTAAAGGATAGAATTTCTTCAAGAATAGGTTCTTGAACCTATCATAAGTGGTTACAGTCACTCCTAAGTTTTTCACCCAGTAATCTGCCTTCCCTTTCAAGGCGAAAGGTAGTGCAGTAAGATGAATGTAGTCCTGGCTGACTTGTGGGTGCCTCAGATTAGAACATATTAGCTCCAAGTCTCGCAAGAATTCATATGGCTCTTCAGTCGCATTACCATGGAATTGTGGTAATTGACTCAGGACATGTAACTTTAGTTCATAGTTAATTTCTGGTTGAGGTGGCTGCAAATAATTCCTCACTCTGTACTTCCCAAGATTGCATGTGGCTTCCATTGGTGGTTCTCCCACAGCATTCAACTGCTCCAGTTGTTCTCTCAGTAAAAGTTGTTGCTTCTCAGATGCAGCTAATCTTGCAAAAATCATCTGAATAGGATCTTCATCTAGTCCATCTTCATGATCTTTCTTGGAAGACATCTTGGGAGGCATCTTCTTTGTCTTCTTCTTTTCACTTTCAGAATGTGAAAGATCGGAGTCAATAGTTCATGAAAGAATCAGAATCAGAGTTATCGAGGTGAGAGTCTTCCTCGATGTGATCAAGAGATAAAGAAAGAGTATGGGATTGACCTCCTTCTAAGAAGATGAGAGAATCATAAGAGGAGGATTCACGGGAAAGGTGTCCATGAACCCAAGGTGGTCCTGAGTAAGAGTGCCTCCAAACCTTTGAGATTGAAAAGTTTGTGGCAGTAAAAGAAGGGTTCGAGGAGTCCGAACGTGAATTACCACAATCTTTCATTCTCGATTTCAACAGATTAACAAGAGGTTTAAGGTTCATGATCTAGGCACAAGTGTGCGGTATTCGTTGATTATCTAGTTTCTACGCACAATTCAAACACAATACGAAGGTTTGTCAACTCACTCAGTGAAGTCCGTGAGAGTTCGTCCAATTATCTTGTCAGTTTTAATTGGTGAGAATTCAAGTCTTGCAAGCCATTTAAACGAGCTGTTAGGTGCTTGTATTTCCCTACCGACTGTCCCGAATTCTTACGACTAGTTGCACCTACTTTCAGCCAGTATGGGAGTAAGTAAGGACCGTAGAACGACTACCCTTTACTTGAGGATGGAGTCTTATGCAGTGTCCTCTAAACCACCCACTCTGCTAAGGAAATCCGGACCGTTTACCGGCTACCCGTTAGATCTGAAGGATATGGTATGATCCTCAAGCGCATCACGGAAGCGTGAGCATCGTATCGAATACGACGAGGAGCGACTAGTCGCACTAGTTGCTCGATGCAGCGGAATTTAAAAATTTTATACGACGAAACCACATGATCCAAGAACACTTCTCGGGTCGTTTTGTCTAAACCACAAACAAGTAATTAGGATTACCTCTTGAAGCGTGGTTGCGATCGAGTCTCTAAACGAAGAGACCTCCTGTCTCAAGTCCGATCCGACGGAGGAGACGCTTGCGAGCGCGGGGATGAACCGCGTGCTTCTCGCAATCCATGTTGATGATCCAAGCGGCGGATCTCCTGATCTCGACACACGAGATCCGACGTCTCCTTCACGAGCAGGGCGCACCGAAGGATATGGAGATCCACGAGCAGAAGAACGGGCAGCATAACGACGATGCCGCGGCGATGGAGAACCTCTCCATGGCATCCATAGTGGACGGCCATGAGAGGGAGAGAGTGGGCTGACCTCTAGAGAGAAAGAGAGAGAGAGAGAGATGCTTCTCAAGCATTGTGTGTAAAGAGAGAGCATGGGTATGCCTCTCTATTTATAGGGTTTTGGGATCCATGGATCTCAATCCATGTGACATATAAAATCAATGGATGAGATTGATTTATGTCAATCCAATGGTCAAGATTGTTGTTGGTAAAAACCAATAACTTGTGATTTAATTTGATAAAAATATATTTGATAAATCAAATAAATATTAATACCATATTAAATCAATCAAATAAGGAGAGAGGAATAGAGAGAGATCAACCTTCCTCTTTGGAAGGGGGGGACGGCCACCAATTTCACAAGGAAATTGGTGCCGCCCCCCTCTTTCCAAAAGGGAGGGCAATCTCATGGCAATCCATGAGATTGCACATCTCCTTGAATTTCTCTCTACTTATTTTCCAACAACAATTTGTTGGTATTTTAATTCACCAAAATAATTCTCAATTAATTTTGGGAATATTGCAATCTTGACATTGGAAAAATGTGAATCATGTTCACAACCCAAAACAACATATAATTTACATTGTCAATTAATTACACATTGTGTATCCAATACACACAATAATTAATCAACACATATAAATTATAATTAACTCTCTCTAATACATTATAAATCACATTTATAATATATTATGAATAATTGGATATTTCTATCCACATTATTCTTATCCATAATAATTAAATCACATTTAATTATATTGGATAACTTATTCTCATGTGTTCAAATAATATGAATCACATTCATATTATTTACATCTTTGATAATCAAATCACATTTAATTATCTAAGATAATTCTCCTTATAATATGAATCAAATTCATATTATTCATGATAATTAAATCACATTTAATTATCCATTTTCTCAATGCTCGGATACATATATCAACAATAGAATTATCCATGAACTCTTTCAAGGATAATGCGCTTTCTCCGCGAATACTTGGAGATAAGGACAGGGCGATTGTATTGTTCCACGTATAGTGACATGGATATTGAGATCATATCTCAAATCCAGATCTCGGGCCTCCCATAGATGCTTGATTAAATCAAGACCGCAAATCTAATCTTCTCATTGAATCTGAATCACATTCAGATCAATGTCCAACATTTGGACTAAGATCAGATTACTTCTCTACTGAGAGGAGTCACTAAAATCCAGACTCGTTTCATCACTCCCTAGGAATGGAAGCGTCATGGTTATACAACCGTTTATGATCACATCACCCTCAGGCATTCCCAATACCTGTACATCCTGCATACTGGAAGACTCAGAATAAACCCGAAGTATTAGATCAACTTTGCATTGTCTACTTCAGGGTTTTATCAGTAAGTTTCTCATTCGATTATTGGGAGTCGGTATTGATCATATACTTTCCAAAATCATATATCATACCTAGGTCTTGATCATATACTTTCCAAAAGTATATATCAAACCTACAAATTCAGTCAAGCTTCCAAAGCGAGACGACTGTGCGCACGGAATTTGATTCTTCCCAATATCTCATGAGTGAGCTCATGTCTTTCGGTTCAGTAGTGAACCTGTATGATCCCTTTGAGAGATCGTATTACTCATATGCCCTTATATGCACACCAGCGCGCCGGTGTATAGACCTTGATTAGGCCATCAACCTATTGGTCTGCCAAATGTACATACTCAGACATATAGTAACACATCTGTCTCCGGTCAGAGGATGTGTGCCTATATCATGACAGCTTATGATATAGGACTTAGGTTATCTCGATCTCGTTAAGTCAACTCTTTGACCTAACTCATCCGACACCTCCAAATCTCTATTCCTATGTAGAGGACCTGCATCAAGAGGTCGGTCAGATATCAACCTAAATGAGATAGGATTGCCATCTCCTACTCAGGCTGGAGATCATCTCTTAATAATCATTTGACGGTGCTTGATGAGTCCTCAATCTAACTCATTAGATATTCATCTAAGCACCAGCCTCTATGGTTCAATAATTGAATCAACGACTGTATGATCATTAAATGGCCATGGTACATAACCCTAATTGTACTAAGGGATCTATTATGCAAATTATGTACTCTTTATTTCAGATTAAGGAGTGAATTGCAATAACATTTATTGCATAATGGCTCGCCGTGGGCTCGCATGTCCAACAAGATCCTCACTGAGAAGTAGCTAATCATTTTTGGTAGAATCAATAGTCAGTATGAAAATCCTGGCTTGGTTCTATCCTAGTGTGTCTCTCTCTCCTCGCTGCAAGATAAAAACAAACAACGTCGGGGTTGCTCTCTCGCAAAAATTCTTGATTTTATGGGTTCTTAAGATCGGTTATATTTAGCAGTCCCAATTTTAATTAGGTGATCATTGAAGAATTTAAATAAGCACAAATATACATCTACTGTCCAGTCCCAAATTCCTTTAAAATTATGTGATAAAACAAGAGGGAGAAGTTCGGAAAAAGCCGATGCACGTGGAAAACAATGATGTATGCTCAGTTAGAAGTTACAGTGAATCCTCACAATCTCCATGTGGGATACAATACAGAATTGAAAGGTTAATCTATATGGATGCAAGTCGATGAAAAACCGCACCTAATCAGAAAGTTTTATTAGCAGGAAGGAATTGAGTTAAATTTGACTAAGTTGAACGATCTAAAGTGCGTCTCAATTAAAGTGTAGTATGGCCTCAGATCCTACGAGCACAATCAAAAATATAAAATGCTCTAAGAGCCGTATGTGCAGGTCTATCCTAATCGCCACTCAAGTCGGGCCCCACCCTCACCGGAGAGTGAAACAGGCCACGACACACCACAAAAAGAGTTCAGAGTCTTTTACACACGTGAGAGTCCGAATGGACACCGCTATAAATGAGCAATTAATTGCAAAAAATAAAATTGTGGAAATTAAAATCCTAGACTCTACGCTCTCTCACGACTCGATTTGATCTTAAATTAATTGCAGCTTTTTTGGAAGTCGGTGAAGATGCTTCGGTTTCTTGAAATACCGCTCCACGTACGCCGGGTACCTCGTAAGAAAAATAAGAGAGAGAATGTAAGAGAGTGACTCAAGAAATAAAAATGAAATAAGAGAAATAAATGCTAAAAATAAATGCATAAAAATGGAATTTACAATGAGAAATTTGGGGGTCAGACTACCCGAATACGGAAAACTGAACGAAATTTTTCAAAACACAAAACTAAGCCATTTACCTCCCCAGCAACGGTGCCATCTGACGATCTGAAATGCGTTGCGTTAAGAAGATGATGTTTATTTGTCGTGAGTAAAATGATTTGTTTTGTCGTTTCGTTGTAGGCGGCAATCAGAATCGGTCAAGAAAATAACCTTGTGGTGTGTTTTCGTGTTTATTTTACTTGGGCAAGTCTCAAGGTCGAACACAAGGAGACAAAGGAACAACCTAGAATTATGTATATCAAAATTTGTGCGTGGTTTTCGTGGCAGTCTTTTTCTTTGGAATTTTTAATGCAATAAAGGATGTAAAATGCAATTTTGACCTATTTTAGGGACTAAAATGTAAATTATTCTCAAACGATGTCTGAATATACGAAATTTGGCCACGATGCAAAATATGATGAACTGAATTCACTATCTTTTTTTGAAATTTTTGGATGCAATATGATTTTTTTATGAATATTAAATGCAAACAGAATGAATTTCAATATTTAATTATAACAAATACTAAACCTACTTATTTTCAAGGGATAAAATTATTTAAGATCTAACACTAGGTGATGGATCTTAAAAAAATCCTAAACGTTGAAAATGTGAGATTTAATATCTATTAAAAATCAAACACTGAAATATGCAAAATGATTTTTAAGGGCAATCTATGCATGAAAATACAAATCTTTTTAGGCACACTGTCAAGCACAATTAATTCTACAATATGTGATTTTTCGGGAATTTTTAGAGCAATGGTTAATCAATGGAAATTTCAAGAGCACAAAATGGATAGAATATGCAATTTTCCACTAAACAATTAATTATTAATTAATCATCGATCACAAAAATGTCCACAAATATTCAAAACGTAGAGAATTAATTGACAAACAAAATTCTATTTTTGGATAATTATATGATGTAATGTCGAGATCTAAAATGATGGATAAAGACAGGGGTACAAATGCAATAAATATAAATAAAATATGCAGGGGACGTAGTTGTAATTACCATGAACTCCGGGGGGCTTTCTACAAAATCTCCAGAGGGGCACGTGCGTGGCACGTGCCCTCTGGTCGGCAGGGGCTTGTGCGCAAAAAGTTGGAAGCCTGGGGCTTTGTCTGTAAGTCTCTAGTGGCTCACGTGCCACCCGCGTGCATATGTAGGTTCGGGTGGAGGTATGGGCACGAACCTCCACGTGTACTTTCTTCATGCTTCGGGTCACTTGAGGCACCTGGCTCGGGTCTGGTTCGGGGCCGAGGCTGATGAGTCGATCCACGTCATTGGTTCTGGGTGATCCGACGATGAAGGATGTGGCGTATCTGGACGGTCGGATCTGGAGCGTCGTTGTTGATCGAACAGCCATGGGTGGCCGACACACGGTCAGGGGTCGTCGGAGGAGCAGAGAACGGTGGTCGTTGGTGGAGCTTTGACTGGTGGCGAGATTAACGAATCTCCTGCGCTATTCGATGTCGTGCTGGTGGCGATGAATGGCGGAGCTCCAGGAGTACTGCCGGTGACGCCTCCGATGCCGTGACCGGCTATTGAGCGTTGATCGCGGAGATGAAGGTCGGAGGTCGATGGCGATGGTTGTCGATGGAGCGAAGTGGATGGGAGTTGATCAAAGTTGAGGATGATCGAGATAGATGGCGGGATCGGAGATGAATATGGGGTATAGCTAGATGCGTGTGAGATGGTGGAGCGGAGGAGTACCTGGGAGGCTCGACGGCGTGGGCCGAAGCAGAGCAGCGGCTCGAAGGCGGGGGCTGCAACGAGGTTGAGGACCTCGGATCTTGCCGATGGAGGGAGCACCGGGCTGTCACTTCCGATGAGGGGACCTCTTGTCCTTGAACGGCGCGATGGGTCTTGTCAACGGGCGGTGGTGAGCTTAAATAGGGCGAGGGTTAGGTCACCGGAGAAGGAAATTCGTGGTCGGGCGATTTGATTTGGGGGTTCGTAGGAGATCACGGAAGGGGATTTGATTCGATAGGAGGTTGACGAGATCGGAAGGGGGGATCGGGTGATTGAAGATGGCGGCTGGTGATCTTGGAAGATCGGCGAAGGGCGAAAGTAGCGAGGTGGCGGCGAGATTGTGGGATACGCGGCGGGCGGTGCGGGATTGGGGGCGAAATTGGGGCGGCGGCGGAGCTTCCAAAAGGGGGCAGGAAGACGACGACGGATGGCCGTCCGATCGGCCGAGATCGGACGGCCAGGGAGATAACACGTGGCGACTGAGGAGAGAGAGGGGGAACGCGACACGTGCTTGGCGCGTGCCTGGGCGGCACATGCCTCGCACGTGCGGGTATTTTTTTATATTTTTTTAATAAAATGAGTAAATAAAAAGGCCAAAAATGGCTGACACATGGCGGCCCCAGGGGCCGCCACGTGTCAGCACCAGAAAATTCGAAAAATAAAGATTTTGTAAAAAAATAAATAGCAAACGACCTCGGATCGAAAAAGTTTCTTCACGAAAATTGCTCATCTTGATGAAATCTACAACTTTCATGAAGAAATCAAAACCAAAATGGGATTTTATCACTTATGCCCCTTCGAGATATCGCAATATCAGTTATGCCCCTATCTTTTTGGTAATATCAATTGTGCCCCTCACTTCTTGCTATTTTATCACTTATGCCCCTCAGGTTAGTGACAGTCCATCTACAGTGCAAACGGATGTTAACTTTGAGGACATAAGCGGAATTAATTTTTTTTTAAAAAAAAAAGTTATGTTGTCATTTTACACCCTTCCTCATCCTCTTCTTCATCCTCCTCTTCCCCATCCTCTTCCTCTTCCTCTACCTCCAACCTCCTCCTCCTCCCTCTCCGTCCCTGCCCCGCGTCGCCCAGCTCCGCCCCGAGCTCCCCGCACCTCCTCCCAACCCGCCGCCTCCGCCCCTGCCCCGCGCTGCCCAGCCCCGCACCCCCTCCCCTCCCCTCTCCGGCACCGCACATCCCCCCCCCCCACCCGCACCTCCTCCCCTCCCCGGCACCGCCCCCTGCATCCCCTCCCCGTGGGCGGCACCCCCTCCCCTCCCCGACGCCGCCCCCTGCATCCCCTCCCCCTGGGCGGCACCCCCTCCCAGCCCCGACGCCGCCCCCTGCATCCCCACCCCCTGGGCGGCAACCCCCTCCCAGCCCCACACCTCCTCCCCTCCCCGACGCCGGCCCCATGCATCCCCTCCCCATGGGCGGCACCCCCTCCCAGCCACAGCATCGCCCCCTGCATCCCCACCCCCTGGGCGGCAACCCCCTCCTAGCCCCGCACCTCCTCCCCTCCCCAACGCTGCCCCCTGCATCCCCTCCCCGTGGGCGAGCTCCCGAAGGATGCAAACACGACAGAAGGAGGGTTCAGCGAGGTTGAAGGCAGCCCTGAGGGTGGGCCTGAGGTGCAGCAGGGGTCCACGGCTGGAGGGAGTCGTAGAGGAGGAGGTCGGGACAGAGGGCGTCGAGGACGTCACTGAAGGAGGGTTCAACGAGGTCGAAGGCGGCCCTGAGGGTGGGCCTGAGGTGCGGCGGGAGGTATTTGGTGGTGTGGAGGTTGGCGAGGAGGTTGGGGAGCTGCGGGAGTTGGAGCTCTACGAGGTCGATGGGGAGGTCGCGGCGGTTGATAGAGAGGAGTTGATGCGCGTGGAGTAGAGGGTGAAGTGGAAGTCGTTCCTCAAAGATAGGCGCTTAGCCAGCTCGATGAACGGCGAGATGTGGCCGTGCGCCAGCCCCTTCCAGCCTCAAGTTCCGCCCGGAGATCCTCCTCTGCCCCTCTTCCTCGGCCCAACTCTCTGTTCCATCCTCCCTGGATCGACTCCTAATTTTATTCTGACCATAATACCCTTCTTAACCACACCATGGTTTGAATAAATCATGGTTATTTTAATTTTTTGACGGTCAATCTGACAGAAGGGCACAACTGATGACGGAGCAAGAAGTGATGGGCACAACTGATATTACCAAAAAGATAGGGGCATAACTGATATTGCGATATCTCAGAGGGGCACAAGTGATAAAATCCCAACCAAAATCGATCAAATGCACAAAGTGATATTTTTGGGGTATCCCATGTACATAGAATACCTTGATTTTTGGATTTTATAATTTTTTATGTCATTTTTAAATCAGATAAAAATCCGAAAAAAATTTGGTAAAATCAAGAATAAAAATTTACACATTAATCTAATTTTTTTATTTTATTAATTAAGAAAAAGAAGAAATAAAATAAAATAAGAAAGAGACCAATTTTGTACAGTTGGTTAGTGAAGACTCGGAACCAATTTGTTTCTTTGATTTCAAGCTTAAGTTGGAATTGGATTTTTACACATTTTAATAAAACTTTTTTCAAAGAAGATAAATGAAAAAGAAATAATCTAAAATAAGTTAATTATGTACATAAAATAATAGGTCAAAAACTGCTAAAATACAAAATATACAAAAGAGGTCCAAAAGCCAACTTTCACATATGAGCTCCGAATCACTTGAACTTAGTCTTGTTTTGAAGGTAATTGAATGTACATTAGTTTAAAAGTGAGTAGGATTAAAACGGACATTGTATGGGGAAGATATGAGGTTTTTAGTCCAGAAATCCTGAAACGAGGGGTTTGGGTTTTTGGTCCACTTATTTGGGTTAGTGATTTTTTTGTATTTTTCATTTATCCTTGTTAGTCATGTGTACACAATGGAAGTGGTTTTGGGTCATTCGGAGTTATCAAGAATGAGTTAAAAATCCGGGAAGTTAGGCTATTTACAGGTCAATTTTGGCTTGGATTTTTGGCTTCTTATTTTGTGCAAAGATAATGAATAAAATACAATTCTTATGAAAACATGCATGAATGCTAATTATGAAGAATAGATGCAGATATGCTGTTGATTTTGAGAGATTTGAGCTTAATTAATGAGATTTAGAGTGATGAATACGAGATTCATCATCTGCTAATACTGTGGAGGTAGGGAAGCCGCATACTGATGATATGATGGCTGTTGTTGATGGTATTGTGGTTGCTGCCAGTGTTGATTCTGCCTCTATTGGTTGGTATAATGGGGAGGCTGGTGGTACTATGGTGGAGGCTACGAGGATTGACCAAAACGACCACCTTGTGGTTGGTGGTACTGTCTTTTGGCTTGTTACTGGCCCTGCAGGTGTCCGGTAGGACGAGCCAGTTGCGCATCATTGCTCCATACCCCATTAGCTTCTTGGATCAAGGATGATGGTGGGAATGCTGGATCTGATGTGTGGAGGAAATATGGCTGGTAGACAACCATCTGCTACTGCGGCTGGCCCTGATCGGTGTCTGCACGTAGTATACGTGCTGGGCAGCCGGTGGTTGTTGGCTCGGCTGAGGCTGTTGTAGCGGTGATGGCTCATCCTTCTTCTTAGTTGGAGCTTCTACGGATGGTGTTGCCGACAGGACAGAACTGATGGTGCCCACCAGCAGTTCCAACTGCTTGGTGATCTAGTCCAGCTTATCGAGGTTCTGTGTCCTCTTCTCGATTACAGCGAGTTTCTCGAGGTCCTGTGATCGCTTTTCAATGATATCAACCTTCGAGATATGCCCCCCGATGATGCTAAGGTTGGAACTCTCATCTCTCTTCGCCTCACGAGACGCTACCATGTGCACTTGCTTCTGGAGGATCTGGGGCTACTTCTGATATGCCATGGATGAAGACAGAGCAGCCTCTCCTTTGGCCATTTTCTCAAAAATCTGCCAAATGACGTTTTCATCCTTGTTAAAATGTGAGCCCCCAGAGGCTACGTCAACAAGCCTTTGACTCTCTACGTTCAGGCCCCCGAAGAAGTGTTGGACCAAACTGGTCTTCGGAATTTCATGATGGGGGCATTTCTCCTGCAGATCTGCGAATCTCTCTCAGGTTTCATGAATGGATTCGTGGGCTCCCTGAGAGAAGTTGATAATTCTGTCTCGCATCTGGTTGAGCCGACCGAGAGGGTAGAATTTGTGCAAGAAGGCGGACTTCAGCTCCTCCCATGTCGTCACAACCTT
The DNA here is from genome assembly GCA_037367405.1 of Ottelia alismoides. Taxonomy (NCBI): domain Eukaryota; kingdom Viridiplantae; phylum Streptophyta; class Magnoliopsida; order Alismatales; family Hydrocharitaceae; genus Ottelia; species Ottelia alismoides. The sequence continues at coordinate 121,429 of JAZKJV010008443.1, forward strand.
CCCCATATGGTTAACCCAGTATAGGACTTTATCTTCTAAACTGAAGGGGAACGCCATCATTTTCACTACGTCCAAAGGTACATTGAGGTAGTGGGTTGTAAAGCAGATGCGTGAAAATTGTTGGAGATGAATGTAAGGCTCTTCATTGGTATTCCCATAAAAAGAGGGAAGAAGAGCAAGGAACTTAGTCTTTAACTCAAAGTGAGCATGCACCAGTGGAATGCGGATCCACTCGGTCATCTGGCTGTCTCTAGGGTTGTATATTTCCTTCAATGTGGGTTTTGGCCTTCCTTGTTCAGGCTCTTCCTCGTATGGATTATCACAGGGTCCACCATCTCCTCCTCCTGTTGCTTGCCTATTCATGACATCATTCAGCATATCCTGAAATGCAATCTGTGTTAGGGCTTGCTCTGTCAGCTGTTGTTGGATGGCTTGGATAGATGCTAGTTGTGCATTCACTTGATTTTGATCCGGCATCTGTCCTTGCTCTGGCTGAGGGGGTTGCTGACCCTGGTACTTTCCTTGAGGAGCCATTTCAGGGTCTGAATATGAGGAGATGGATTCTGTATTGAGATCCTGGGGTTGATTTGACTTTTATCTACAAGATGAGAGAATCACAATCAGACCACTTGCAATTGAATCCCAACTGCCATGATGAATCTAGAATTAGGGTCAATAACAGAGTGTTGTGAATGAAAAAGGATATGGACTGCAATCGACTTCCATTCACAACGGTAAAAGTGAGACAAGAGTGGTCCCAATTTATTGGGTGATCAAGAGGAAGGGTAGAAGACGAGGAGTCTGAAGATCGACCCACAAGATCCGGATCGGATTATCGGGAATCGTCTCAAATTATTGATGAGACCGAGTCCATGGAATCGATATAGGTGTCGGCAGGATCCCCGACTAAACCATCCATGGATCGACATCGCGAAGCAAGAGGAGGGTAGATGAAGGAAGAAAGATACAGTGATCAACGAGGAATAATTTGGAATGTAAAATAGTAGAAAGGCTCAAGACTGAGCGGGGGTCAAAAGGGAGAAATACATGACAAAATTTGTGCAAGTGTGTGGGACTTGATCTTTGAATCTTAATCTAGATCCATACAAACATGGTATAAAATTGGGTTTACCAACTCACGCCATGTGAAGCCATAAAGGTTCGGCTATGTATTATCTTTTCAATTTTAGAGTTGTTATTTCAGGCATATCTTATAACAAGTCCTTAGCACTCTAACCCTATAGGAGAGAGAGTACTACCAGAAAAGTATCTCGTACTTGTCCTCTTCCTTTGTAACCTGTAGTCTGCACTTTTTGAGGTCCTTGTAACCCTTCCTAGATCTCTACTCAGCCAAAGAAATAGAGAGAGGAAGCCGATAGGTGAAACTTCTACTTCGATTCTCGCTCACAACGGAATCACCCGTAAGCGTGCAAGAACCTACTCGGACGCAAACCGATGCGATAGACACCCCCTGAAGGCGTGTCCTATGCTCAGTACTTCAGAACATGTCGATGTTCCACGTAAGGCAGGAATACCATTGTTGACAAGGCCCTACTCGGTCACGTACGATAGAAGTGCCATTACTTCGGAAGTCCATGCGATACACAGGGTAGTTATAGACTGGGATTTTGACTCTAATCCTTAGCGGGTCGTGCCTCGCTCATGGGAGGGGTTTTGGTCCCCTCCTAAGACACCTAAAAATAATGAGGGCTTTATGAACCCAAGACAATGATAGTCCATTACGGATTTTAATTAAGGTCAAAATTTATTTAGCAATCCCCTTGTTTTAATTTTTTTGAGTCTGTTTTCATACAGGCGCTTAACGTTTTTGTAGATTTTCATTTAAGTCGTAGGTGCTCAAAATCAGAGGGAGATAGTGAAAAAACCATGCAAGTCGATTCAATGATGGAAATCTCACTATTGAATCTAATGATGCATGCTAAGTTAGAGGACTTACAGTGCATCCCAGCTCTCTCCATGCAGTATGCAAAACAGAATTTTTAAACCTATCTACATGACGGTGTGTGATGATCTCTATTTCATCACCTTTATTCTATCATTTTGGCCTTAAAAACCCCATCAAATGCATGTAAATAGCATCAATTTGTCCATAATAGCATCTATTATTTATTGTATTTATTGTACATAAAATAAGGTTTTTAATGCCAAAATTATAGAATAAAAAGAAGAAAAGAATAGAAATAAAATATTGCAAATATTTTATGACCCTAACCCCGAGACCAAGTCCAGAATGAAATTGGTCGACAAGGAATAAAGTAGGGGGAGATAAGGGCCAAAATACAATAAATACCTCGTTTATTCATTCTTGATTTATGCATTCTTGACACCTATTTTGTATCTAAGTATTTATTTATCAAATAAAGAAACTTTGTACATAAAAGTTATAGACAAAAATGTAAATAAAAATACAAAATTAAGTTGTACAAAAAAAATATGCAATGTACATTTTATACCCAGAATAAAAAGCTAGAAACCAAACTTCACAGACCCATATCTTCCAAATAAAAACTCAAAATATAGCAAAATCACCTATAATTGTATATAACTTTTCATGAGCTATTTAATGATGGTGGTTTTATATTTTTTTTGAGTTACTGTACAAAAGATAGGTTTTGGGCCCCTATTGTACATAATACCGATTAAAATATTCAATTTATTCATTACTTGTTATTTTTACAAATTCATATTTTTATAATTTTGTAAACATTATTTATAACATAAGTGTACATTAAAATTAGAATTAAACCTAAAATAAAAAGGAGAATAAAATAAAACTATGCCAAAACATAGATGAAATACCTATGTATATAAATAACAGGGAACTATATTCTTTAATTATTTTATTCTTTCATATTTTTAGAATACTGTCAATATCATATATATATATATATATATATTCTATTAAAAATACAAAACTAAGATAAAAACTCATTAAAATGCATTAAAATAAAAAGAAGTATACAAAACACATGCAAAATACCTATACCTATACCTATACAATTTATATACCTATTTATTTAAATGTGAAAATGAACTCATAAAAATCAAATAAAAATATATTTATACTCACAAAATAAGGTGTAAATAAATAAAATAAGAAAAGAAAATAATAAAATAAAATATACAAAATAAAAATAAAAAACATAAAACATAGGTAAATATACCTATAAATACACTCATAAAAATTAATTACTAATAAATAAAGCCAAAAAAATAAATAAAAATCATATTAAAATACTACGTAAAATAATAAACATTTTTTACTCGAAAAATAATAAAATCATTTACTATTTTTTATAAATTATTTTCGAATAAAAACCCTTATTTTGTCATGTAGCGCCCTACGTGGACCAATCAGGGGCGGCGGACCGTTGACCTATGGTCAATTGTCCCATCCACGTGTCTGACCCGTCAGACCTGGTGAATCCCTGATTTTCTTGCATTTTTTGTGGGCATCTCGTCCATCGATTGCACTCGATTCCTTCATAAGAGTTGTCTGTCGTTCATTGTACAATCACGCCAGATCTTTTAATCCATTGTATATCCTTTCGATTCTTCCCTACCGCCTAGTCAATAAAGGTGCACCCAATGTCCTTAAATAACTCAGCTCCTGACTCTTCTTAAATTTGGTCAGTTTTCATTCTTCTCCCTTCCTCGTATTCGGTCCTGGAGGCTTCCTCGTGATAGGAGGAGGTTTCTGGCGCCTTGAATCGGTCGGAGGAGGTGGGAGCTGCACCCACGACGACGCTCCGGTGATCGCCATGCTCTTTGGCTAAAACCCAGGTGGAGCTTCTTCTTTTTACTGTCATTAGCTTAAAATTAGTCGTAGATTTTATTCCTTGCATTTCATTTCGTGTTTGAATTAGTTAATTAGTGTAGTTAGATAGATTCGTAGTTCGCCGGAGCTCCGCTCCGGCGAACCATTTCATTGTGTTCCCGACGTTTCCGACCACCACTACGCCTCCATTACGTTCCCCAACGCCTTCTCCACCTCCCAGCCACTTCCTATCAATTGGAGCCTCCTTGGTTCCGTGAATCGAGGCTCCTTCACCACCCTTCGCCGGAGCTTCCTCGCCCATCACCATCCCCGTGCTAATAGCTTCAAACTTCTGGTCGAGGGAGACGCCCTCGAGCCGTGTGAGCTTCCTATGCAGGTTAGGCGCCTTGAAATGTGCTAGGAGACACAATCGAAGTCGGTGGAGGTACCTGGAGCCCCATTTCTTCCCCAGCTTGTGGCGGTGCTCCAGCGTACCTCAGACCGATCCAAGACCTCCAGTAGTTAGAGGATCCTCCCAGGAAGCTATAGAGACCTTCAGGAGTGGCAAAGACTGGCGGAGATGTGAGATATCACCGAAAGAAACTCGTCCCGACGAGCATTCTTCCTTGTTCTTCCAGCCATCGTCCCCGCCGTTGGATAAAGAAGGAGGCCCAGATTGAAGATCAACCGTTGGATGGAGCCGTCATCGACCGTCAGATCGTAAGCCGTGATCTAGTCTCACGTGTCCATCGGCGAAGCGTCATCGGCAAACGTGGAGGCGCGTGGATAAGTCGAGAACATTAGCCGTCCGATCCAGCGCCTTAAGGGGTAAATTGCACCTTTAGCCCCTTACATTTTTGTATTTATTATTTAGTTCTGTAAAATAAATGTAACGTTATAAATAAATGGGATTTTTGCATGGAACACCCTATACTAATTAGATATTGCATAGTGGTCCTTCCCAGCCGAATCACGTGTTGTACCACGTGACTTGGGGAATTTTTGCATGGAGACCCCTGGAGTTATTAAAAATTGTATTTTGGTCCCTCCGAGTCCGGATCACGTGTTGTCCCACGTGATGTGTTGTGAATTTGGCACTTATGCCCTGGCGGTTTTGTATATTGTAAAAAGGTTCTAAAATATTAAATAAATGTTTATTTTGATGGGATTTTTGCACAGAACACCCTGTCTTTATTTTTAATTGCAAAAATGCCCCTACCAGGCTGTTTTATTTTTATGTCTTTTATTTATTTATTAAAAATAGCTATGTAGCTCCTAAAAATACAAAAAATATGGATAAATGCTTTATGTGGTGTACTTTCACGCCTGTATTTTTAATAAGCATTTTTTGCATTTTATCTAATTTTTAAAATTAAAATGGAGCCTAAATAAACCCTGTCTAAATTATGAAATACCAAAGAAATTATAAAGATGCTTTGAAAAATCACAAAAAAAATTATATATGCTATATCTTGCTATTTATTAAGTTCAGAAACCAAAAACCCATAAAAAGAGTAAAAGAAAAATAGAAAAATTAGAAAAATCCAAAATTTAACAAAAAAATATAAAATTCAACAAAAATTCCAAAAATATGTTTTTTCTATTTTATAATTATCTATATATTATTATTTATGTACTAAAATTAGTTTGAGTAATTTTGGGATTTATTTACTATTTTTAAAACCCAAATTAGTTTCAGATATTTAATTTATCTCATTTCAGGGATATTTTTGACATTAAAAATACATAAAAAATAGAAAAATTCCAGAAAAATAACAAAAAATTGAAACATATAAAAAGCCAACAAAAATATTATATGTGAAATATTTTGACTATATATATCTACATTCTCTCTCACCTTTACCTTGTACATATATCTCTATATATATACCTATATTCTCTAACTAAAAAATATAAAAAGAAAATATAAAAAATTCAAAATTAAAAATCAAATACAAAAATATAAAACAAAAATAAAATAAAAAAATATATATAATCAAAAACCCACAAAAACAATAACATGGACGAGATAAGAATTGGATAATTTTGTGTGTTTATTCTACTCCCAACCGTTCGCTCCCAGTGTTCAACCTCTACTTGTTCTTACACCTATACACCTTTACATGTAGAATTATAATAAATTTTAACTCCACATTTTTGCAAGTCATTGCTTGATATTTTATGTGGGTTAATTGTTGCTTGAGTGGGATTTATCGAGTGGTCACCGCATCAACTATTGATCCGCCTTGCGGATTGATACGACCCTTGATTTTTCCCATTCATCAGATGGCGCCGTTGTCGGGGAGCAACGTCGTTTGGGATACTTATTATTTATTTGATTCTTCACTCTTGTCCACATTTATTTGACTATTTGTATTATTGATATTGATTGTTCTGACCCTCTTCTTTATTTGTCTTCGATGCGAGGGACCGCTAAGCAAAGGAGGAATTCCTAGGAAGTCCGATGCACCCGAGTGAGGCAGAGTTGGCTCTTCTACACCAGCCAATAGGAGAGAGCATCGAAGGCAGATAGAGGAGAATTTTGGAAGGCAGCCTAATTTTTGCATTATTTAATATGTATATTTATGTGAGAGAGAGAGACACTTGACATGTAATAATACAGGACTCTCCCGCTCCGACTTCCCGAGGTCCATTGCCCGAGGGATTGTTCCCTTGGGGGCCTTGATTATTTTGACGCTTTTGCTTTTATTTTATTTTTCCTATTTTGTGTGAATGAGCCCTAGCTTAGGATTGTTCTACGTAGACTAAGGCCCAAACATTAATATATATATATATATATATGTATGCATGTACCTATAGATACGATTTTGGGACTTAGTAAAATTTTGAAATATGTTCTTCACGATAATAGCATCCTGTATCTAGGGCGATTTCCTCGGATTGCATCTCATATAGCATAGGTTTCAATTCTGTTCTACATCCCGCATGGAGAGAGCTGGGAAGCACTATAAGTCTTCTTACTTGGCATGCATCATTGATTTTCGACTTGCATAGCTTTTCCGATCTTCTCCCTCTAATTTTGACCACTTAGGATGCTAAATGGAAATTGTAAATCCGGTTAGGCACGTGCATTGAAAAATAACAAAAAAAAGTGATAACCAAAATAAAATTGGGACTTCTAACTCTATTGGACCTAAAAATGTAATGAATCCCTTGTCTTGGGAAGTGCAACCCCCTCCTTGTTTGAGCATTTTATTTCTACGTACACGCTAAGGATTAGTGTCCCAACCCCAAAGCCTAATTTCGATGTGTGCAACTTTTTATGATCACCTAACTCTAAAAGCGTCAAGATAAAAAGACCACATCTCGGTCTTCACGGTGTTCAGTAGGTGAATCGGGGGTTTGCCTTGCGTATTGATTGTGACTTGGAGTCTGTTATGTTTCCATATTTCCTAGAGCCATCAGTCCCGTCCGTGTGAGTCATGCATTTTTCATCTTTGAGTCTCTCGACCTCTCTTATTCATATATCTCCTCATTTGCATTAAATCGTGATATTGGCGCTTGCTCTTAATCACCTTCGCCCAACCTTTGTGTTCCTCTCCTTGCCCACCCTCCTCGTGTTCCACGTTATCATCTCTTCTATCACCCGGGATTGTTGTGCTTTCAGAGATAGCCCGCATCGAGGATTCTTGATTTACATAGATTATTGGAGTAAGTCGGGCTTGCTTTGAGGACGTTGAGATTGATACTCCACTCTTGGTGGATTTGACTTTGGATACGTGCATAGGAGCTTATTGAGGATTTTTTTATGATGCACAATGAATAGGTGTGATTCTTTATTGAGGATTTAGATCTCGCACATCGGATTGAGGATGTGTTGTGCTTCAATGATTTGAGGATGATATCATGATGCTTCTACTGATCGATCTATTTCGAGGTTCCGTCCGTCTTTGATTTCTGGGCTGGATAGACTATCTTGATCTATGCTTCATGGTGACGATGATTGGAACCCACATGATCTCTCATCTTCGTGATTGATCTGTCCCCGATCTCATGAGTCTATTATCCACCTATTGCACTTTTAGGATTCCTGATTATCTTTCGTGCCATCTCAGACAGATTTTATTGACCCGAGGGATGTTTTGTGATTGACCTGATTATTTGCTCCCTCGCATGATCTTATGCCCTCTGAATGATTGAATGCTTTTGAGGACCTGAGATGACTTGCCAGCAATCCCAAGATTTCATTGACTTAGCATACATGACTCCTCGAGGACTATATGCCGGAGCATGTGATTCATTCTTTACGATCGGTTTCACTCACTGCATGTCCTGCCACTCTGTTGAGGTACGAAATCGTATCATCTAATATGCATATTCGGCCTCACGCCTGATTTGTCAGTGCACGAGGCCAAGGGCCCGGACTCCTTTGAGTCTTCTCTCCTTGACGGTCCTCGCAAGGATGAGCTTCACTTTTCTGATTATTCCATGCCTAGTTCATAGTGCTCTTCGAGGGTTATTTACGAGAGACTATGACACCTTTCTAGATCTTGCGGTCTCCTCTGCTGGTAGACGGTATGTCGTCTACGGAGGCCTTTCTGATTGACTCCTTTGAGTCCTCTCTCTCCTTGACGACCCTCGCAAGGATGAGATCTGATCTGACGATTCCCTGCCTAGTTTGCATTGTTCCCTGAAGACTATCTGCGGGAAAATGCGACACATTCTTTACGCTCGGTTCCCCTTGCTGGTTGTGTCTCCTATCTGTTGGAGCACGGAGCCGAGTCGTCTGATATGCTTTTGGGCCCCATTGCTTTGAGGTTCACCTGATCTGTTGTATCTTGGGACCCATTTGGCCAGACTCCTTTGAGTCTGCTCTACTTGACGGCCCTCGCAAGGATGAGCCATCTACTATGATTATTCGATGCCTAGTTGGCAGTACGCTCCCTGAGGGTTCTCTGCAGGATGCTGTCACACTTTCTTGGTTGTCGGTCTCTACTGACCGGTAGCCGATCCGTCGCCTACCAAGACCGCTACTATGATCCGTCTGATGGATCCAGCTTCGTTGAGCCCGCTCACCTTGACGACCCTCGCAAGGGTGAGTCTCTATTCTGATATTCATTGACTAGCATGTACTACTCCCCGAGGGTTGTCTGCGGGAGAGTACATCATATTTTAGGTACTCGGCTTCACTTCTGGTGCCTCCTTTCTATTGGAACATGAAGTCGGGTCTGTTGATTTTGGTACTCGGTCTCTTCCCTGGTTGTGTCTCCTTCTGTTGGAGCACGGAGCTGAGTCTTCTCATCATTCTATGATCCTGCTCACCTTGAGGACCCTCACAGGGTTGAGTCCTAGTGTGAAGTTTTCGGTATGTTCTTTTGACCTTCTGATTCTATTACCACCGGATACCACGCCACTACATTGAGAGTCTCCTATTTTTCACTGATTATACATCTTTGAGACCATGATTGACTTGGAGGGGTCTGTACTGTTCCTTCTCCCTCCAAGTCTAACGGTATCAGCTCCGTTCACCCATTTCACACCTTATAAACCAACATTCTGCTTGCGCTACCGGGCCCTGCCTTACTTTCCAATTTGCTTGTCCCCGATGGCCGACACCCACTTGATTGCCCATCAGGGTGTCTTTTCACTATCTGACTACGTCCTCGTTCTCACAGGGAGACGACGACGAGAGCACGGTAGTCACTTACCAGATACCGTCCTGTACCTCCCACTATGTGCTAGTTGTATATAGGTGTTTTGTCTTCTATTCCTTCTTTCTCCCGAATGTTATGTGTGCCCCAGATCTATCGCCATATCTTTGTGATTGTACCTAGGACGTACGTTGTCCTAGGTATAGGGGGTACACACCACGTTGTTCTATGTCATGTTTTGTCACTCTTGTTGTTACCTATACTTGATCTTTACCCTAAGTATAGGGGGAGTGATGTACATTCTCCAAGATCTTTTCATCTATCTGTATATATCTATCTTTTCGTATTTTCTTCTTTTCCTTTTCACTTTTTCTTATCTACATAAAAGGTGTTGCCCCTTTGTGTCAATTTCATGTACTAAGGATGTACTATGTCCTAAGTATAGGTGGGTTGCACCCCTGATTCGTTCATTCTTTCGTCTGTTTATTCCCGTCCGTGACCCTCCCTACGTTGTATATAGTTTGCTATACTTAGGATTATTTGATCCTAAGTATAGGGGGGAAGGTCACCTTCTTATTCTTTTATATCTTCATTCTTTCATTCTTTCGTCAGTTGTTGTAGTATAGGCTTTTCTATACTCAGTATGAGTTATGTCTTCTCTTTCTCTTCTCGACCTATGAGGACATAGCTCATGCTAGGTATAGGGGGGTCGTATATACTCTGTACATACTTTAGCCATAACTCATACTTTCATAATAAATATGGCTAAATATACTGTATATATAAACACATAATCCATTAATAACAGTCATTCCTCAAATTGTTTTTGTATTTACTGATTAATAAATCAGGTTAAAAATATTTTTGCAAAATGATTTGAAAAATGGTGTGAACCGTTTGGACAACTTTTTGTGAAATGTTTTCAACCTTTGTAAAAACATTTTGATTGCAGAAATTCTTTCTTTGTGTGAAATAAAAGTTTGGAAATCGATTTGCAAATGATTTTGAAAATGTTTATAAAAATATTTTGAAAATTGTATATATACCGTGCGAAAAATCTTTGCAAAATGACTCTCAAATTATTATAAAAGTTTGCAAAATTATTTTGTACTATAGTTTTCAAAATTTGTTTTCAAATAAATTTGAGGAATGAATGTATCATTAAAATAGGAATAAAATGTGTCTACAAATTCATAAATATACCCTAAATAACTCACTTTATTAAAACCTGTAAAATCTTTAAAATTCTTAAATCTTGTAAAATAAAGCGGCACGCCCGTGTAAATAGTTGTACATACTTTTTGTGTGCCAAGATTATTATTTGCAAAATTCATTATGTAAAAATTTTCTCTTTGATTTTTAAATTCTTTAAAAAATTGCATTACTTTTCTGCATTGTAAATAGCATTTGCATAGCATTCATATTTTTTGATTGAGCTTGATGATTGAACTAGTCCAATAAATTTGAAGATTGGAGCTTGTTTGGACCTTACCGCACCTAACTGCACTGGAACCTTATGGGAACTAGGTTTAAGGTACTTCAAGTCTATTCAGACTTAATTCTTTGAGAAATCAGGTCTGGGTTCAAGTCACCTCAACTGACTAAATAGAACTTTTCGAGACACATGCATGATTCTTGTCGACCGTGACCTAACTTGGGCACTTGCACCTTTCACTTGGCTCAACTCAGTTGAAGTAATGAGGGGGTTGGATTTGCCAGTCTGAGACGCACACGGGTGGAAACATTCGTCCTCGTTTAGGGAGGGAAGTGCACTCCAACCTGGTCCAGTTTCAATGAAGTTGAATGAGAGGAGAGTGTGGGTTGCGATAAAGCTTCAAAAGAGGGATAGTCTTATGGCTCAAGAGGAAAAGGTCCTTATGTAAATGCTGTTGTAAATAGTATGTTGAAAAAAAACTCCAAAAAAGTGGTCAGGCTTGTAAATAAATAAAAAAAAGTGCCTGCCGGAGTATGTATATACGTTGTATAGAAAATAAGTAAGCTTGAGCATCAAAGTTATACCACGTGAGCATGCAGCTAGATGACTTGACTACACTGGTCTTGCATCCCAGTATAGGTAGCTACACTGGCTACCGTCCATTCTCTTCTTCCCCTCCTCCTCTTGAGTCGGTACCACTTGAACTTAGAAGGGAATACCCCGCTCCTCGACGACAGAGGGCTGGATCGGGGAATCATTGGGTTGTCATTCTAGAGAAGTCAGTCTCTTGGTCATTTCAGTTGGGGGAGCCACTATCACTTACACTATACAAGTCAGCTTCATAGTCATAAGGGTTTGCGTATGATGTAGGCTAGTTCTGACCAGGCTATTGAGGTGGGTTGAACCGAGTTCTGTGACTCTCGAAGGCTGATGTGTTTTAAATTTGATTCCCAACTAGGTTCCACACACATTTTCACACCAAGGTCTAACATGTGCTCCAAACTTTGATTTTGTACAGATGAGTTTAATAATCATGATCAATTCAATTTATTCTTTATTCTTTATTTTTGTTTTTTTCTTTTCTTCTTATCCGTTATTCTTCTTGTACTTATTGCATAAGTATTTGCTAGGGACTAGCAAAGGCAAGTATAGGGGGTGATGAATCTCCATTTCATCACCTTTATTCTATCATTTGGCCTTAAAACCCCAGCAAATGCATGTAAATAGTATCAATTTATCCATAATAGCATCTATTATTTGTTGTATTTATTATACATAAAAAAAGGTTTTTAATGCCAAAATTATAGAATAAAGAGAAGAAAAGAAAAAAGAATAAAATATTGCAAATATTTTATGACCCTAACCCCGAGATCAAGTCCAGAATGGAATTGGTCGACAAGGAACAAAGTAGGGGGAGATAAGGGCCAAAAATACAATAAATACCTCATTTATTCATTCTGGATTTATGCATTCTTGACACCTATTTTGTATCTAAGTATTTATTCATCAAATAAAGAAATTTTGTACATAAAAGTTATAGATAAAAATGTAAATACAAATACAAAATTGAGTTGTACAAAAAAATATACAGTGTACATTTTATACCCACAATAAAAAGCCAGAAACCAAACTTCACAAACCCATATCTTCCAAATAAAAACTCAAAACATAGCAAAATCATCTCTAATTGTATATAACTTTTCATGAGCTATTTAATGGTGGTGGTTTTATATTTTTTTGAGTTACTGTGCAAAAGATAGGTTTTGGGCCCCTATTGTAGATAATACCGATTAAAATATTCAATTTATTCATTACTTATTATTTTTACAAATTCATATTTTTATAATTTGTAAACATTATTTGTAACATAAGTGTACATTAAAATTAGAATTAAACCTAAAAGAAAAAGGAGAATAAAATAAAACTATGCCAAAACATAGATGAAATACCTATGTATATAAATAACAGGGAACTATATTCTTTAATTATTTTATTCTTTCATATTTTTAGAATACTATCAATATCATATATATTCTATTAAAAATACAAAACTAAAATAAAAACTCATTAAAATGCATTAAAATAAAAAGAAGTATACAAAACACATGCAAAATACCTATACCTATACAATTTATATACCTATTTATTTAAATGTGCAAATGAACTCATAAAAATCAAATAAAAATATATTTATACTCACAAAAATAAGGTGTAAATAAATAAAATAAGAAAAGAAAATAATAAAATAAAATATACAAAATAAAAATAAAAAACATAAAACATAGGTAAATATACCTATAAATACACTCATAAAAATTAATTACTAATAAATAAAGCCAAAAAAATAAATAAAAATCATATTAAAATACTACGTAAAATAATAAACATTTTTTACTTGAAAAATAATAAAATCATTTACTTTTTTTATAAATTATTTTTGAATAAAAACCCCTATTTTGTCCTGTAGCGCCCTACGTGGACCAATCAGGGGCGACGGACCGTTGACCTCTGGTCAACTGTCCCATCTGTGTGTCTGACCCGTCAAACCTGGTGAATCCCCGATTTTTTTGCATTTTTCGTGGGCGTCTCGTCCATCGATTGCACTCGATTCCTTCACAAGAGTTGTCCGCAGTTCATTGTACAATCACGCCAGATCTTTTAATCCATTGTATATCCTTTCGATTCTTCCCTACCGCCTTGTCAATAAGGGTGCACCCAATGTCCTTAAATAACTCAGCTCCTGCCTCTTCTCAAATTTGGTCAGTTTTCATTCTTCTCCCTTCCTCGTATTCGGTCCTAGAGGCTTCCTCGTGACAAGAGGAGGTTTCTGGCGCCTTGAATTGGTCGGAGGAGGTGGGAGTTGCACCCACGGTGGCGCTCTGGCGATCGCCATGCTCCTTGGCTAAAACCCAGGTCGAGCTTCTTATTGTTACTGCCATTATCTTAAAATTAGTCGTAGATTTTATTCCTTGCATTTCATTTCGTGTTTGAATTAGTTAATTAGTGTAGTTAGATAGATTCGTAGTTTGCCGGAGCTTCGCTCCGGCGAACCATTTCACTGTGTTCCCGACGTTTCCGACCACCACTACGCCTCCATTCCGTTCCCCAACGACTTCTCCACCTCCCAGCCACTTCCTATCAACCGGAGCCTCCTTGGTTCCGCGAATCGAGGCTCCTCCACCACCCTTCGCCGGAGCTTCCTCGCCCATCACCATCCCCGTGCTAATAGCTTCAAACCCCTGGTCGAGGGAGACACCCTCGAGTCGTGTGAGCTTCTTGTGCAGGTTGGGCGCCTTGAAACGTGTCAGGAAACACAATCGAAGCTGGCGGAGGTACCTGGAGCCCCATTTCTTCCCCACGCTCGTGGCAGCGCTCCAGCGTACCTCAAGTCGATCCAAGACCTCCAGCAGTTAGAGGATCCTCCCAGGAAGCCATAGAGACCTTCAGGAGTGGCAAAGACCGGCGGAGACGCTAGATATCATCGGAAGAAACTTGTCCCTGTGAGCGTTCTTCCCTGTTCTTCCAGCCATCGTCCCCGCCGTTGGATGAAGAAGGAGGCCCAGATTGAAGATGAACCGTTGGATGGAGCCGTCATTGACCGTCAGATCGTAACCCGCGATCTAATCTCACGCGTCCATCGGCGAAGCATCATCGGCAAACGTGGAGGTCCCACGTGGATAAGTCAAGAACATCAGTTGTCCGATCCAGCGTCTTAAGGGGTAAATTGCACCTTTAGCCCCTTACATTTTTGTATTTATTATTTAGTTATGTAAAATAAATGTAATGGTATAAATAAATGGGATTTTTGCATGGAACCCCCTGTACTAATTGGATATTGCATAGAGGTCCTTCCCAGCCGAGTCACGTGTTCTCCCACGTGACTTGGGGAATTTTTGCACAGAGACCCCTGGAGTTATTAAAAATTATATTTTGGTCCCTCCGAGTCCGGATCACGTGTTGTCCCACGTGATGTGTTGTGAATTTTGCACTTATGCCCTAGCGGATTTGTATATTGTAAAAAGGTTCTAAATTATTAAATAAATGTTTATTCTAATGGGATTTTTGCATAGAACTCCCTGTCTTTTTTTTTAATTGCAAAAAAGCCCCTGTCATGTTGTTTTATTTTTATGTCTTTTATCTATTTATTAAAAATAGCTATGTAGCTCCTAAAAATACAAAAAAATACGAATAAATGCTTTATGTCGTGTACTTTCACGCCCGTATTTTTAATATGCATTTTTTCATTTTATCTAATTTTTAAAATTAAAATGGAACCTAAATAAACCCTGTCTAAATTATGAAATACCAAAAAAATATAAAGATGTTTTGAAAAATCACAAAAAAAATTTATATATGCTATATCTTGCTATTTATTGAGTCCAGAAATCAAAAACCCATAAAAAGAGTAAAAGAAAATTAAAAAAATTAGAAAAATCCAAAATTCAACAAAAAAATATAAAAATTCAACAAAAATTCAAAAAATATATTTTTTCTATTTTATAATTATCTATATATTATTATTTATGTATTAAAATTAGTGTGGGTAATTTTGGGATTTATTTACAATTTTTAAAACCCTAATTAGTTTCAGATATTTAATTAATCCCATTTCAGGGATATTTTTGACATTAAAAATACATAAAAATTAGAAAAATTCCAAAAAAATAAAAAATGAAACATATAAAAAGCCAAGAAAAATATTATATGTGAAATATTTTGACTATATATATATCTACATTCTCTCTCACCTTTACCTTGTACATATCTCTCTCTATATATATATACCTATATTTTCTAACTAAATAATATTAAAAGAAAATATAAAAAATATAAAATTAAAAATCACATACAAAATGTAAAACAAAAATAAAATAAAATAAACATATAAAATCAAAAACCCACAAAAACAATAACATGGGCGAGATAAGAATTGGATAATTTTGTGTGTTTATTCTACTCCCAACCGTTCGCTCCCAGGGTTCGACCTCTACTTGTGTTTACACCTATACACCTTTACATGTAGAGTTATAATAAATTTTAACTCCACATTTTTACTAGTCATTGCTTGATATTTATTGTGTGTTAATTGCTGCTTGAGTGGGATTTATCGAGCGGTCACGGCATCGACTATTGATCCACCTTGTGGATTGATACGACCCTTGATTTTTCCTGTTCATCAGTGTGCAATCGAAAAA
Organism: Ottelia alismoides; assembly: GCA_037367405.1. Lineage (NCBI taxonomy): Eukaryota > Viridiplantae > Streptophyta > Magnoliopsida > Alismatales > Hydrocharitaceae > Ottelia > Ottelia alismoides. The sequence goes on from JAZKJV010008443.1 coordinate 137,449, forward strand.
ATCGCCCTAAACAGTAGCTGCTATTAATCGTGAAGAACCAATTATTAGTTATTCAGAAATGAAACCAAGGTCCGATCTCCGATGCCGATCGGTGTCCGCCACAACGGGTCCTGGCATGCACTGTATACGACCTCTAGCGACACGCGGTCTCAGATCTGAATTACCAACATTATTAGTTTGACTAGATCCATATGTAAGAGACTATAAGAACAAGCATTCTTATTAATGTTTGGACCTAATTACTAAGTCAAGCAACATAATTCTATGGGCTACATGCACACAAAATAAATAAAAAGAAGGTGGAAAACTCAAAACTACGGGAAACAAAATAAAAAAGAAGGTGAGAAAATGCGGAAAACTGCGACGAGCCCCTCAGGTTAACAGATACCCAGGCACTGGGCCTCGTTGTGAAGAGTAGAGTCCAAATATATACATGCCAAAATTGTTTCTCTCTCTCATCATAAATTACATAAATAAATTTTAAATTAAATCTAAGCTAATGTCTTCTCCTTTCTCCCTTGGTGCTCTCTCCAGCTGGTCATAGAGAAAAGATCAACCTCCTCCAAACTTGGCTGCATTGGCTTCCTAGAAAGCCGTCCTCGCATGACGGGCCCTCGTATCAAAGTCACAAAGAGATATTTTTAGCACAGGTAATTAAATAATCAGATCAATAAATATTTACAACAATATTTAAAGAATTTAATCGAATAAAAATGCATCACTGAATATTTACAACAAGCAATCAATAAATCAAATAAATGACTATACAAAGAATGAAATATAATTAGGCTACACTCATTGCTCCCCGGCAACGGCGCCATCTGATAACACAGATTTCTGCAGAGGTCGTGTCAATCCACAAGGCGGACAGACAATCATCGAAGTGACCCCAAACAAAAACTCCGGTTAGTCAGCAACTAACCCACAATATACATAATTCAACTAATAGTAAAAATATGGAATTAAAATTTATTTTCTCTACCATAAGATGCATAGTAAGCAAGTATGTAGAGGTCGAACCACAGAGAGCAATCCAGGTAGCCTATGATTATTTATGTACAACCGAGTCATTCATCATGTATATGCATAGCTCTTTTTGGTGGGTTTTAATATTTTTAATTAATTAATCAATTTTTTTATTTTTTAGTATATGTTTTTATATTATATATATTTTTTATATATAAACCATGTAGCATATATAAGGGATTATATATATACAATACATAGTAGTATATTTATAATTATTAATAAATATAGGTAAAATACATAAAATAATTTTTTAGAGGTTTTTCATATTTTTTTCTAATATTTTTGTAATTATTCTGGAATTTTTACTAATTTTATATATTTTTAAAGTCAAAAATATCCCAAATATGGGATTAAATATTAATCCGAAATTGATTTGGATTTTTAATAATGGTAAATAAATCCCAAAATTATCCAAATCAATTTTAATCTATATATGTTTATATGAATAAACGTATAAAATCGAAAAAAAATACATTTTTGGATTTTTAAAGAATTTTTTAGATTTTTATAAAGGGTTTTGGGGTTTTTTCTATTTTTAGGCCTTTTATTTTTTTCCCATTTTTAGTGATTTTTTGTCTGTAATTAAAATAGGTCAAAATATACTGTATATTTTTTTAGAATTTTTAGGGATGTTTTTGTATTTTTTGGTATTTTCTAAGTTAAATAGGTAATATATACTCCTTTTATTTTTTAATAAATAGATAAAATCCCAAAAATGAAAAATGACATGTGGCGTGAAAGTACATGGCATAAGGCACTTATCCCTACGTTTGCATAATTTTAGGAGCTCATTTACTAATTTTAACAAATAGATAAAACATTCAAAAGTCAATGTCCTAGCAGCGGCAGAAATGCAAATAAAATAAGGGATTTTTACCTAGCAGACCCTATAAATATTTTAAAATGCCTCTACGACCTTTTGCACAACGTAAATTACCCCATCGACCCTGTAAATTACCCCAAGAACCCCCACTGATTTAAAACATATTACCCGAAGGGTTCATGGGGTAAGAGTTGGTAAGTTTTACGGGGTCGAGGGAGGAATTAGGTTGTTTCAAAGGTCGTGGAGGTGATTGGCAAAGTTTACAGGGTCTGCAGGGTAAAAATCCCATAAAATAAACATCTGGGGCATAGTTGCAATTCTACCAAAAATATTCAACGTACATAGAATTTTATTGAACTAAAATGAATACAACATCCTCTAGGGGTATACATGCCAAATGCCTGGCTAACGTGGGACGACACGTGAGCTGAGCTGGACAGGACCTAGAGAGAAGGGGGAAAGGGGGAGAGAGAAAAGAATAAGAAGAGGGAATAATAAAATAAAATAAGATAATTAAATAATTAATAATAAATTTAATTAATAATAATTTCGAAATTAAATATTTAATTAATAAATAAATATAATTAATAATTTATTTAAATAGTTAATTAAGTATATAATTAAGTAATTTAAGTATTAATTTAATAGTAAATATGTAATTAAGTAATTAATTAAATTAATAATTTAATTAAATAAATAATTTAAATAAATAAATAAATAAAGTATTATTTTTTTAAAAAAATAGAGGGTTAATGTATTAAATAATAATATAAATTACGGCTTATGGTACATTATACCAATACGGACCCGAAAAATGTGTTTTTCGCATTAACTCCGATTTTAGTGAAACTAGTGTCATGTTGTAGATAATTCAAAAATATAATTTTAGGGATTGAGTTTGCTCAATTCAGAGTTCATACGGCCGAGTTATGATGCCCGAACGAAAAAATAGCGGCTTCGGGCCTCCAGATTTTATTGGTATTTTATGTTACTTTTATTTTTATATTTATATATACAATTTTAGATGATTTTAGGAAAAAGAATTAAATTAATCGGGTTTACGGTTATTTATTTAAAAATACCGGAAGTTTCTACATATAGTACATATATACAACGGGTCCAAAAAGCAGAAACTCGTCGATTTATCCGAATATTTTTCTGAAATTTTTAATAAATAGTACTATATACAAAACGGATTATAAAAGTGAGTTTGGTCAATTTGGAGTTTTCTATAAATAGATATGAACCTCGGAAGTCGGTTTTTGCGGCTTTTCCAGTTCATTACGGTTATATTATTTTTATGCCGAAATATTTTTCTGATATTTTTATAAAATAATATATATTTTTATGAATAACTTTTACAAAAAGGAGTATTTTGATTTGGAATTGTCTTGATGATAAATAAAATAGGTGAAGTATTTAAATGGTGAAACATGGGTAATTTATATTTTTGGTCCTTATTTTCTAGAAATTTGTATAGGTTATGATCCTTATCTCCCCTACTTATTTCTTTTGTCGACCCGGTCAATATTGACCCGATCTCGGGGTTAGGATCAGTCTGTATATTACATATACATCCTTCTTTTCTTTTATTTTCCTTTTTATCTTTATTCTTTTATTTTGGTAAAAATAAGTGTTAAATATATAATATTAATAATCTTGATTAGAATGGGAATTAATGGATATTTACATGTATTTTACCAAGTATTTTAGCCAAAATAAAAGAATAAAGGCGATGAATCATGGATTCATCAATGGCGTTAAAGGCACCTGGGGAGTCAAGCTTGGAGTCAATTCGAGCCCAGAAGGGCTCCAATTAAAACTGAGACCTGCACCAAAAAGACCACGGGTCGAGGGCAAACTGCCTCGACCTGATTAGGCGTGGAATATACGAGAGATGGACAATGGCGGTGAGGTTCAGCGGAGGGCGATGGAGTTGGACCTCCAATTCCAGATCCAAGGAGGATTATGGATGAACGGAAGCACGTGGGGTGATCATAAGGTGGTGAGGATCGAGATGGAGGCGGAAGGCATGGCGGAGAGGTGATGAAGGTGCGCGGAGGAGCTCACCGGAGCTCCACTCCAGCGAAGTACGAGATGATCGATTAATACTAATCTAATCGACTAGAGCCTACTTTGATGACTGGAAATTAAATCTATAACTAATTTGCAAGCAAAATAAAAGATAAAAGTGCAGCTCTGATACATGGGATGAACCAGGGAGCAGGGTCGCCGGAGCTCGGCAGCCGTGGGTGCACCCGTGCTCCTGAAGCTTGGCTTGGCCTCGACGAAGCCCCCTCTATCACAAGGAATCATCTAGACACTAAACCAGAGCTCTTGGACTCATGAAGGTGACCAAACCTGGAAGGAGGACGGATGAGTTTTATTTATAGACATAACGCAACACCCTTATTGACCGGCTAAAATCAAGGATTTGTCGTATGTACACGTGATTAAAGAGTATGGCGTGTATGTACAATGATCAACGATCATTTCGTAAGAAGGGGACGATCTCGATGGATGGATGGTGTGGGCGGGAAAAAGGCAAGAAAATCCAGGACGAGATGGCTTCACGTCAAATACGGAGCAGGTGGGGGAGTTGACCGACGATTTGCTGACGATGGCCTATGATTGGACCACGTCAGCACAAAGCGACAAAATTGACTAACTAATTATTGACTCATTAATTAAACCTAATAAATGATTTTATTAATTTTTTATTATAAAATAAAAAATATTTATAATTTAATGTAGTATTTTAATATGATTTTTATTTATTTTTGAGTGTGTTTTTTATTAGTAGTTAATTTTTAATGGTGTATTTATATGTATATTTGCCTATATTTTGTACATTTTAATTTTTTTGTATACTTTCTTTTATTATTTTCTTCTTTTATTTTAGTTATTTATAACTTATTTTTACGAGTATAAATATATGTTTGTTGTATTTTTGTGATGTAATTCGTATACTTAAATAAATAGATATGTATATTTTATAGGTATACTTATAGGTCTTTTACCTATGTCTTATGTACCCTTTTTTATTTTGATGAATTTTAATAGGTTTTATTTTGGTTTTGTATTTTTAATAGAATATTAATAATATTTAAAATATTACAAAAACATAAAGAATAAAGAATAAAAGAATGAAATCCATCTTTATTTATATACATGTAATAACATAAGTATTTTTTTATGTATTTATAGTCTTATTTTATTTTACATTTTTCTTTTGGTTTTATTCTAGTTTTAATATGTACATGTATTATTAATAATAATTACAAATTTATAAAAATATGAATTTGTAAAAATAATGAAGGGTGGATAAAATGATTATTTCAATTGGTATAATATACAATAGGGGTCAAAAACCTAACTTTCACACAGTAACTCCAAAAAAATATAAATCCATCGCCATTAAATGGTTTGTGACAAATTATATACAATTAGAGGTTATTTTAATATGTTTTTGAGTTTTTATTTGAAAGATATGGGTCTGTGAAGTTGGGTTTTTGGCCTTTTATTTTATGTATAAAATGAACACTGTGTATTATTTTTGTACAAACTCAATTTGTATTTTTGTTTACATTATTATCTACAACTTTCATGTAAAAAGTTTCTTCATTTGATGATTAAATAATAAAGAATAGAATAGATGTCAAAAATGCTTAAATAGTGGATAAAAGAATTGGGTTTTTATTCTACTCTTGGCCTTTATCTCCCCCTACTTTATTCCTTGTCGAGCAACTCAATTCTTGACTTGATCTCGCGGTTTAGGGTCATAAAATATATTCCATATTTTATTCTTTTTCCTTTTCTTCTCTTTATTCTATAATGTTGACATTAAAAACCTTATTTTATATAGAAATAATACAATAAATAATGAATGCCATTATGTACAAATTAATGCTATTTACATGCATTAGCTAGGTTTGTTAAGGTCAAAATGATAAAATAAAGGTGACGAAATGGAGATTCATCACTAGGGCTGTCAGGAAAGCTCGAACTCGATGAGCTTAACTCGGGCTCGGCTTGTTAAGGGCTCGTGAGCCGGACTCGAAACCTTAACGAGCCTGAGCTCGAGTTGGGTTTTATGGCTCGTTAGCTTATCGAGTCGAGTTCGAGTTGGGCATTGTTCAACTCGGAAACTCGACTCGATAACTCGTTTTCTCTCTTAATAAAACATTTAAAATATATATACCAAAACTTCCACATTGAGTTTGATTAAACTAGAGGTTAACATTTTTCTTGCCCGAAAAGCTACACAAAAGATTATAAAAAATCAAAATTACAAATGTCATTTGCATAATTTAATGTATAAAATAGAACAATGACTCATTAAGAGGTTCATGAGCCCTCTCATTTTGAGGCTCATGAGCTAGCTCAGAAACTTACGACTCGATAAGAGGCTTGTGAGCCAGCTCATTTTGAGGCTCGTGAGCCAGCTCAGAAACTCGTGGCTCGATAAGAGGCTCGTGAGTCAACTCGAACTCGACGAGTTCGAGTTGGTGATCCAGGGCTCGATCCTTATCGAGCCCGAGTTCGAGCTTAGGTTTCTTATCGAGTTCGAGTCCGAGTTGAGGCCAACTCGGCTCGTTGAACTCGATAGACACCCCTATTCATCACCTTCCATGTGTAATCCTCTAATGTTGTCCATGTATATTGGATTATCATGCCCTCAACATGAATGCCACTCTAATACTAAATTCAGATTCCTAGTTGATTAGGTTATATATACCGATTGCTATAAATGCAATATCAAAACAAAAATCATTGCATAGCACTTACCAATCACAAGATATAAAATAAATAATCAAATCATAGGTGACATAAAAAGTTAACATGGAAAACCTTGTCGTGTAAAAATCATGACCACGGCCTTCCAGATTCGAGCTTTCAACTTGATCAAATCTCATTTTTTCCATTAAACATGGTTGCTTATGCGGACAACCCAATTTTATTAGAATGAATTAAAAAAGCAACAATTCGGTACCCATCTTTATAATCTGTTTCAAAGTGGTATGGGCTTGAAAGAATTAAGTCGATCTTATCGTTCTAGCTTTAAATCACCATGGTTCAATAACTGATTGAGACAAAATCTAACGAAGGGATGCTACATTGTTATTTTTAAAGCTCGGGTGTAAAAATTTCATGCATATTACAATATTTTTTGAAATTAATTAAAAACAAAGATATATGAAAAACACAAATAAGGTTGGAGTCTAATGCAGCCGAACAACTGCACCAAAAGGCCCATTACTATCAGAGCCCAATTAGGGCTTTTTTTGCTGTTCGTCGCGCGCTATTTAGGATCGCAAGCTTTTACTGCCGCCCCTCCTGTCGCTTCTAGGGTTCATCCTCCGCCTCTCCCAATCCCCCCACCTCCCTCTTTTCTAATCGTTCCCGCCGTCATGGGGAGGAGTAATTCCTCTCCCAAATCCATTAAAGCTGCAATCTATCAAATATTTTCCAATCAAAATGCCAATTTTCCTCACTCCCATCGTGTTTTCCCCATCTTTCAGGGCCCGCGAGATGCTACAGGCAGATCAAGAACAAGCCCTACCCGAAGTCCCGCTACTGCCGCGGTGTCCCCGACCCGAAGATCAGGATCTACGACGTGGGCATGAAGAAGAAGGGTGTGGACGAGTTTCCCTTCTGCGTCCACCTCGTGAGCTGGGAGAAGGAGAACGTGTCCAGCGAGGCCCTTGAGGCCGCCAGGATCGCCTGCAACAAGTACATGGCTAAATTCGCGGGGAAGGACGCGTTCCATCTGAGGGTTAGGGTTCATCCCTTCCACGTTCTCAGGATCAACAAGATGCTTTCTTGCGCTGGGGCCGATAGGCTCCAGACCGGGATGAGGGGCGCCTTCGGGAAGCCCCAGGGAACGTGTGCTAGGGTTAGCATTGGGCAGGTGCTGCTCTCTGTGAGGTGCAAGGATAACAATGGAGTTCATGCGCAGGAGGCGCTCAGACGCGCCAAGTTCAAATTCCCTGGACGTCAGAAGATCATCGTCAGCCGTAAATGGTATATCTTTTGTTAGGATTGTCGTCGGGTTTTTGTCAAAATACGATCTTGATGACTAACTACTCGGGATTGTTTGGAGTTGGATATGAGGATGAATTAGATTAACATATAGACATTTAAAGATCATAAAAATACTTATTTGGATGTTTTGTTGTTGGGATCTGTGTAAGATTTTGAACTGTATTGAAAATATATTTTGCATTACAAGCATTAAAGATGGTAAAAATGCTTTATCTGTATTGTTTAAATGTTGTTGTCTACATATTTTAAATAATCCATATTGGGTTCCCGATTGATGTGCAATGTTCATTGTTGGGCGGAAATGGTGTCTTTCAGATGAAATGGATGATTCGATTTTTTAAAACCCAGGCTTGTTTGAATAAATTACTTCGAATTTTGATATAACGTTCTAGACGTTTAAGCATGTTAGCAAACATTTCTTCATGAAACTTTTAATATCGAAAAAACTTCCATAAGTTCCTGAATGAGAATCACATCAGAATATATTACAGTTAATATTGAAGCTGTTTAGTAGATGATTAGTAGCTTCAATGACATTTTTCTTCTTGACAGTCGACTGTGGAAACATATTTTGGTGTATTTTATTTATATTCCCGCTGCTGCATTTTTTTGTTTATTGATGCTTTCATGTTGGGTTTTTCAGGGGATTTACGAAATTTAGTCGCAGTGACTACCTGCAATGGAAGGAAGAGAACAAGATTGTTCCTGATGGTGTTAATGCTAAGGTACACAAACTTTTCCCATAGATAGTATTGTTCAGTCTTTTATGCATTCATTTTTTATAGTTAATACTGGTAAAAAGATTGAAGCGTAAGTCAATCACTTTTGTCTTGAATTCTTAATATCTGTTTGTATGTGCGTCGATTATGCATAATCAGCATTTTTTTAGTATTTAACAAAATGTTGTTGGATGCTTTCTTTCTTTGTAGAAAGGAGTGGATAAGTGATCTGTATTATATTTTCTCCACTGTCTCAAGGCCCTAAATGTCGGTTTCGGTCATCATTTCGGTATCGACCAAAACAGAATTTCGATGGAATTTCGGTGGAATTTCGACCGAAATTTCGGTCATTTCGGTCATCTTTTGTACTAGGACCCCCATATTTCGGTCATTTCGGTCGAATTTTGATTTCGACTGGATATCGATATTCGACAGAAATTCGATCGAATTTCGCTGAAATTTGAGGACATGCACTGTCTGCATTGTTATTATCATCATTGCTAATCTTCATAATTGGATTAATGCAATTTTATAGAACAATTCATTTCCGAAATCGTGTGCTTTTTCTTATATAATTGCTTCAGATGCTGCGTAATTCTTTTGCTTTCAATGGTTCCTTTTCAGATCATCTATTCTACCCTCTCTCACCTGATAACCAATCATTTCTCCCTTCCCATCCAATTGGATTTTGGAGGAAAAATATCTCAACCTTTTTGTCCTTTATCCATCTCCTATATACATATCTTCTGGGAGTGGCTAACTCCTCTATTGCCCCAGTTTTCCTTGTGATTAGTATTTCTGAAGACCATGTGCACACATTCTGCTATTTCATGCTTGTTGTCAAATACATTCATTCTCTTCTGTCCCCAAACTAATCGTATGGAATGATCTGAGTGGATTATGTAGGTCTATGTCTTTTATCAACAATGAATTTGACTTGTGACAGGAACTACAAAATCGAAGTTGAAATATGTCTCAGTGCCATTCTGGGCCATGACTTTTGAAGAGCATTGATCTGATTAATTCTCAACTGAAAGTGACTAGATTTTATTAGAGCTTGGCAGCTTGTGTATTCAAATAAACTGTGTTCATAAATATCTTAATTGCCCTTTGTTCTTAAGGATTTTAATTCGTGGACAGTGTGTTGGTAGATGGGGGACCTTTGTAAGTTGTAAGGTATTTACTCTTATCTCCTACTCGTTATCTGCCTAACTGTTATAGTATCACAGTTTCCACACCCTATGTCACAAATAAGGTGGTTGATAATGCGGAGAAGTGAGAAAATTCAAAATCTTGTGTACAGGAAATATCAGATCAATTTTCAATGGATTTTTAACAATTAGCATTATGTTATTGGGGAATTATCTATTTCCTCACAATCTATTGATCTCGGGCAATGTAGAAGAATTTGTTGATCTGTCAGGCTTTATGTTCTGTATGTGATAGGTGTAAATCCTTCCCTCTGCTGGCAGAGACTAACTAATAAAGTAAAAAAAACAAGAGCAGGAATGTAGACCAAATTGACAGTATGCTGGTTTAGATTGATCTTTCCCCCATTGCGGAAATTAAGCATATACCTTATTCCATCAGGGAAGTAGTTGTGGGTGGTGTAAGAGCTCTGTCCCAACTGGTTTTTTGGTGTGAATTGAGGATTGTCTACTTCATTTACCTTGTGATATGTTGGAGTGTGATTCTTTCTGCTGCTGGCAACATGAAGTGGATGATCTTGGTGTCTTTCTTATAACGCTTCTGCTCTATCTCTTGTTTCTTTCCAATCCAATTTACCGATTGATCTCTGTGCACGGCAGTGTCAGCGATGCAACTAGTAAGATTCTGAAAGTGTGGATATTGGAAAGAAAATGATGTAATGAGGAAGGGAAAGAATAAAGAAATGGGAACCTTCTTCCCTAGAAAAGTTGTGAAAACGTTGGTTATCTGATGTTTTTGTTAGAGGCCAATGTCAGTAAATAATGGACATCAAGATTTCTTGGCATTTTCATTTATAAAAATTTTAAACAGGCTTTATTGGGTATCTGGAATGGTTGAAGGAGAAAGGGAAAGAGAAGAAACTGTCAATGAAATGCCCTTGCCTGCTTAGTCAATGGCCCAATATTGACAAATGTTAGCGTTGCAACTAGGAAAGTTCTGAAAATGTGGATATTGGAAAGAAAATGATGTAATGAGGAAGGGAAAAAATAAAGAAATTGGAGGCAATTACCTTCTTCCCTAGAAAAGTTGTGAAAACGTTGGTTATCTGATGTTCTTGTTAGAGGCCAATGTCAGGAAATAATGGACATCAAGATTTCTGGGTATTTTCATTACTAAAAATTTTAAACAGGCTTTATTGGGTATCTGGAACGGTTGAAGGAGAAAGGGAAAGAGAAGAAACTGTCGGTGAAATGCCCTTGCTTGCTTAGTCAATGACCCAATATTGGCAAATGTCAGACATTAGATTTCAGGGATTTGTATTTTTATATTAAACAGCATGTGCTATGTGCGTTCTTGCTTTTATCTGGATGGAATGTATGTGTCAAATATTTAGCAGTCATGTTATATATTATGCAATGCGTGTTTTAGGATGTTTAGCTGCATTTTTTTGCATGAAGCAAATTGTCTAATATTTTTTTTTGCAGCTTCTTGGGTGTCATGGACGACTTTCCAATCGCCATCCCGGGAGGGCTTTTCTACCTCCCACAGCTGCTTAAGCTCGTCCTTTTACAATTGCTCGATGTCATCAAGTTTTTGTTCTGTTCACTTCAGTTTCCATGTGCAAGTTAGAATACTGGTTAATTTTTATTTTGATGATTTGTTTGATGTTGTTTATCCAGAACGATCTTTAAATGCAATTTATCAGACTAATTTTGCTCTCTGTTTAATAATCATATACTATTTGTTGGGAGATAATAGATTTTGGATTTGACTTAATACAGTTGACATCAACACCCTAAATGTCGGTTTCAGTCACCCATTTGGTGAACGATTAAAACAAAATTTCGGTCGAAATTTGACCGAAATTTCGATCATTTTGATTATTTTTTGTACTAGGTCCACTCATTTTGGCTATTTTGGCTGAATTTTGATAATCCGTCGAAACCAAATTTCGCTGACATTTGAGGTCATGGTTGACATGCAAATGTGCAAGCAGGTGATAATACTTCATATTCTTCTTTGATGAACTTGTCTTCTCTTAATGCTGTCTGATGCTTCAATATTCTGTTGCGATCTTAAGTGCAATTGTGTCTCCGGCCTTTCATTTCTTGCTGGTGGTACCATTGTCGTTGCAACTTCTCTTCTCTTTCTTTAATCACCGAGTTGTTCTCCAGGTCGCTGGGTGATGTTTATTGGCTATTCTTGGATTGGATTAGAATTATTTTCTCCCGATTCCCTTCAGAAATCGGTTTAGCTTGGATCTTTTATCCATGTTCAGTGCATAATCAGATTGATAAGGGGTTTGTTTCTCAGTTTTGATCAGTTTTGAAGGATTATGTACTGTATGCAGATTTAGTATCTGACGCAATCATGATGGGTTCGTATTATTCTAGGATTTTTTTAAGGGATAATGTTTTCTCATTCCAGGACAAGGGGTTCTTATCCTGCATACTTACATGGCCAGATCTCTTCTCTAGATTCTGTCAATTTTAGTCACTGGCAGAGGGTATTGTAGGACAAATGTATCAGTGTCTGCGGAATGTTATATAGTGATATTAATTATTTTGGCATTTAGTCATTGGCAGAGGGTATTGTAGGACAAATGTATCAGTGTCTGCGGAATGTTATATAGTGATATTAATTATTTTGGCATTTAGCTATCTAAAGTGGAGAGTGACCTTTGTGATAAGAAAATTTCTTTGAAAATCAAAGAAAAGTTCTACAAAGCAACTGTGTATGGATCTGAATGTTGGTCTGTAAATCATAGACATGTGCAGAGAATGGTAGTAACATAAATCGAAATGCTAAGGCGGATGCGTGGATGTGCATGAAGATTGGATTCGGAAAAACCATTAGGATAAAAGTTGGTTATCAATGATAAATTGCAAGAAAATCGTTTAAGGTGGTTTGGCCATTTGCAAAAGAGGTTAATTGATGCATTGGTTAGGAGATGCGGGTTTTGGGATGTTGGGTTAATTAAAAGAGGCGAGGAAGGCTTAAGAAGTGTTGGAATGATACTATAAAAAGGTATCTTAGTTTTTTGGATCTATGTCCGAGAATGACCCAAGATAAATCTAAAAGGAAGCAAAGAATCTATGTGGCTGACCCTACTTAATGTGGGAAAAGGTCGTATTTGTAGTTTATCATTTGATTAACTGTTAATCTGAAATCCTTGAAAACCCTAGTTTTGTTCTTAATGCAAGTGTCACACAATATTTACTCCCCATTAGCAAACATCATAATTTTGGGCATCTCTTTTTCCATACCTAGGATTAGATGTTCACGGGTTGGATACCCAACTTGTTTGTTCGACCCGCCCTGATTTAATACTACAAGGTCATGGGTTGACCCGCACCGTTTCAATGGATAGCTAGTTCTAATGGATACTTGAATTATTTGAATTGGTCATGGACTCATGGGTATCCATGGATATCTATGGAATATAATGTATGGTGCAATTCCTTTTTATTATGTTCAACTCGACAAATCATGTAGCTTTTCGTAAATAAAGGTATATTTCAATTTTCAACTATTGATTTATTGACTTGCTTCAATAGACACCCAATTTTAGCTGGTACACAAATTATTTGAATTTGTTGTAAATATCCCCTAAACAAAGGCAAAAGTTTGAGCACATCCTAAACTCGATGTACATATGGGTTCGTCATGTGCCTATATTGCCAAAATTTAACAATAATTATTGTTGCGCAATTCTTTTGAATGTAATTAGATAACAAACTTATTGTTGTTCGAAATTTTAATACAATTCTTCTTCATGCAGTTAGTATATCGCTCTTCATAAATTTTAGGGTCTCTATCAGTTGTGCCCCTCAGAGATATTGCAATACCAGTTATACACCTCCCTTTTTGGGAATATCAATTGTGCCCTTGACTTCTTGCAGTTCTATCACTTGTGCCCCCTATTACTTTGGCCTCCAATGAGCTGAACTTAACCATGGTTTGGATTGGGGGGGTGGGTAAAACTGGAAACCCTCATCTTCTTCCTAATGATGTTCTTGAGCATGCAACGTCGAAGAGGAGAAGGCGATCTGTCGCTCTCACCGACAACGGGGAAAAGAAAAAGAATCTCCCCGTACACATTACATCATCATGTCCCCATGAGAAAACCTAATATCACACCCATAAATGCAGTAGTCAAAATTAGTTCAGCAGTAACGTGCAGATCTTTTATCAAAAAAACCCTTCTCCTTCAGCCTCCCAAAATCTCTTCAATAACCTCCTGAAATGCCTTTCGACCTTAAATTTCTTACCCATCTCTTCCTCCTGTTCTTCACGGCCTGCACTATCCAAAGATCAAGTTTTGCTCATGTGGGTATCTCTCTACTTGATCAACTTCCCTCCTTTCTTCCACTATTGGCCGATGTGTGAGCTTGTAGTGCGAGATGAGGCCACTGGTGACACCAATGAGGGGAGAGTCGGTGTTGAGTGAGACCAGAATGCAGCTTGGGATCTTCCAGATTTGTGCTTTGTGTACTTGTTGTGTAGGGGACGACAGGAGGAGACCAGGAGAGGAGGAGAGGAGGCAGGAGGAGGTTGGGGGCGGAGGAGGGGAGAGGGAGGTGGCTCGGGGTGGAGGAGAGAAGGGGGGGGGGGGGGGAGGAGGTTGGGGTGGAGCAGAGGAGGGGGAGGAGGTCAGAGGAGGAGGAGGCTGGGGGCGGAGGAGGGGAGGGGGAGGAGGTTGTGGGTGGAGGAGGTCAGAGGAGGGGGAGGAGGCTGGGGCGGAGGTCAAAGGAGGAGGAAGAGGTTGGGGGCAGAGGAGAGGAGGGGGAGGAGGACTTACTTGTTGTCGTCTTCCACCGCCTACAAGAACCTGAAGGGCACAAGTGATAGACCTGCAAGAAGTTGAGGGCACATCTGATATTTCCGAAAGGGAAGGGGTATAACTGATATTGCAATATCTCATAAGGGCACAACTGATAAAAATCCTAAATCTTATTATAATAAATAATATTCTTTTACTTATACATTGATTCATTCAATCATATACCGACAATGTTTGAAATATTCAAGAGAAATATACATTCGTTGTATGGATACTTAGATCATCATGATGTTTTTATATTCATATGTTTCTGATACTACGCATTCAACTCGTGAAAATAAATAGTGCTGGCTAATCCCAGCCCGAACATGGACCCAACCTCGCGAGCCTCAACGCTAGCCGGAGCCCGAGTTCTTGATTTAATAAGAAGTGCAGGCCTTGCCCTGGCTCAAGGCTCAGAGAAAATTGGTGGGCACAGATCAGATTTTGCCGAGTCGAGCCCAATGCTCCATCCTCGGTCCAATGCATATATATATAGAGAGAGAGTAGTTTTAGTAGTGTCCGTATCTATTTTGTCTATATAGAATGTGCATCAAAAGGTTAGGCAATGGATCAGTTTCCGAGACGACGCATGGGTACCCATTCATGATAGGGTCAGAGCCCCGCATGTTACGGGTCAAACAGTGTCGAGTTCCCAATCTGTAATTCTTTGTTGGATATTCATAGGTTTAGTGTCTATGATGAAACAATTTTAAGGAGCATCTACATTGTTTAAATACGTTGCTTCTATATTTGAAAAATATTTTTTTGTTTCATTGCCATTTGTCATGGTCATTTAAGAAAGATTTTTTGTTCAATCATTCATTGTAAGAAAAAAAGAGTTTTTACTCGAGAGAAAGTTCACTCCAGTCTCCATACTAGTGAACTTCGTCATATGGCTTCTACAAACTGTGGGATACACATGTTGTTGGGTTGTTGACAACTATGAGAAGGGTTATAGTGCAATGAATTAGTATATGAAGGAGAAATCAAAAGTAAAACCAAAGAAAATCAATTGAAATGATGACTATAACTATTGAAAGGAACCATTGTATTAACGTTATGCAACTATTGGAAGGAACCATCATATAAAAAAGAATTAAAATCAATCGGTAACGATATATGCAACTATTGGAGGGAACAATGACAATAAAAAGGAAATCGTTCGAAGAAGAAAGACAAGGTTGTGATCGCCTCAAAGGCTTAAGAGATGATTTAGGAGATGAGTATCCACAAACCATCTTTTCATATTTACCTCGTGACCTATGTAAATCTTACTTTATATTACACTACCACCCTTGCTGCCAATTCAACTACTCTTGAATTAATCTTCTGGTGCTAATCAAACCAAAGTAAAATCTAACTGTGGATATTTTTCATCCCCTCCTTCACTCTCCTCTCCCTGACTTCTTCCTCTTCCTCTCCCTTCTGCCAATGATGTTCTCTACATCCTACGATGCCCTAATGGCACGGTGGATTGCGATCAAATCAGTGCTTTCCACCATCAACGTCGACTCAACAGAAGTGTTGGAGAAGGGGCCAACAACAATCCATCGGTAGGTGGTGTATGGTAGCGAAAAAGGAGCATCAAACACCTTGACTGCAGCCAAGTACGTTCAGTGAGAGCCAGGGAGGATAGGGGTTGTCACTTCCACGATGGAAGACTCCAAGAGCGATGGACAACAATGATCCGTGGGTCACGACGATCGATGAATATGGTGGAGGCGGAGAACGGATGAGTTGCCGCCGTTAGCAGTGGCAGCGAGGAGCTCTATACTATGTGTGGAAGGTTTTGGCATGGGAAATTGCGAAACCTAAATGAGATCCATGGTGTATTGTATGGTCATGGCATTGCAATGATGATTGCATGTCAATAGTCCGTAAATAGATAGTGCTTGAGAGCTTGAGCAACTCTCAAGCTCGTATAGCTCATTACCAAGATCGGGCTATAATAGCAATATCATGGAAGCATAGCATTTGTTAGCAATGTGTAATGACCTCTCATATAGCTGTGGAATCAATCTTCTTATTGAAAGATGATTGATATATTAGGTTACAGGTGCCATATACGCAAATATAGCAAGCTGATATGGTAGAATTTAGGTCCTATATGTAACGGAATTGGGATCTTATTGGGTCCGTTTGGTTATCTGGATACCTCAGGTAATCCGGTGTAACCCCTGCATTCATGGGTTAGAAATCCATCACAAATCAAAGTGACATCACATCATATTCCTTATTCCAACCCTTTCCCAACCCCCATAACCATCCAAACACGGGGCCTGTTTGGTTGCTGGGTTGGACAGGGTTGGGTTGGGCTGGGTTGGGGTGGGTGAATAGTAATCTGTGAGGAGGAAGTACCCCTGTGAATAGTAACCAGGGTTGGGCCAACCCTGCCCAACCCTGCAACCAAACACCACAACCCACCCCATCCTAGTAACCAAACATGCCATTGTATTGAGAACTGATTCCTATTTGTTTTTGGCGGATTTGAAGATTCATTCAGAAGGAGCACTGTATAAACACCCATAAGGCTTTAGGCCAAGTTCGCTTGAGGGATACTAGGCCCATATCCCTCCTATCTCAAAATTTCTATCCCTCCGAAGCAAATAATGTTTGGGCCTTGGAGTAAATCTTACAATTTTATCTAACATAATTAACTTCTATCTCGTATCTATTCTTATCTAACGAAAAAAGAATAGTAAATAACTATCACTTATCCTCCTTATCTCACAAAATCCAATCCTTACAAATGAAAAAAAATAAGAGATACAACAGTTTAATCCCTCTTATCCCTTCCGCTATTGAATGGCCCCTAGAGAGTTTTGAATCATTTTTTATACTTAAATTTCACAATAGTAGGACACGGATCAAAAAACAGCAAGAATAATAGAGTTCATATAAATATTTACCTTTGTCCAAGAACATAAACTACACTGCTTGTACAAGCACAACATAACATGTATACAAAATAGAGTGTTCTCCACACACTAGAAGAGTTATAAATAATTTAGTTTTTCTTTTAGGGACAAGACAACCCTGACCAAATCTAAAAATAATCAAATAAATAAATAAATAGGTAAAATTTCTCCTGACCAACACTAACCATACCTTGAATCTACAATGTATAAATAACCATATTGCAGGTGTAACTCAATGGAGCCGTTGTTTCGTTCAATGTGCTTTGCCCACATTGCCCGTTCTGAAAGATTTCTCGCAAGCATAGCTCACAGTGACTTCGGCAGTGGCCCTTCTCTCATTGCAACCCCATTTAGAATCATAACAGCATTGAAGAGCTACCTGGTTAGGAAAAGGGTCGATTACCTCCCGGTACTTGGGCGTTTAAGTCCACTATTTCCATAAGGAGAAACACTACCGATTGGGTGAGGAGATGGATGACTCGGGTGAGGACTGTCCTCCCTGAAACTAGAATTCAACATCGCGAGCTCTTGCAGCTGTTGCTTCTTGTAGTAATCCTGGGATTCATCCTGAAATCCAGAGACAACAAAATACAGTAGATATTATTCACCTTGAACAGATTACTCGGTTTCTAAACCAGATATTGGAGTTAAAAAGCAAAGACGGCATACCACAGGCTTGAGCAGCTCTTCTATGACCTCCTGCGCCTGCCTCAACTTCATGTCCACTATCTGGGCAGGTAACTCTGCCTCGACCAAGATGTGCAGCGGATCATTTAGATGTTCATATCCAGGCCTTCCTCTCAACTTTTCCTCCTTTATGACGAAAAGACGAGGAACAACTCAGTCCCAGTATGTAATTACAGAAGACAGGAAAAAGGCTTCAAATAACTGGTTCCAATGTACTATGGCATTTCAGAACATAACCAATTGCAGTGATACCCAATTAGAATTGTGTGGAATTAAACAAAACATTTTGATTTAATTGGAGAGAGAATTTGGAAAGGTTTAACACAATATCCTATATGCGAACAATTAAATGGCAGACGACCTCTGTGTTCTCTGAAGCGTATCTTCAACCCCCCCGCCCCCACCAAATCAACTCACATCAACCATTAAAGTGAATGTGACACAACCCTTATTTTTTTATACTACAAATCAATACACTTCTCCTTCCTCCAACGTACCTCCTCTAGCATCACCACCTCCGCCCATCCCCCATGTTGCCCCTCCCCTCCCCCAGTGGTGGACGCCTAACACCTGGAGGGTGACGATAAAAATCGAGGTGGTGGTACCTGGAGAAGTTGAGGGGTCACGAGGAGTGTCCTCATGTGATGTACTACGACGAAAGGGTAGAGTACGAGGCAGCCATTGGGTGTTGCTCTGCGGCGGTGACGAGGAAGATCTGGAGGGCTGTTCCTCTCCAAACCTCAATGCCCCTTGGTAGTGGTTTTCCAATCGTGGCGACGGAAGTCACCACCACGAGAGTTCACCTGTGGTGAAAGAAACGTAATTGCTTGCAAATAACTGACCATGTGTATCTTATTTGATTTTCCTTTGGTTCGACTAACTCAAGATCAACCCAAGAAGATCGATTCAAGAAAAGTTAAAATAACTGCACAGATTGTAGTGCAAAACAGAGAAAGATTACAAGAGTTCTAAAGTAAACATATAGTTTACAGATGTTGTGGCGTAATTGATAAAGGTTACAGGGGTCGTGGTAGTAAATATGAAAATTACTACCAGAATTCTTCGTAAGCAAAGTGGCCAAATAGCCAAGGGTCCTGTTTCTGATCTTTTTCTAGACATGCCTCTACATAATTCTCGCAAAAGATTGTCATCTAAGTCATGCCCACTCAATCCAACTACACCAACCTTTGATTGGTCTGTGAGGAAAACGGGGGAAATGTTGGAAGGAATCTACAAAGAAGTGTTAAGTTGTTTTTGTTATATATTTTAATGGGTTGTGGTTAAGGATCCATTTAACATGTTCTCTCACGCAATTTCTCCCTTCCTCTACAAAGGATTTTCCATGTAAAGCAGTGTGTGTTTTGACCAATTTTCTTGTTTCCATTTGGTAGCAAAGCCTGTTCTATCAAAGTCTGCATGTTTTTGTGGAGGCTCTCAATATAGTTGACATATGTCAAAGATTTCTGCTTTTACGTGTGTGTGCTTTTGAGACTTCCTCCCTTGCATCGAGGTCTCCAACACAAGGACGGGTCATCTATCCAAGTGAGGAGCTTGATGCGTGATGCGGAGTTCTTTTTTGGTATTCAAAGATTTTAAGGTCATTTTTTGGTGCTCTGAGTTGCAGTCATCCCCACGGTGATATTAATTTCTAGGATTTTCTAAACCAATGTCTACTTCTGACTTCAGGGTCCTTTTTAGAACATTTTTGCAATCAATCACTCATCTCTAAGCGATCACTAGCTCGAGGCTTCTAGCTTCAACAAGTGTGTTGTGATCGATAAATTTCCTAATCATGCTTTAGTATTTTTCAGGTGTAATCGATCACTTGCTTTCAACTAATTGATCACATCATCTTGATTGATGATCAGTATTCAAATAACTACCCGAAAGTTGACTAAATTGAAATATCCCATCCAGTCTGTTGCTATTACATGGACGGTGGTGGCTGAAGAAGAATTGAATAGAGATCTTAGTCAATAAACTCAACTCATTTTCAACTAGATAACAACTCGTGAATCAAGCGCAAAAAGCTAATGATTGGATAATGAACTCACTATCCTTATTAAGCTGAGATCAAGTTCGGTCATGCTCAACTCGCTGAGTCGATTCAATAACTTGAATAGACTCGTTAACTTTTTCTAGAATATACACTACCCACAGACTGCAACTGTCAAATACATCCCCAAACCCTCCTACGGTCCCATGTCCAATTCATTCCCTTTCCTAAATCCTCTCGCAAAACGAGACAAACCCACTAACTCTTCCAAATCCTTCCCATGCCTCATCATCCTCCCACTTTCTCAGCTTCTGTCCTTCCTCTGCTAGTGTGCAGTTGCTCCTTGATTCCTCCTGGCTCCTCACATGCCAACGTCATGGTGCTGTTAACGCCATGACACTGCTAACATTGTCTCCTCCCTTTGTATTCCTTAGTAGCACCACCGACAACACCATCCCTATGAAAGGTTTTTACGTGTTGCCTCACACTTTCCTCCTTTGATGTCGTCCTCGTAACATCGCTTGCCCCAAGCTCCTTTCCTTGATGAGTCGTTGGCTCTCCATGGAAGTCTAACGCAATTTCTTAATTTCTAGTCATTTTCAATAGTTTTTAATCTATTTTGGATGACAATATTATATAATGTTTACCATAAAAATCTTAACATGTATGGATGGGATAAATAAACCTTCCATGATATTTATTTTCTGAGAAAGATGGGATGGACCTCCTTTAGAGACCTATTCAAAGAATATATTTAAGCAAAAAAAAATATAAACAAAATTACAATCGCCAACTTTCACAGGGAGCTTTGTCATGCTCAATTACATTCTATGAATAAAACCCCTCATCCTTGAAAATAACATTGTTTCTACCCCAAAAATAGCCTACACATGCATGCAAACCCTGACCCTTCAAATGGACCCCTAAAAAAGATTCCACACTATTCCAACACATACATGGCAGCTCTGCATTGTCCCATGTCTCCCTAGACTTAGGGCATCTGAAGAAAAGTTATGTCCACCACGTCACCACATCTTTTGCACTCCTCACACCAAGGAAAAATCCCGACACGCCTAACACATGTCATAAGTCATCTTATCCCTATCAGCCATAGAAAGATCTTTACCCTCATAGGCACTTTTCATCCCTAGATTCTAGCACGATCCCGAGAGATGTCCTTAAACATCGTTGTAACCGGTCCAGAAATAACTTTGTAAGTCGTTTCCCAAGGAAAACCACATCACTCCAGCACCATGAATCTTTGCCATCTGACAGCTCCTCCATCCTCACTAACATGCTCAATAGGCAAATAAATTCCTCAATCCTCTGATCTGACAACTATGTCAGGAAAGTAGGTGACAACACACCCTCTAACCACACATCTACCACAGATGCCTCCCTCCTCAGGTCCATGGAAAACAACCTAGGATACAAATTGTAAAACACTCCTTCCTTCATCCAGTCGTCCCTCCAAAATCTGTATCAGCTTCCATTCCCAATCACGACTGCATCGAATTGGCAATACATGACAAAACAGAACAAATACTCCTCCAATGTGGTCAGCGAGAACACAACGCTCATATCTATTCATTGGCTGATGAGGATAGAACACAACCCAACTGACGACCAGGAAAAAAAGCTATCTAGACATGAAAAATAAGTGCGTCAAGGAATCCCTTGAGCCGATTATCCAAGACCTTAGCCACAATAAGATATACCGCATTAGAGATACTCATTGATCTTCTTACTTCCAAAGGAGATTGCAAAGCGAGTGGAAGATTTAGGCCCCTTCCACGGTATTTTCCAAACGAATCTTTAACTTTTGTCTGTACTTGTTTTGATTTGAAAGAGATTAAAATTTTTATTTTGAATGAGTCCGCCATAGAATGTATTATATCATACTAAAATGGCATGGCATGGCACACGAATAGATTGGATTCGGAACGATGTGCTCAAAAGAAAAATTGGTACCTAGAGTAGAAGATAAGATGAGAGAAAACTGCTTAAGGCGGTTTGGCAATTTGCAAATGAGGTCGACTGATGCACTAGTTAGAAGATGCGAAATTTGGATTGTTGATCATGATAAGAGGGGACGAGAAAGGCCTAAGAAGTATTGGAAGGAGACACAAGCCTAATGTAAAAGGCTACCATGGGAACAATGATTCATGAACAATCAAGTTAAGACTTGGATTTTCAATTATATCTCTAATAATATCCAACCTCTCATCCTCTGAAAAAAGACTACTAAGGACGTGGTGGGACCAATCCTTAATAACATGCAACCAAAGAAAGATGTTGAGATGTGGTTATTTTGTCCATCATATTTAACATTTGTTTCTCATAAGCACGATATTATATGGCTCGATTAGTTCCTTTCATTAGTCACAAAAGATGAATCTCGTTCCATTATTTGGCATCATGAGTCCATCATATGACGAGATGGTGATGCATGTGAACTACTCCGCTCCCAACAAATAACCTGGGCGAGCCTTCATAAGAACCTTCCCCAACCAGAACAATGCAATCTACTCCTCCAAATCATACACATGTCCACCACCAACTCATCCTACATCACCACCCCTTCATTCATAAAACAACGGTATGCTTTCCCCACCGTGAATCTTCCACCACCCCACAGAAAATGATCCTTGCCTGAAATCAGTGCCTCGCACCACAAAAGCTCCGTCTGCAAGGCATGGAACTCTTCCACCCCCTGATCGAATATCTCAGACGAGAAAAACAAGGATTAGGTCCCGCCCCCAGACTTAAACCGTCTCCCCTCTATCCCCTACAAGTCGCAACAGACGCGGGTAACGCTCCCCCAATGCCCCATCTCTCGTCCAGTCATCCAACCAGAAACGGAACCCCATGCCATCCTCAAGCACCAGCCGCAGCGAACTAGCAATCATCGGAACCACAAAATGATCCCCCTCCAAAGTGACGACGACAATCGGCCCGGACTAACCTCCAACGACATATCCACCCCGTATATCTTCCTCAACAACTTGCCCACCAGATCATCAATATTCTCCCATATCTGAACCACCCATTTGGCCATAAAAGCCTTGTTCATCTCTCCCATTCGCATGACCCCGAGTCCACCCTTCCTCTTCGACGATGTCACCTTATACCAGTCCACCAAATGCATTCCATTTCTACCATGCCAGTCATTCGGCCAAAAAATCTCCTCATCAAGGCCTCGATCTGGTTCTGCACCCCTGTGGGTAACGCACGCGTAGAACAGAAGAACACCAGAGGCGGAATCGCTGAGAGAACATGCTTCAGTAAAACCAGCTTCCCTCCTCTAGAGAGCAAAGACGCCTTCCACTCCGCCAGTCGCACCTCCAACCTCTCGAGCAGAATCCTCCAATCCCTGGACCTCGACCTCCCCGCCACCAAAAGGAGGGTCAAGTACGTAATGGGCAAGGAAGCAGTCGGGCACCCCAGAATCCTCAAAACACACCTTTGCTCCACCTCTGAAAGGCCGAAGAAGACCACAACTAACTTCTCCCTGTACGCCACGAGCCTGGAGAAATCCTCAAAAAAACGTCCATAATATACGACGCTCGATGAATCCTCTCTGGATCATCCCCCAGGAACAACACAGTATCATCTGCATGCTACAACAACCGTATGAAAATCTCCTCCTTGGCATAACCAGAGCACTACTCCCCCTCAATCACCAACCTCATCAACACAGCCAGAGCGTCGGCCACCAACGCGAACAAGAGCAAGGCCAACAGGCAACCCTGTCGGATACCCCTCTGCTGTTGGAAAAAGCCCCCCTCCGACCTTCCATTGGCAAGTACCACAAGGGATGCAGTAGTAATGCATCTCTTGATCTATGTGATCCACAACTTAGGAAACCCCCTCTTGTCCAACGAAGCCCATAAGAACATCATGTCCACATAATCGTACGCCTTCGAAAAATCAACCTTCCATAGCACCCCTTTGGTCTCACTTCTCTTCCAATCAGTGGCAATCTCTGACACCAGAACCAACCCGTCCGCCATCGCTCTCCCTGGAACAAAAGCCAACTGCTTAGGCAAAATAATCATGTGCAGTACCTTCCGTCATGGCCTCAAATTTCAACAAAATTCGGTCGAATTTCAGTCGAATATTAATATCCTGTCGAAATCGAAATTCGGCCAAAATGACTGGAATGACCGAAATATGGTGGCCCTAGTACAAAAAATGATCGAAATTTGGGTCGAATTTCGACCGAAATTCGATCGAAATTCCGTTCCAGATGGTCACCGAAATGGTAACCGAAACCGACATTTAGGGCTTTGCCTTCCACAACCGGTTCGCAAGGATCTTCGACATTACCAAGTAAATAGCATTGGATTACGCAATAGGCATGTAATCTTCCACCCTAGTCGGGGTGTCCTTGAGCAACAAAAAGATAAACGCCTTGTTAAACCTCTCAAACCCCATGTTTCCCACTCTGAACCCCTCAATACCTCCATGACGTCCATCTTGACGGTCCCCCAAAACTCCCTGTAAAAAACATTGGGAACCCATCCGATCCCGGAACCCCATCCGCATTTAACTGGAACAATGCACGTATGGCCTCCTCTGAGAACTCCTCAACCAAAGCGTCTGAATCATCTTCTGCAATCTGCAAGACCCCTCTCCCCTGCCAATTCCAACCAGCACAATCCCTTCGCCTGCCAAAGTCCCGAAAATACGAGCGTAGCACAGAACCCACCTCCTTGTCCCCTTCTACCACCACCTCGCCCACATTCACCGAATGAATCAAGTTTCAACGCCTTCTCCAACTAGACATTGCATGGAAGAACTGCGTATTTGCATCACCCTCCCTCAACCACCTCTTCCTGAACCTCTGCCTCCAGTTGACCTCCTGCTTCTTGTCCATCAGAAGAATCTCCTCCAAGTGGCATCCCCAAACCAGCACCTCCTCGGTCGTCAGGGCCCTCTCATCCTCCAACCTGTCTAACCTGCTCAAC
Source organism: Ottelia alismoides (assembly GCA_037367405.1). Classification (NCBI taxonomy): domain Eukaryota; kingdom Viridiplantae; phylum Streptophyta; class Magnoliopsida; order Alismatales; family Hydrocharitaceae; genus Ottelia; species Ottelia alismoides. The sequence goes on from JAZKJV010008443.1 coordinate 162,610, forward strand.
TCAGCCCAGGCCCTCAACCGCCAGCACCTCCTTAGCGCACAATTCACCTTATTGAAACCCATCAAGTGGCCCATGAGCATCGTCAGCTTGGCAACTAACCTGCATGTGGCAAACCCTGAAGGACTGTATCCCTCCCAGAAGGCCTCACTAATTCTTGAAAACCCTCCTCCATAAGCCAGGCCCGCTCAAAGCGGAAGAAAGACCGAGGGCGAATCACCTCCCCAGAGGACCAGAGCAGCGGCGTATGATCTGACTACGCTCGCGGCAAGGCGCAGTGTTCAGGAAATCGACCGAGTATACCGTATACTCGGTCGCATACTCATACTCGAAAGCCTTGGTGCTCCGAGCATGACCAAATCGACATCTAGGCGGGTCAGACCGCATACTTGACCGAGTATGCGGTATATGCGACTGAGTATGCGGCCGATTTTCAAATAAACATTTTCTAAAACCCTAACCTAAATTCAGACACCCGACCTAACGCTCTTTCAATTGATGGTTTTTCTCATTTGACTCTATATTACTTTTTATCCTAATTGCTTTGTTTTGTTCCTTGTACCTTCAATTCTTTATTATTATATACAAGAGATATAATATTTAGACGATATTAACATGATATTAAAAATATATTTATATTTTTAATAATAAAAAATACCAAACTGCATAAAACCGCATACTCCTCGCATACTCTCAATGCAGTGAATACCGCATACCGCCTTCCTGAACATTGGCAAGGCGCGAGCCCCTGCTAACGGGAAAACTACCAAAGCCTCAGCAGATAAAAAGAACCGATCAATGCATGACCTCGACCTCATGTTGCGCCAAGTGGAAACACATCCCACCACATTGATCACCTGAAGGCCAAGCTCCTCCACCGCACCCAACAACTCAGTCGAGCCATCCCTTCCCCCTCGCCCCCAGGCCGATCCTCAGAGAACAGCGTCGCGTGGAAGTCCCCCGCAATAACCCAAGCCGCATCGCGAGCCACCATCCTTGCACAATGCATCTCCTTTACAAGTCGAGAAATGCCAACACCATTCGGCAGGCCATACACATGCATAACTAGAACCCTTCGTCCATATGCCTTCCTCATCAACAACGCCGTAAGTGAAAAACATCCCCGCAGTACCTCCTCCTCCAAAGAAAGCTTATCCTCATTCCAACCCGTCATCATTCCCCCGGATGCCCCCTCTGATTCCACCGCCCTACATTCTCTCATCCCGGTGCCCCCGACATCTTTCCACGCCCCATCAACCCCCTAAGAAACTTTCGTCTCCTGCAACAGGACAATGTCAGCCCCATGCTCTACCATCAGACTCCGCACCACAACCCTCTTCTCAGGCCTTCCCAGCCCCCTGTAACATTCAATGACATGATATTCATCTAGCAACCTTGGATATCCTTGTTGGTGCCACGAGATCGAGACATCTCAACAAAGCCTCCTCCGGCTCCCCCTTTGGCCCCTTGCCAACTGCCACGCATGCTCCCCTCACATCACCAGAATTGTCTTCCCCCAACATACCCAATCTTCTACAGATCTCCAATCATTGTCTCCGCCTTCGCTCCCTAAGCCCCCGACGAGAGTATCTCCACCCAAAGCAGCATTCTGGATGCTGGCCCGCCAGCCGCCGCCCTTCTATGAAGCCCAGTCCATTCAAACTCGAACTGCCCTGCCGGCTTACCGACGCAACAGTGGTGGGGTACACCAACGACAGATACTCATGCACCCCGTGCTCCTCCACTGCAAACAAAACCCTGACACCTGTAGCCTCCGACCCCCACCGCTTATAACTTACCAGCCCTCCTTGGTCGGGCTCCAGAAGGGGAACCATAGCCGCAACGCAAGGGTCTTCCTCGCCACCCCCACCCGGCTTAACCAACTCCACCTAGACAACACCTAGATCACTTGGCCAACCCGTTGCACCGCACCAGGCGGCAACTGACCCAGCTGAATCATCGCACATACGGACTCAGCCCTTTCCGAGCATCGAGCTCCCTCGCTACCTTCAAGCTGCGTACAAATTGCCACCAAGCACGAGTCCAGAACCTCGAACCACCTGAGCAACGCCACCCTTTGCTTCGCAGGAACCAAGCTTGTTAAAATCGGCCAACTAGTCTGACTAGTCGAGTCGGGGGGGTAGCTGACTCGACTAGGCCTAGTCGGTCATTAGTCGGTCAGCCCGACTAGTTGAGCCGACTAATCGGCCGACTTTTACATCAAGCTTTTGTATTTTTTTGTTTTTTGTTTTTTATTTTTTTAAAGCAAACTTATTCTAATATACTTAATGTTATATCTAAAGTCAATTACTTCTTTTGTTTCATCATGTAAGTATAGAAAATATACAAATCTATGTTAATACATAAGAAAACTTATTCTAATATGCAATAATGTTATATTTAAAGTCAATTACTTCTTTTATTTCATTATGAAAGTATAGAAAATGTACAAATCTATGTGTAGATTTATATATTTAAAATAATTAAAAAATTCAAAACCGACTAATGGCCGACTAAATCCAATTAGTCGCCTGACTACCGATTAATCCTTAGTCAGTGATCTTGGGCTGCCCCGCGGGCGCTCTTCCTTTGGAGTATTTGGGGCTTCCCTTGACGGCTGGGCGTGCTCGCATCTGTGATTGGTGGGCGGTGGTGGAGCGGATGGAATCTCGCTTGGCCGGTTGGCGCGCGACCCTTCTTTCCCGCGGTGGTCGTTTGGTTCTTCTCAAGTCGGTATTATCTTCGATCCCAATCTATTTCTTCTCTGTTAAAGGAATGCCTAAAGGGATCCGACGGAGGCTGGATTCATGCTTGCGGAGGTTTCTTTGGGGCAAGAAGGGGGAGGGGAGGAGGGGTGTGCACTTGGTTGGCTGGGACGAGGTTACTCGGCCGAAGAAGGAGGGGGGGCTGGCGGTGAGAAGGTTGGAGGTGGTTAATGAGGCCCTCCTGCTCAAATGGGTGGCTCGTCTTAGGGGCCGGGAGGATAACTTTATGCTGAACTTTTTGAGGGAGGCGGTGGGAGTTGACCGGTTTTTTGATTTGAGTGGCCGCCTCATGGGTTCTTCCTCCTCTTTCTCCCGTGCTATCGTCGATACCCTTTCTCGCAACCGATCCCTTTTTGGCATTAAGGTGGGGAATGGGTCTTTGATCCATTTTTGGGGTGATGATTGGACCGGTAGGGGTCCTCTTCGGGAGTTATTTCCCCGACTATTCGCTCTGGTGGCTGATAAGGATGCTATGGTGGCCTCCTACTGGGATGGTGCTTCTTGGGGCCCCAGGTTCGTGGCTAACCTCTCTGACCGGCGGCACAAGGATTTCTTCGCTTTACTGGCTATTCTTGCTGATGCGCCCACGCCCTCTGTCGGTCGTGATCACTTACTTTGGAAGGACGGCTCCTTTTCCACTCGTGCGGCTTACCTTGCTATTCTTCCTCCTCCCGGTGCAGCTGATGTTTCTCTTTATCGGGACTGTCAATTCTTTTGGGGCCTCAGGGTCCCCGAACGAATAGGAATATTTCTGTGGCTCTTTCGGCGGGGGCGTCTGCTGACTCGTAGCCGGTGTGCCTCGCTTTTTCCCAACGTCTCATCTAACTGCGGCCTTTGTGATTTGGAGTCGGAGACTATCGACCATCTATTTTTTCGATGTGGACGAACCCTTGCATCTGGGCTGATATGGACTGGCTAGACGTGTCTTCTTCATCTTTCTGCGACAGCTTGGTTCGCTCTCGAGCCAGGGCGAGGATGGACCTGCTTACTCCTATTGCGCGGCTTTGGAGCATCTGGCTTGGAAGAAATGAAGCCCTCTTTGCTCGTCAGAGATTCTACTCCGAAAATGTCCTCATCTCGGCTTCGCAACTCCTTCGAGACTGGACTGATGTATAGGGGGTTTTTGCTGTAGTGGGGATATCTGATTTCGATACCTTCTGAATATGTTCTTTTTTGTTTCCTATCCGCATTTCGTCTGTAAGTTACTTCTTAACCTCTTAACTTCTTAATAAATTGGGGCGAGCACCATAGAGTGCATCCCCTGCTTTTGAGCGTCAAAAAAAAATCCTTAGTCAGTGACCGTTGACCGAGTACCGACTACTGCTTTCTGCAACCTTGGCAGGAACCTGAAGCTGCCGCGCCTGACATTCGAGTCGCGCCGCCCGTTCCACCAGTATCGACGCCCCTGACGCCCACCCCGAACCAGGGTCGGACGTACCCAACCCCACCGACCCAGTTACTGGTCGATGCTCTGCATCCTTCACCAAGGAGCCGCAGCCCACGATCGATGCAACAGGGAGCCCTCCCAGGCCCACCCTGGCGCAATTCGCCAGATCCACCAACTGACCGCTAGCACCACCCGCAAGCACAACTGGATCCTCCCAGCCAACCGTGTCCACGAATGCAGCCGGATCCGAAACATGATCCATGAAGGAGAAGGGATCCGGGGCCGACTTCAACAACCTTTCCTCGGACGAGCGAAGATCCGACCCCGGGAACCCAACCTGAGTCGTCCGAAGATTCCCAAGCCGACTCCACGAAAGCCACCACCCCTGGATTCCCCGATGTGACCCTCGGGCAGGATTCGGATCCGAAACCGTTGCCCGAAACCGCATCTGCAAACGATAAGGGACACTTACAAGGCGCCTCGGGACCCCCACCACTAGCTGCCTTTTTTTCCCAATAAGGGCCCCTGCATTCAAATCTTTCGAAAGAAGCCACCGACCCTTCCGAGGAAGGCATCCTCGATAGGGTTGGGCATTGGGCTGGACCAGCCCGACCCAACCCAAAACCCAACCAGCATAACCCGATCCAAATCCAAATCCGAAATTTAGTGGGCGGGCCGTAGGCCCCAAAATGAGCTCGTAGTGATTATCGGGCTAGGTTCGGGCATGAGAAGGCCCGAACCCGCAAGCCCGATAGCCCAACCTATACGATATAATTATAACCAATGCATTCATGTTCATTCCAAATACCATGTTCTAACTTTCATATGTAGAATAAATGCTTAGACCCATTAATAATCATATCCATTTGCATGGATTGAGGACATTATTACATAAATATGCAAGATTATTACATTAATATGCAAGAACGGAATCTGTGTCCTCAAGTGTTAGAGTATGTACAATTGTAAGTAACCGATCTGTATTGGATCATAGTGCCCACATCTACAATAGAATATGTAATGATGAATTGAATGGTGGTTTAAGTCGTCATAATTTTTACCACATTTCTATTCCCAACATACAACTAATGTACGAATTAGTTAGCCTACTCAAAGTCTTAAACATGCACACATGCATAAGAAACAATCAGACAAATGCAAGAAGAATGAAACACATGATATTGGTGTAAATAGGTGTTAAATTGGGCCGGTCCGACCCGAACCCGACCCATTTTGTTTGGGTCGGGTTTGGGCTTGGGCCTGGAATTTGAAAATAAAATGGGCCTAGGCCTGAACCATTAGCCCACCCTACTTAATGGGCTTGGGTCGGGCCAACTCAACCCGACCCTACTCGACCCGATGCCCATCCCTAATCCCCGGCCATCGCCCAACTCTGGTCAGCCAAACCATCGCCTCTGCCTCGTTGATGAAGAGGTGACACACGCCCCCGCGCAGTCTCGCATCCAACCACAATGGGAGAGGGCAACCAAATTCCACTCCTTCAGCCAAAACCTCCGAAGGTTGACACGCACGGCTTCCAGGGTAAGCCGCGAATCCAGAAGTGCACCCCACGTTGCCCAGACTCTGCCACTCCATCCCTAAGCAGCGACGCCCTCTAGTGAACCTGATCGATCGCCCTTCAGGAATACCCCAACAGCGAGCTCACCTTCGCCTCAGCAAGGCTCCACGCACAAACCACCCCAGCGCCGATCTGAACGACGTCACCAGCAAAACCCTACCCCCGCCTATCGCCGCTCCCAAATCCTTCATAGCATCGACCAACACGACCCCTCCCTTCTATACCCACCCACCAGGAATCTGACCCTCTCTGCCTTCGAGTCGGCCAACCTCTGCTCCATCCGGAGTCCCCATGGGCAACATAAGCTCTGGTGGTCGTTGCGGCCACATGCAAAACATCGGACAGGGTCCCAACAGTCGACCGCCCAATGGCCCGAATAGTCGTACCTGAAGCACCTTCCCCTAGCCACACCAACCGCTTCTCTTCCCCAACCACGCACCACCACCTTCGAAACCATGTGCCGCCGACCGCGCCCCACGACCCTCGCCCTGGTTGCTAACTCAGACTATCTCAAGACACTCGATTTTAGTTTTATTACACTAAGTTAAACAAACGATCACCTTATATTGTTGTTATTCGAAGTTTCGAACATCAACATGGGCATTAATTTACTTTCAATCCTAAGCAAGACCATCAGTAGATGATCCTGAAGGTTGACTTTGCAGGGAACTCTTAATCACCCTCTTATATAGTGCAAAAGTCCACTTTACCCTACTTTATAGTTCCATAACAATGGAAGGGACTCAGAGAGGACCCAAAGGATGAAGCTTTACTATGCCTCATCAGGAATTTGGCTCCTCAATTTGGGCGATCAATATCAGTCATGTATTTACATTTGCTTTAGAAAAAATCTCTTTTGGGGGCTTACTGAGCCCCGTTTAGATAGATCTTCCAAGTATCTATTTATACTCCTCTCTGAATGCGATCAACTTGATAGGAGACACTTTTGAGTCTAAATGATGTTTGAAATTCTTCAAAACATACTCCATGTTGTAAGCCTCCGAGATGCTCATGATATACGAATAAAAAAATTTCTATGACCCAGATCAATGAAGAACCCACTTAGTGGTCTAGTGGTAGTACAATGTGCCTACCATACAAAAGACTAGGGTTCAAATCCCACTCTTGCAGGGGTTGCGTTAGGTAGTCGACGGCCAACGTAAAAAATAGTCGAATCTTTCAACATGGATTTGAGCAAGAATTCATGTAGCCGACCCTACATATAATGGGAGAAGGCTTAGTACGTTACTTTACAGATCAATGAAGAAGCCCATGAGACAGCTCAATGAGACAACTAAGAATATGTAGGAGTCTCTAATCACTGTCGACTCTCATGCAACGAATGGCATTAAGATCATGCAGCTTCATAATTATATTCACCATACCACACATGGTAGATGTCATCTCCATGCCTACTCAAGCATGAATGTGGTGTTGGAAAGCTTTGTATGAATGTGGAGTAGGAAAGCTTTGTAGTTATTGTCATGCATGCAATTGTCCATAGCAAAAGACATGCATGGATGCACCAATGGTTGACAGCTTTCTTGTTCGCCTTGACCCAATATCTAATTCTAACTAAATTAGATTCTCTCGATACAATCATTCCTCCCACTTATGAGGCCCACAATCATCTTAGCTGAATCATGGTTCCGACTACATACTATTCTAATAATGCCTTTGGCAATGTCAATTCTCTGCAGTTGTAGAGGCTCCTTTATTGCAAGGGGTCGTGCAAGCAGAGGATGTGGTGATGGGTGATACACATGGGGTTGACCTTAATGCCCCTACTTTAGAAGTATGGTCATATTGAGAACATGCGCTACTTTTATAGAAACCACAGTCCTCCGACTTCAACCAACTGGGTGGCTGGCCAGTCTGACATTTCTTCAAGGACTCTTGTTGTTTTGACGACTAGGACAGATGCCATCATTTCTTGACCAAAGCAAACCAATTAGATCAGGATGTTCTGATCAGATTTCTAGAGAAGACTATCTCCATAGTATGACCTCATGGCAATATGGTAAACTAAAAGGCGCTCCCACTGAAATACAGTAATCTATCTATTCAATAGTGATTGGTGCAACTGTTGCATTAAATACCATGTGGATGACTATTAACCTCAAGATCAAGTTTTCTACTCTTATAAAACATGCGCAATTGATTGCAAGTGTTAGTGGAAGAACGAAATACAACTATCTGACTTTAATCCTATCCAACAAGTAAGTCGATGTTAATGATGATTTGTATATGTAGGATAAGCCAATGTACTATCTGACTCCTTCTCTAAGGATTCTAGATAGTTTTGATAGTCATACTTCTAATATATCGACATGTTGTTGTATTAGCAGTCATCCGACTTCTTGAATGTCATAGGTGTGAAAGTCACAAAAGTATAGTCAACTCTTTGACTTTTTCCCCTCTTACTATGGGTCGGGACCCAAGCTTCCATTGGGCCTCCTTGATCCATAAGCAACCATTGCTTAAGATAAATGATCTCTTAAATTGAACATGTCCTCAAGGGACTTCAATATGAGAGTATATCAATATTTATACGTGCTTCACCCCTTTCAAAAAATATGAAAATATGAAGCTTCATGAAGGATTTAGGTAGAGATAGTAGAGTGATGATACTCATCATATCCACATCCATCTTGACTCTTAAGACTTTAGTTCAACAGGTACTCAAACATTTTCAGTACATCAGCTCCTATGGATCCAACATTTTGCATAATGCATTGAACCATGTCATTCACGATTAAATATTGAGAGCACATATCTTTGCCAAAAAAATCTCCTTTGGTTATAAAAGGATCTCGACAATTACGATCAGACATCGAAATGTTACTTTCAAAGCACATTCGATGAGGGGTTAGGACTGTAGAAACATACAAATCATTGGTTGTTGTCTTGCTGACTATTTAATTGTCAGTTCTCATCATTATGAGGAAACTTGCACAGAACTACATTTTTAATCATGAATCCTATTCAAGATACCGGTTATTATTGAGTATATATATTGAGTGCGTTTAAATGAAAGGTTATCTGAAATAAGATAATTTGCATAATTATTTACTTTAATTAAGGGTATTATTGTTTTAAATCAAGTTGTCTCGCTTTGTATTAATAATTTGGAAGTCCACTCCCTTTCCAACGTTTAAAGCATGAAGTATGCCAACCAATGTACTTCAATCGAGATATGGGATCTCCATTCCACTTTCGCAGTACAACAATAATATGAGATAATGCAACTATGGTGGAGGAAACAAGAACTCTTTCTGCAAGTCCAACTTATATTCCCAATTCAATCTTTGACACTCGAGCCCGCCACCCCTAAGATGATGTTGACACATTGCCAAATGAACCAACCATCAAAAGGAATAGAACTCGCTATGCGCAATCCAATACGGGTTCAATTATATGGGAAACAACATTGGGTCACTATGCAAATGGTATGTCTCTTCGAGCCTAATCCATATGTGCTTGTACCTTTGAGCTATGACTTCACATAGACGTCATCAGTACAATCCATGGCAGCGGTAACCTCTGCCTTGCTGAGAGACCATGGATGTCATCATATGATCCTCCTATCCCGTTTAAATTATTAATTAACCATTTTTTAATAATATTCTTGTGATTATTCATTCCTAGAGAAATCCAACCATCTTTAACTATAAATTATAATTAATTAGATCATAGTAATTTCACCAAATTAAATTAATATCAATCTAATTTAACCAACAAACAATATGCTTAATATAATTTTATAATATAATAAACACTCTCACACTATGTTTTATTCCAATTTCATTTGTTAAGTACGCAACGACTTCCTCATGCTACCATTCTTTGAAACAGATCCGACTATGTCATTCAATATGTTGAGAGGAGCATTTCCTTACATGTAAGGCACTAATTAGTCAACGAAATCAGCATATCCGGACCTAGGAACCTTCACCATTCCAATTCAAGACAACACAAATGGTTTAGATTGTACTAGTGATTTTATCGATCTTTGAACCATGCATTATACTTACAATAATTACTCATAAATTTTGGAATTAAAACAATTTTACTTTTTTTGAGTTTCTAGTTTATATCAATCGGTTATTTGTTTATGCATCCAAATTAGGCAGGACAAATATCAAATTTCCATGATTAAATTTGAATGAAAAACACAAACAAAATATCATCTAGATAATCTGATCATCTTCCAACCCAAACCAAATCGCGCAAAATAAATCACGTGATTTGCTGGTTTAATTTGTGGCATTATTAAAGTATTTTTTAACATGTTTCAAAATAGGAAAATAGTAGCTAAAAAAACGTAATTTACATTTATGAAGTTCATGGAAAATACAAGATACTGCGAGAACTTTTCGATTCTTAATCAATGCCCTATCGTCACCAATTCTTGGTGTAAGTTTTAAGAACATATCCAAACATTTTAAACATGATATTAAATCCCAAAATACATCCAAAATAGGGACAAATAGTAGCCATATAAATATGAACAAATTCGATTTTAAATCACACAAACGTGAAAAAAAGATGTTTCCGCAATCTGATATACATAGCATTATCTTCCTATGGTTTGGATAATATCCAAGATCTTTGGCCAAGGCTCTGATACCACTTGAAGGGAGGCTATTGTGCCTCGCGCATCACGGAAGCATGAGAGCCGGATTATATCCGACAAAAAAGAAGATTTGTAATACAGGTCGCAGTAGCATCAGAATTTAAAAAAATCGATGGAACCACATGGCTTAGAAAATTTTCTCAATCTGTTCTATAAAAATTACACGAGTATTAGGCTTACCTCTTGAAGCGTGATTGTGATATTTTAGTCTCTAAGAAAAGAGATGTCTTGTCTCAAGTCTTATCCATCAGAGACAATACTTGACAGCACGGGGATGAATCGCGTCTCCTATAATCCACACAGACAGATCTGAGTGGTGAGGCTCTTGATTTTGTTGTATGAAATCATTCTCCTTTAAGAGAACGGGGCACCGAAGAAGCAGAACCTCTACGTGAGATCGATCAAATCGATCCAGCAATATGACGACAGGGCGACGACTGCAGAGGATGGCCACAAGGGAGGAGGGGGGGGGCAGACGTGTGGTATAGAGAGAGAAAAACCATGTTGTCTCTTGTTGTATCGTTGTAACTTTAGAAGCCGAAGGTTGCCTTCTCTTTTATAGTACATTGGATGGTTAAGATGCACTGCTAATCATGCAATCTCTTCTCTCTTCTATATAAGAGAATCCGGCTCTCACGCGTCATGGAAGCATGAGTCGGATCGTATCCGACAAAAAAGAAGAGTTGACATACAAGTCGCAGTAGCATCATAATTTCAAAAAAAATCGATGGAACCACATGGCTTAGAAACTTTTCTCGATCCGTTCTATCAAAATTACACGAGTATTAGGCTTAACTCTTGAAGCATGATTACGATCTTCTAGTCTCTAAGAGAAGAGACATCTTGTCTCAAGTCTTATCCATCGGAGACAACACTTGTGAGCATGGGGATGAATCACGTAACTCCCATAATCTACACAGACAAATATGGGTTGCGAAGCTCTTGATTTTTTTTATGAAATCATTCTCCTTCAAGAGCACGGGGCACTGAAGAAGCAGAACCTCCACGTGAGATCGATCAAATCGATCCAGCAATATGACGGAAGGGCGACGACTACAGAGGATGGCCACATGGGAAGAGAGAGGGGGGCGACGAATGCTTGGTATAGAGAGAGAAACCATGTTATCTGGTATTGTGTCGTTGTAACTTTTGAAGCCTAAGGTTGCCTTCTCTTTTATAGCACATTGGATGGTTAAGATGCACTCTTAATCATGCAATCTCTTCCCTCTTCTATATAAGAGAACCCTTGGGATCTATGAAGAAATAACAAAGCAATTTCTGCTACATGGTATCAGAGCAACGGTCCTAGACCAGAGCCCTGAGCTACACCTCCCCAACCCTACCTCCAGCCTCGTCTCACCTCGATTTAGTGACGCAACTGCAACCTAGCCGCACGCCGCTTCCCTAGTGGCAGCAGCTACTGCTCCAAGCAACAGCCCACCCGCAACCCAATCCTCGCAGCTGCTCTAAGCGGTGGCCTAGCCGCTTGCGGTTGCTCTAAGCGGCAGTCTAGCCACTCACCGCTACCCTAGAGACACTTAGCATCCATCGCCATTGTCCTAACGATAGTCCAGGGTAATGCTAGTTTCGTCTAGCAGTCCCATTACCGACGAGTGCCATCCGATGTTGGTCGATGGCCCTTGTGCTACCCTGAGTTTGAAAATTGTGGTCTGAATTCAGAGTTTTTGGTCTGATTTCACCCTTTCCAGATCAAAATCAGACAACTTTTCATCAACATTTGTCTAGGGTTGGTTGAGATATGAGTTTATGCCCTCAACCACCCCTTTTCATATCAGTGTAGATACTTCACGATCTATCTAAGGTCCCAGATATTTGTCCACGATGTCAGAAAGTATATTTGATATGCCATCTACATGTGCCTTCAAGGGTACAACACTTATTGTCGAGATGGACGGCACAAACTACGAGTTGTGGGCGATGCAGTTCATAAATCTACTGCAAAGCCATGGTAAGAAGCATATTCTAACGTAGGATGAGCCAGTGGACATGACTGGGACCAACGCCTCATGGAAGGCAGATGACGCATATGCCAAGGTATGGCTATCTTGTATTGTTTCTATTGAAACAGCCAACGATATCTTCAGTCAACCCACAATAAACGTGATGTGGGATATCCTCGCAGGAACATACTTTCAAGCGAGGAATGAGTCGAAGAGATTGCAACTCCACCATGATATCTTCACGACCAAACAGGGTGTCTTCCTCTTCACGTCATGTATACATCTCTGGGTATGTTTGAGTGACTTCATAGCTATATACCCCTGACAACCTCACCAGAGCAACACAAAACCTGTAGAGATTCTGTCATGATCGGGGTGTTTCTAGCTGCCCTTAACCCAGAATATGATTTGGCTCGCTCTCAACTTCTCACCAACGCTACCATACCTCCTATGGCAAAAGCATACGACAGGCTGAGACGATTGAGTATCCCCTCTGTTACATCTACTCAAACATCATCGGTTATGGCAGCTTCATATAGCAGAGGTGGCTCATCTCCATTCGGAGGATGAGGCACACGTGGCAGAAGCGGTCCACACACACGTCAACCATGTTCATAATGTCATTGTTCAGGCCACTCAGAGGACACGTGCTACTCCAAGCACGATTTCCCACCATCAGCTCGAGCTGCTAAGCAGGTTCATACTACTCTTGATCTCACCGATCATCGTTACGATGACTTCATTGCCCGTCTGAGACAGATCATGCCACCAGTCGCCGGATCTTCTAGTACCTGTCCATCAGACATTGCAGTCACTGACTCTACTAGTACTTCATGTATTGCCATGCATTTACGGTCGCTTTAGACCAGATCCTTCAGAATGGATAATGGATACTGGAGCATTACATTATCTATTCGGAGATCGCTTGCAATTTGGTACTTATAGTCCAGCACAACCATGTCGATCAGTAGTGATTGTTGATGGGATGCATTCTCCTATAACTGGACATGGAGAGGTTCATTTGACTCCCACATACGTCTACAGAACATTCTTCATGCACCTGCCTTCTCCATGAATTTACTATCTATCAGTCATATTACAAAAGATTTACATTACCGTGCTATATTTGATCCTAGTTCCCTTGTTTTTCGGGATATACTCAAGGGCAGGGTGATTGGATGTGGTCGTGAACATGGAGGGTTGTACACGTGGCATCTCAGATTCGATCATCTACCGCTGCAAAGATTTATCACCTCATCCCTGTCATCTCTACCAACACTAGTTTTCAGTATAAACCATGCCAACTTAGAAAGCATCATTGGTCCAGCTTTGCAAGTTGTCAAGGTTGTAGTAGTCAGAGCCTGTTTGAATTACTTCATCAGGATATGTCGGGTTCAAGTCGTATACCTGATCATCAGGGACACGTACTATTTGGGTTGTGTTGATGATTTTTCCAGGTTGTCTTGATTATTTATGTTAAAGCACAAGTCTTCGGCTAGTACGTTGATTCAGAACTTTGTGGTTGAGATAAAGAATATCTTCTCAGCCTCTATAAAATATATCCATTCTGATAATGCTCTTGAGTTATGTACTACACAACTATCTCAATTTTCAGTTTATGTGGCAATGTGGCATTATCCATCAGACTTCATGTCCTTATACTTCTCAACAGAACGGTGTTGTTGAACGCAAACACCGTCATCTTCTGGATATCACCAGGACTCTCCTCATACAAAGTCGAACTCCTCATTCATTATGATGTGGTGTTATGAGGACAACATGTTATCTTATAAATCGGATACCATCTACCATTTTAGGTGAAAAGGCAACCTTTTCCCTTGCTTTTCCAGAGGACATTTTCTCTCTTATGCCACGAGTATTTGGTTATGTATCATTTGTCCATCTCTTGCATCACGGTCGTGACAAGCTCTCTCCTCGAGATGTCAAATGTATGTTCGTTGGGTACTCTCGCACCCAAAAGGGTTATCAATGTTTCGATCATGTAAAAGGATAAGACTATGTTTGTGTCGATATTACCTTCTTTGAGTACATCATGTACTACTCTCCTACAAGTGACAGGTTGAGTCCCTCCGAGTCTAAGGATGCAGTTGTTCTTCCACCTCCACCTACACATGTACTTTGGCATGTCCTCCATGCTCCAATGTCTTCCCAAACATCCAGCATGCCTCGGGTAGATTTTGAAACGTTGGTTTCGACTAATGGTACTAGTTGTGTGCATGATGTACATGGTCAATCACAGGACAAGCATGCAAATATACTGGATGAGCCAAAACCACCACAGGAAAGTGATGCGGGGCAGTTTATTGCCTTGTGGAAAGGCAAACGTTCATGTGCACAATATTCTCTCATAGGTCATGTGTATCTGGAGCGACTTTCACCAAATTTCAGACAATTTGTTGTGGGATTATCTGTTATTGAAATCCCACATACATATCAAGAGGCTCTCAAGGTGAGTCAATGGCACCTAACCATGGAAGCAGAGATGGTTGCTTTACAGTCTCGTGGCACGTGGAGCATTGTTACAGCTCATGTAGATGTGTCTGTTGTAAGATACAAATGGGTGTTCATTGTTAAGCATCGAGCAGATGGAACCATTGATCGCTACAAGGCACGTCATGTGGCTCGTAGGTTCATCTAGACTTATGGGGTGAACTATCAGGACACCTTCTCTCCAGTAGTCGTGATTCCACACCCCGGGTTCTTCTCTCTATTACAGTTGTTGGTGGAAAAAGTTATTCTATTATTCCGTAGAACCCTAGGCTCTCTTATTTAGAGAAAATCCAGGGGTAAATTACATAAGAAGCAACCAAGAAATAAAAATAGCATAAACGATACACCGACTACATAATTATCTCTACACTCCGCCCAAGATGGAGTATAGATATCAATGATGCTCAGCTTGGAAGAACACTTCTGGAATGGTCCTCTGAGCAATGGTTTGGTGAAGATGTCGGCAGTCTGCTCCCCTGAACTAACATGTGAAGTAGAAATCAGGCCCTTCTGGATCACATCTCTAGTGTAGTGGCAGTCTACCTCAATATGTTTTGTTCTTTCATGAAAGACAGGATTATTGGCAATGAACAATGTGGCTTGATTATCACACTGTAGCTGCATAGGTAGAGGTACATCTATATGCAAGTCTTCTAGGACAACTCGAACCCACATCATCTCCGTACTTGCTTGTTTCATGGTCCTATATTCAGATTCAACACTAGATCTAGCCACAACAGTTTGTTTCTTGCTTTTCCAAGAAACCAGAGAGCTGCCCACAAAAACTGTAAAGCCCAAAGTAGACTTCCGATCCTTAGGGCATCCTGCATAATCGGCATCCGCACATGCTGAAATAGATAAATTTGTTTCCTTTCTAAACAGCAATCCTGTGCCTGGAGACGACTTTAGATACCTTGGTATCACATATATGGCATCCATATGTACCTGTCTCGGTTGTTCCATGAACTGGCTCACTCGACTGACTGCAAGGGCAATACCAGGTCGAGTTACAGTAATGCAAAGAAGCTTACCCACCATTTCTCTATACCTTCTCCTGTCAACTTCCTCGATATCATTTTCATATAATTTCATGCTTGGATCCATAGGAGTACTCGAGGGTCTATACCCAACCATGCCCGTTTCAACAAGCAAATCTATAATATATTTCCTTTGGGTCATCACAAGGCCTTGTGCATTCCTGGTAAAATCCAACCCCAGAAAGTATCATAGAGTACCAAGATCCTTCGTAACAAACTGACGGCCTAAAAATGCTTTTGCCATCTTTATCCCCTGAGCATCATCTCATGTAACCAAAATATCAACATACACCATGATGACAACCGTACCTCTAGGCGCCTTCTGGATGAACAACGAGTGATCCGCATTTGATCTCTTGAATCCTTGTTGTTCGGTTAGATGGGAAAGCTTCTGAAACACACGCCCTTGGGCTCGGTTTAAGGCCATATATTGCCTTATGAAGTCTACACACCATATGATTCTCCCCCTCAACAGCGAACCCCGGGGGCTGCAGCATGTAGACTTCTTCCTGCAAATCGCTATACAAGAATGCATTCTTAACATCAAGTTGAAACAAGGGCTAGTCACGTACCACAGCAACAGACAGAAGAATACGAAGAGTGGAATGACGAGCAACTGGAGAGAAGGTATCCATATAATCCACGCCATATGTCTAAGTGAAGCCTCGCGCCACTAGCCTTACCTTGTAACGGTCAGGACTACCATCTGCGTGATACTTAACTGTGAGTACCTATTTGCAGCTAACGACAGATGCTTATGAGGGAGCAGGAACCAAGCTCCATGTACCCCGTGACTGTAGGGCAGCCATTTCCTCCTTCATAGCAGAACGGCTGCAGTCAATCTTCAAGGCATCCTGATAATTCCGTGGTACCTCCACAGAAGACAAAGCCACAACAAACCACTGAAAGTCTCTTGTGAGACGATGAAAGGAAACCTGGGAAGCAAGGGGATATGATGCACAAGTACGTTTCTGCTTCCGTATAGCAATAGGGACATCCAGATCATCAGCCACTGTACTCACCGGTCCACATTCCTCCTGCAATGATGAACCATGCACATGCACACTATCCGACCCATCATTAGGAATAACATCTGAACATACCTGAGGTGTGCTGGATGATTGACATGCGGCATGAGCAGGACCTGACCGACGTGTATAATGTTTAGGTAATGGCGAGACAGGTGGTTTTGGTGGTGGTGGCGGGGGGGTGGGGGTGGTGGGGATGATGTTGGTGTGACAACGGGGATGGGGATATATGTTGGTGGACTTAGAATAGGAGGAGGAACATAAACCTTGTCATTAGATGTGGATGAGGCCAACCTGTCATCTGCAGGTGGGAAGTACATAACAGACTCAAAAAATGTAACATCAGCACTGACAAAGTATTTCCTATTTACAGGATCATAACAACGGTATCCCTTCTGAGTCCGAGAGTAACCCACAAAGACACACTTGACAGCCCTAGGTGAGAGCTTGTCAAGTCCAGGAGACAACTGGTAAACAAAAGCAACAACACCAAAAACACGAGGGGTAAGTGAGAATAATTCCTTGTCGGGAAAAACAACAGAAAGAGGATTTTTCTCACCAAGTACTGGGGACGGCATACGATTCACAAGGTAACGGACTGTAAGGACTGCATCTCCCCAAAAACAAATAGGCGCACAACTCTGGATAAGCAGGGTTCGAGTAATATCAAGAAGATGACGATGTTTTCTCTCTGCGACTCCATTTTGTTGAGATGTGTAAGCACATGTGGTTTGATGAATAATACCTCTTGACGAAAAGAAGTGTGAGAGAGAATGAGAGCGAATTTCCAAAGCATTGTCCGTACGAACATATTTCACATGAGCGGAAAAAATATTCTGCACTTCAATTATAAGATTTCTAATAACATCCCATGCTTCAGATTTGTTCTTTAATAAAAATACCCACGACAAACGAGAGAAATCATCAACGACTACAAGATAAAACCTGTGTTCTTGGTGATCAGGAACATGACTCGGACCCCAAATATCGACATGAAGTAATTCAAACGAGGAGCTACTGCTCCGACACTGACGACTAGGGAAGCTAGCTCGATGGTGCTTTCCCAACTGACAGGCTTTACACCGGAAGGAAGAACTCGGAGGAATCTGAGGCAAGAGATGACGCATCTTCTGAAGCGGGAGGTGACCAAAACGTAGATGCCATGTATACGGAGAGACTGATCCGGCTGTATGAGAGGAGATGCCAGCATAGGAATTCCGGACCAGACGATAAAGACCATCCTGCTCAGAACCACAGCCAATCACCCTGCCCGTTAGGATGTCCTGAAATATAAGAGAAGACGGGTCAAATATAGCGCGACAGTGCAAATCCTTTGTAATCTGACTAATAGAAAGTAAGTTCATCGGAAAATCAGGGGCATGTAAAGCATTCTGTAGATGCACGGAAGGTGACAAAGTAATCTCCCCCTATCCAATAATGGATGAATGAGTCCCATCAGCTATTACCACCGACCGTCCTGGTGGAATCTTCCTGTATGACGCGAGTCTATCTCTGTCACGGCAAAGATGATGTGTTGCACCAGAGTCCATAATCCAATATGAGACATCTAAACTATGACATGATGGAAAAGCAAAAGCACTATCTGAGGTGCTAGCAGAGGCAAAAGTACTGGCAGACATTGAAGCAGCAATATCCGAAGGACCGCCTGCAGAATCTGTAGATACGGGAGGCATAATATCTCATAATGACTCACGGTCGGCACATCCTGACGGTGGTCTTAGCGGGTACGTCCTCGTTTGACCTTTTGGCCGTTTCTTGTGTGTACGGACCTTGTGGTAGCGGGCTGCGGGGTGAGCTGTGGGGGATTTGCTGGAGGCTGGAAGGGTGGTCGGGAGGACGCCGTGGGTGATGGGGGTGACTTCAACATCACCCTTCTAACCACGGACCGGGGGGATGGGGGGACAGGACCTGGGCTCCTCGGAGTTCGCTGACACCGTTGACTTGCTCGGGCTCGAGTTGATGGACGCCGGGGACGTGGCTTACACGTGGAGGAACTCCTTTTCGCGCTCGCGTCTCGACCGCTTCTTTGTCTCCAACGAGGTGTTGGATGTTTTTCCCTTGGCGACGGTGGAGGCAAAACCGAGATCGTACTCGGATCATACCCCAATCTTGTGGTGATCTGGGGCTGCCCCGATGCAGAGGGGGCTCTTTAGGTACGAGAAATGCTGGCTGTTGGAGGATGGTTTCAGGGAGATTGTATCCTCGCATTGGGGTGAGGTGGTGACTTCGGGCTCCGCTGCTTTTCGGTTTGACCAAAAGCTTTCCACTTTACGAGCCAGGTTGGCGATTTTCAAGAGGGAAACAAGGGCTGCTAGGTGCGCGATTAGGAAGGCTGCAGAGGATGAGGTTCAAATGCTCGACGTGTTGGAGGACACTAGGGATCTCAAGCTGTCAGAGTTGGAGTCGCGGTTGGCAGCGCAGAAGAAGATTGCCTTGGAGGATAAGAAGCAGGCCACGGAGTGGAGACACAGATCGAGGAGCACATGGCTGCGGGAGGGATACGCGAATACGGCTTATTTCCATCGTATCGCTAGCGGAAGACGTAGATCCAACGCCTTACATTCCATCGTGGTTGATGGGGTCAGGTTGGAGGGGAACAAAACCATGGGCAAAGCGATTGCAAATCATTTCAGGGACGCCTCATCTGCAACAATATCGAGGAGATGGAAGTGGTTGGGCCGGAGTACTAGGTTGGTGGCGACTCATTACCATGATGCTCTTATCCGTGATGTTACCCTGGAAGAAGTTAAGGATGTTGTGTGGGATTTGAACGCTGATGTGGCGCCTGG
The DNA here is from genome assembly GCA_037367405.1 of Ottelia alismoides. Taxonomy (NCBI): domain Eukaryota; kingdom Viridiplantae; phylum Streptophyta; class Magnoliopsida; order Alismatales; family Hydrocharitaceae; genus Ottelia; species Ottelia alismoides. The sequence goes on from JAZKJV010008443.1 coordinate 182,321, forward strand.
TCCGGATGGTTTCCCGATCTCTTTTTACAGGGACTTTTGGGATCTCGTTGGTCAGGAGGTGCTTGAGGTGGTGTTGGAGTTCTGCCAGGGGAATAGGGGCTTTGACCGTATCAACCGGGTGCTCGTCGTTTTAATCCCCAAGTGTTATGCACCGTCCTCCATCGGGGATTTTCGCCCCATTGCCATCTCTAACGCCATCTATTTAATCACGGCAAAGGTCCTTGCAGCGAGATTAGCTGGCATTCTTGGGAGCTTGATTTCACCGGCTCAATCTGCCTTCGTCCCTGACCACCAGATCTCTGATTGCACCACTCTTGCCTCTGAGATAGTTGCGGATTGGCGGAGGAGGGGCACGAGCAGTGTCCTTTGGAAGGTTGATTTTGCTAAGGCGTATGATAGCCTTGATTGGAGTTTTTTGTGGTCGGTTTTGCGGCGATTGTGCTTCCCGGACATATGGATTTCTTGAATGAGGCGTTGTGTCACCACGATGTCTCTTTCGATCATGATCAACGGAAGGGCGGAGGGGGTTTGGATCCAACCTCGTAGAGGGGTGCGATAGGGGTGCCCTCTCGCGCCAATGCTTTTCATCCTTGCGGCCGATGTGCTGGCTGATATGGTGTCGGGTGTGATCAGCCATGGGCTCTCTGGTGGATACTCAAGGGAGGGGCTTCAGGTTCCGCTCATCCAATATGCGGACGACACCCTTTTCCTCATTGAAGGGGGTATCGAGACGGCCACTGGTATGGCTACGACGCTAGAGATCTTCTCGGAGCTGTCTGGGCTGTGCAAAAATGACAACAAATCGTCTTTCGTCCTGTTCGGGCTTGCGGAGCAGGTTGCTGATGGGCTGGTCGTGGCCTTGGCGTCTGTTCGCGTCTCTTTGCCTCTTGAGTACCTCGGCATGCCTCTGGCTCTGGGGAGGACGAGGCTCCGTGACTGGCTGAGGGTGGTGGAGAAAGTGGAGATGAGATTGGCGGGGTGGAGAGCTGCTATCCTGTCGGGGGGGTAGATTGGTTCTGCTCAAGGCTGTTTTATCTTCCATACCAACTTATTTTATTGCTAATCGCAAGATCCCGAAGGGGATTCGAGAGAGTTTGGAGAAGAGGATGCGCGCGTTTTTGTGGGGGAAGAATTCAAATGGTTGTGGGGGGATCCATCTTGTGGGATGGGAGGATGTCACGCGTGGCAAGGATCTGGGGGTGAATCTCTTGAGCAGATGAATGAGGCGTTTTTGCTTAAATGGGCAGGTAGGGTCTGGGGTCCGGGGGAAGATCTTGTATGCATGGTGGTTCGCAGCATTTATGGAGTGAAGGGCGCGCCTCATCTGCAGCTTACTAATCTGGCAAACATGACGCCTTTTTGTAGGGGAGTGGTGAAGGCTTTCGTGGAAAATCCAGCTCTCTTCAGACCAATTATTGGGAGGGGGGACAACTTGTTTTGGGTGGATAATTGGACCGGGGCGGGGGCTATATGCTCTCGTTTCCCCCGGTTATATGCCTTGGCGGACAATAAGCTATGTTCGGTGATGGAGTGTTGGGTGGGTGGATGGGACTTGGTGGCCTACTTTCTCCGCAAATTTCTCAGATCAGAGACTTGATGAATTTTTGGATCTGATTGACGCCATGAGGGAGGTGGGGGCTCCCAGTGGGGGAAGAGATCATTGGTGCTGGAAGGAAGGCTCGTTCTCGGTCAGGGGGGCTTACGAGGCCATCTCCAGGCCGCCACCGACAAACTCGGAACTGCTGAGCATGGATTGTGCATCTATTTGGGCCACTAACCCTCCTGAGAGAATTGGGATCTTCTTGTGGCTTCTTCGGAGGAAGAGGTTGATGACGCGTGACCGGTGCGTCAGATTCCCGGGCTTCGTTACGAACAGATGCCTGCTTTGTGATAGCGCGATTGAAACTGTAGAACATTTATTCTTTTCTTGTCCCGTGGTATCACAAGTTTGGCAGGAGGCTGATGTTGCTTGGTGCTGCTTCAATGAATTTCAGGCCTTCTGGAATTCGATCTACGCAAATAGAGCCAGACCAAGGAGGGAGCGGCTGTATCTCATGGCTATTCTATGGGCGATCTGGCATGGAAGGAATGACCTGTTGTTCTCGGGACAAAGGTTTTATAAGGAGAACGTGGGGTTTTTTGCAAAGAGGCTGGTAGATGATTGGGTGTTGTAAGTTTCTTTGTGGTGCGTTTTTTGGGTGTTGTACTTCTATCCTTTGGTAGCTTTCTTTTTGGCTTATGAATAAATTTTGATGGGGCGGACACCATCGAGTGTTTCCCCCTGCCTTGTAGACTTTCAAAAAAAAACTAGCTCCTCGAACCTCTGATCCGAAGTAGATGCCGACGGAGATGCAGCATGCTCGGCTACTCGCGCCGAGGCTAGAAACCTATGCTTAGAATAACATGTATCCTCACCATGGTATGTGCGATGACAAAAAGAGCATGGATGGCGAAAACGACCGCCTCGACCACGAGGTCCACAGCCACGGAATGAAGACGGACCACCTCTCCCTTTAGAAGCAGCCATCGCTGACGGTGGTGGAGTAGAAGCACTGGACGAGACAGAGATGCGGCTAAGCCTCCGGTAGACTTCCTCCGTAGGAGGAATAGTAGCATCTGCAAGTATCTGTGATCGAGCAACATCATATTCAGGAGCAAGGGCCGCAAGCAGGACCCCCACTATGGTAGCATTTTCAAATGTCTTTTGCTGCTCGGGGGTGGTCGTGAGAGGAATAGTACTGCAGAGTTTCTCAAACATCCTCCGTAGGGATGTATATAAGGAGTGAAGTGGCCTCCCATTCTACTTCATTGTAAATATGTCGTGCTGGAGCTGTAACATCTTGGTTTCATTTCGCACCTGCGATATGTCGTCGCCAGTATGTCCCACATCGCCTTAGCGGTGGGTTGATGGAGAACATCATTGGCAATCCCCATCAACAATGTGCCAGAAAGCCAGACTTTGGCATACGAATCATCAGCCTCGCAGAAGGCATAAATCCCAGTCTTCTCCGCCGGCTCTTCATCGGTAAGAATGTGCTTCTTACCGTTCGATTCATGAGGCTCATGAACTGCATCGCCCAAAGCTCGTACTTCGTCCCATCCATCTTGACTATTGTCGCAGGACCTTTGAACGCACCTATGAAGGTCATATAGAACCTTTTTCCTGACATATCGCCGGAGATGAAGAACTAGGATTTGTAGACCAAAAGATGAGTGTCTACGTAAACTTCATAGGATTTGAGTGCATATGTAGACTTTACGCACTCAAATCCATTTAGATGGTGGTGGCGGTGGCGGCAGGAGAGGGTTGCAAGGTGGCGGGGAGGGTTTACGGCAGGCGGTGGCGCCGGGGAGAGGGGGTGTCAGCGGCAGCGGGAAGGGGTTTAGGGTTTTAGGGTTTTGGCTCTGATACCATGTTGGTGGAAAAAATCATTCTATTATTCCATAGAACCCTAGGCTCTCTTATATAGAGAAAATCCATGGGTAAATTACATAAGAAGCAACCAAGAAAATAAAAATAGCATAAACGATACAACGACTACATAATTATCTCTACAACAGTCACATGGGATTAGCCTCTGTATCAGCTCGATGCAACGAATGCATTCCTCTCTGGCAGTGGTCTTTTATTTAGCAGAGGCATATCCCTTGATGTTACAGCTTGTGCAGATGCAAACTATGCAGGATGACCCAAGAATAAGAAGTCTACTTCTTGTGTTCGTAGAGAACTCATCGGTATCATGGAAGAGCAAGAAGCTGACAGTTGTCACCATATCTAGTGCAGAATCAGAATATAGATCTATGACACAGTACAAAGATGATGTGGGTCAGATCTGTTTTAACTGACCTAGCTATTGAGGTGATGCTTCCCATGCACCTATAATACGACAATCAGGTTGCATTGTTTGTTCCCAACAATCCAACCTTCCATGAGAGAACCAAGCATATCGAGGTAGACTAGCACTACACTCGAGACATGATTCGGAAGGGTCTCATTTCTACATCTCATGTTAGCTCAAGTGAGCAGACATCATACGTGCTCACCAAGGCTCTAGCTCAAGGACCCTTTTCAGATATGTTGTTCCAAGCTGAGCCTGATAAACATCTATGCTCCAGCTTGATGGGGAGTGTTGAGAGTTTTTATGTTATGTTGCTATTTCACAGTTTATTTATTTCTGTCTGTAGTACGTAATTTACCCATTAAGGTTTCTATCTTCTATAAGATAGCCCTTAGGCTTTATAAATAAAAAACGAAGTATTCTCTTCCACAGTAATCTCCAAGCTTACATGTAATTTCCAAGATTACATGCAATTTCCAAGATTACGTAATTCTTCTCACGAATAAAGAAGGGAAATAAAGAAGGAAAGAGAGAGAGCCTCCTTCCATTAAGGGATGGACGGTCGCCATGGTGGCTCCTACCATGGTTGTCCACTCCTTGGAGTGGATTCTTCTCTCTCCATTAATCTTAATTTGATGTAATCTCATTACCACCAAATCTTTTATTCATAGAATTATTTTAACAAACTATTGCCAAATAATTCCAAATTATCTATGATAATTACAAATAGACCTTTGGCAATTATAAATCATATTCATTCATTTAAAACCAAAGGCTCGTCGATATATCCCGATTTCCAGGCATTTTCTTCACAAAGGCTCGCCGATATGGGCGATATTTCGGCGATATATCGTCGATATATCGTCGAAATATCGTATCGATACGATATCGAAACGATATCGATATCGATACGGCCTTCCATGGATAAGGCAATTGTAGAACCCATTTACAATGGCTTGGAATATGAGATCTAAACTCATTTCCAGATCTAGAGGACACCTCAGAGATGTTTGATTATGTCAAACATGATATCCAATCTTCTAATTGCATCTGAATCCAATTCAGAGTAATATTCAAACTTTGGACTAAGATTGGATAACTAGTTCACAGAGCAGAATCACAAAAATCCTCACTCCCTCGAAATGGAAGCATCATGGTACACAATCGATTAAGATCACATTACTCTCGAGTATTCCCAATACTCGTTCATCCTACATACAAGAAGATCGTGATTAAATTCGAAGTTCTAAACCATTTTGGATTGTCTATGTTGAAATCAGAGAAGCGGAAGCGGGATCGATAAAACAAGAAATATAAACATGAACACGGAGATTTACGTGGAACCCTACTCCCTAAGGAACGGGATGAAACCATGGGAGAAGCCCTCAAAGGGGCAGATATACTATTAGAATTCTCAATGAGTACAGGGGGTGAGGGGCTCCTTATATAGCCTCTCAGACAGCCCGGAGTCCCATCGCTCATCCATGTGGGACTAAACATGAGTGGGGTAATTAGATCTTGGTGAGATCCAATTACTTGCCTATTACATTCTCTAACACTCCCCCTCAAGATGGAGCTGAGAAAGCTGCAACTTGTAACAAAAAGAAAGTACACAACACATCTTCATGATACATCACAAGAAGAATATGTCTGCTGCTGGTAGAAGACCTCGCTCGAGGACGGGTCTGCAACTTTCAAGACACCGAAACATATCTCTGTCATGCATGTAGAGACGCTGCGATACCAGGTCACCGGAACTTATCTCAGTCGTGCCTGGAGAAGAGTCGCAATAGAAGAAGTCCAGCACGGAGTAGTAGTCGGGTCGCAAAAGAAGTATGTGCCCTGACGAAGAAGTTGATGCTCGGTGAAGAGTAGAAGCAGTAGTCTGGAGTGTTGATCTGTCAGTCGTGTACAAGCAGTAGAAGTTGTGAAGAATACATCTCTGACTCCTCCTTTCTCCCATACTTGATAGAATAAAAGGCAGAGATAACATCAAGTTGGGAGAAACAAATGAATAACATGCAACTTTTTTATTATTATTTTTTGCTTCATCATTCTTTTTTATTATTGTTAACCGTTCTCTTTTTTTCAGTTATTCTCTTCTAATTTTTTTAAAGCGTACGGCCCAAAAAGGGGCTCAATCTCTCTTTTCTCCCCCTTTTTTTTTCTTTTACAAACCGGCCCAACAAGGCCCTCTCTCTCTCCTCACCCCCCCCCTTCGCACAAAGTAGTTTTTTTTGTTTACATTGCAAGCGGCCCACTTGAGCCCTTACACCCCACTCGGGCACGTAATGGGCGAAACCTTATTTAGGGTTTTCCCTTTCTTCAAGGAGACACGAAGCCGCCGCCTGTAGATGAGGGCCTCGCTGCCCGCTCGGGAAGGCACCGCCGATGCAGGGGGTGAGAGGAAGACCTTGCGTTGTGCGCACACGATGGAGGAGAGATCAGAGGGGCTTGCGCGCGCAGGAAAATAGCATGCTCCAACCGCCATCGTCGAGATCTGAAGGAGCGGCGAGGAGGGTCGGCTTCGGGAGGAGCACCTCCCGAAGGAGGGCCACCGCCGCTCCTGTTTCGGGGACTCCTTTGACGCCTTGAGATGATTGGGGACTCCTACGTCGCCTGGAGATCGCGCCTGGAGACTTTAGGGCTCGTCGCTAGGAGCGATAGGACTAAAGAAGAGACTCTTCACCTGGGGTTGGGGTCGTAGCCTGCGCGCGCGAGATCTGCGCAGCCTGGAGTTGTGACCACCGTCGCCTGTTAACTGGTGGCTTCGAGCAAGGACATGCTCTCGATCTGGAAAAGAGAGCCTGGTGGTTGTTGCCGCCTCCTGCGAGCACACCTGGGAAGGAAGAGCCTGGGGATTAGGGCTCGCATGCCTGGAGACATGCTTGCGCGTGGAGGGCCGCTGCGAGGGTTTGAAGTAAACGAACTTGAACCTCAAATAGCCACGAACATAAACAGGAATTGATCTTCTTGAAACGGATCTTCAAGCACAATCGAATCTCAAAAAATAAATCTTCAAAAATAACAAACGAATCTTCGAACAAATGATGAACAAACAAAAAACTTCTCGAGAATCAAACCAATCTGATGCCATGTTGAAATCAGAGAGGCGGAAGCGGAAGCAGAATCGATAAAACAAGAAATATAAACATGAACACGGAGATTTACGCGGAACCCTACTCCCTAAGGAGCGGGATGAAACCACGGGAGAAACCATCAAAGGGGCAGATATTCTATTAGAATTCTCAATGAGTACAGGGGGTAAGGGGCTCCTTATATAGCCTCTCAGACAGTCTGGAGTCCCACCGTTTATCCATGTAGGACTAAACATGAGTGGGATAATTGGATCTTGGTGAGATCCAAATACCCGCCTATTACATTCTCTAATAGTCTCCTTCCCGATTTTATCGGTAAGTTTCTCATTCAATCACTTGGAATCAGTATTAATCGTATGCTTTAAAAAGCATAAACCATACCTTCAAATCTTGTGTCGAAAAGCATAACGCATACCTTCAAATCATGTTTCATTTCCAAAACAAGACGACCAACATTAGAATTTGGTTTATCCCAATATCTCATGAATGAGCTCATGTTTTCCGGTTCAGTAGTGAACCTGTATGATCCCTTTGAGGTCGAATTACGCATATGCCCTCGTATGCTATTACTCATATGCCCTCATATGCACACCATCGCACCAGTATATAGACCTTGACTAGGCCATCAACCTAATGGTTTTGACTTAACTCGTCTGATATCTCTGAATCTATATTCCTATGCAGAGGACCTGCACTAAAAGGTTGAACGGATGTCAGCCTTCGGAGTAAGGATCGGCATCTCCTTCCCAAGCTGGAGATCATTTCTAGATAATCACTTGACGGTGCGGTTGAGTCATCAATCTAACTCTTTAGATATTCAACTCCGCACTGACCTCTGTGATCCAACCTTTGGATCAACAGTTGTATGATATCAAGATGGCTATGGTACACAACCCTAATTGTACTAAAGGACCTATTATGTGAATTATTATTCTTCATATCAAATTAAGGAGTGATCTACAATAATTTTTATTGCATGATGGCTCGTTGTGGGCTCACCATTGTTTCAAATTTCGCGAAATTTTGTCGAAATTTCCATTTCGACACTCCACCGAAACCGAAATCGAAATCTCGATATGGATCCTTCCTTAACAAGTCTAGGCCGAAATTGGCGAAATTTCATCAAAATTTCGAAATTGTTTCATTTTTTCGCCATCTCAAAATGAAATATCGAGGCTTGCATGTCCAACAATGGCCCATATTACTATAGAAGCAATGTGGAATTGCATTACGCTTAGTTGCCCTTAAACTAGAAACATAATACATTTGGGTTCACGTCCACTTCTCATGTTTTTCAGCAAAGCAGACAACAAATATCTTAAACAAGAGTTTGACGAATACACTTCCAAGTTTTTTTAAGAAATGCAATTCTAAGTTGAGCATGATGGATGTAAATACTCCAACTTGAGGGAAAGCATCAGGATTTAATTATCTTTTCTACCATATTTAACATTTTTACTATATTTTGCTTTTACTGTATTTAGATTCCTTTTTTGTGGCTCTCATTGTATTTGGCCCTTATAATTTCTCGTATATAAGAAACCTTAGGGTGCATTTGGTTGCTGGGTTACCCCGAGGTAAACTGGTGGGGGGTAACCCATTTTGTGTTTTGGTGTTTGGATAGAGTGCTTTGGGTTGAGAGGGTTTGTTGTGATGTGATTGTATTGAAGTTTGGAAAAGTGAGTAGTTATGGTGATGTGGTTGTATTGAAGTTTGGAAAAGTGAGTAGAAGTTGAGTAGTTTATAGTTTTTAGATGATATGATTGTATAATATATTATTTTTTGATGGAATATATGAAAGAGAAATGATTTATATAATGTGTTAAAAATAGAGGAAGAGTGGACCCCACAAGTGAGAGAAAGGGTGGGTTTTGGGAGGAAAACCCCCTAAGGGAGGGTTAACCCTCAATCCAAACATGGCATTAGAGCTCTTCATATTATTCAAATTATTTAGTTCCTATTTTTAAATAAAAGAAAGAGTTATCAATTGACTAGATAGAGCTACAATCTTTGTCACCTGCAGCAATTTCTTACATTTCTTACAGTCAACTACGGTGCACTCACACTGAATATGCATGGAAATGAAAGTATGATTAAAACCATTTCAAGACGAGAGAAGGAATACGACAGTAGTCTTCCTCGTAGCCTTAACATTAAGTTTCAAAATGTCAAAACCCACACTTGCAACTCATGGATTTTTACTGGATTCACTGTTAGATTGAAAATGAAAAGCAAGGGAGGATAATCATAGCAAATTCTTCCAATGATACGATGCATATTAAGCGAGACACTCTCATGATTCACAAGACAAACAACCATAGCAAGCAATATAAAAATGCACTCAATTACAAAAAATATGAGCGTACTGCTAACTCTTACTTAAAGGTGGTTGGTTGCAAGTGTCTTGAAACAAGTTAATGAAGATGTAAGGAAATTATTCATAACCAAATTCAGTAACATCAACCTTTATCTCGACAACATAAGCATTCAAAAGGAAGACCCTGACAAATCACACCCCACCTACAGTATAATTATTGTTGCGGCTTCAAAGAAAGATAATAATGAAGCAAAGGATGATAAGAAGGGGTAAATAATCAATAGTTGTGACGTCATCTACTTGACATGTGACGGAGTTTTTTTTAAGCATATTTATCATGTTTGCTTAAATCCATGTTTAAAGCAAGAGAAAGGTCACGTGCTTGTTACTCAGAAGGATATAGAGACTAGATGGGAGCAGTACTTCCATAAACTTTTCATTGGAGAAGGAAGTAGAGAGATCACTTTGGGTGATCTAGCTAGTAGTGAAAGTTACTTGAATCGTGCATGCTATAGACGAATACAAAGAAAAGAAGTAGAGGAGGCTTTGAAGGTTATGAGACCTGGGAAAGGTGTTGGACCGGATGACATCCCTGTAGAAGTATGGAAAGTTTTAGGTGAGCGTGGTTTGACTTGGCTTACGAATCTATTCAATGTTATTTGGCGAAGCAAGAAAATGCCTGAAGATTGGAGGAGGAGTATCGTGGTGCCTCTTTATAAGAACAAAGGAGACATTCAAAATTGTTCAAATTACAGAGGTATCAAGCTGATGAGTCACACTATGAAAATTTGGGAACGTGTGATCGAAAGAAGGTTGAGGCAAGTTTCCCAAGTAAAAGAAAACCAATTCGGATTCATGTCAGGTCGCTCAACTATTGAAGCCATCCATTTGCTGAGGAGAACAATGGAGATTTATAGAGCTAAAAGGAAGAATATCCATATGATCTTTATTGATTTGGAGAAGGCTTATGATTCCGTCCCACGAGAGATACTATGGAGAGTTTTGGAGAAGAGACAAATACCTGTCCTATACATTAATCTCATAAAGGATATGTATGATAGGGCTTTATCTTGTGTAAGGACCCCGACGGGGAAGACTGACTATTTTGATATCAACATTGGTTTACATCAAGGTTCAGCTTTGAGTCCATTTCTTTTTACTTTGATTATGGACGAGTTGACAAGTCACATTCAGGATGAGTTACCTTGGTGTATGTTATTTGCTGATGATATTGTGTTGATTGACGAGACTAGAGATGGAGTAAATGAGAAGCTTAAGGTTTGGAGACATGCATTGGAGACTAAAGGCTTTCGTATAAGTAGGGCTAAGACGGAATATATGGAATGCACCTTTGATGGAAGCAATGGTGAAGGAATCGAGGTGAAGATTGGTGACGATAACATTCAGAAGAGAGATTCTTTTAGATATCTGGGATCTATTTTGCAACATGATGGGGAAATTGATGGAGATGTTACTAATAGAATAAATGCAGGCTGGCTAAAGTGGAGAGGAGCCTCCGCTGTTCTTTGTGATAAGAAAATTCCTTTAAAAATTAAAGGAAAGTTTTACAAAGCAGTCGTGAGACCTGCTATGCTTTATGGTTCTAAATGTTGGCCTGTGAACCATAGACATGTGCAGAGAATGGCTGTAGCAGAAATGAAAATGCTAAGATGGATGTGTGGACATACACGTAAAGATCGGATTCGGAATGATGCAATTAGAAAGAAAGTTGGTGTAGCTCCGATCGAGGATAAGATGCGAGAAAACCGCTTAAGATGGTTTGGTCATTTGCAAAGAAGGTCAACTGATGCACCGGTTAGGAGATGCGAGTGTTGGGATGTTGAGCCGGCTAAGAGAGGGCGAGGACGGCCCAAGAAGTGTTGGAAAGAGACTATACGAAGGGATCTTAGCTTTTTGGATATAAGTCCGAGATTTACCCAAGATAGATCTGAATGGAGGCGAAGAATCCATGTAGCCGACCCTACTTAATTGTGGGAAAAGGCTTTGTTGTTGTTGTTGTATATTTATCATGTTTGCTATTTTTTGCTTGCGTTGTATTTTGTTGTTCCTTTTCAGTGGCTCTCGTTGTATTTGCCCTTAGATTTGTCCAATATAAGAAACCTTACGGCTCTTCAAAATTCAAAGTATTCAGCTGCTATTTTCCAATTAAAAAAACGGCATATTGAGTTACCAACTGACTTCAGAGAGCTACAATCTTGTCAAGGGAAGTAATTTATAGTTAATTATGGTAACCTCCTGTCCAAATAATTGAACCCTCGCTACGAATATTGTTGGGATACTAGTTATCTTTTATTCATTCCATGTAGTTTCTTTTCTTTCCGTCTACATTATGTAATTTACCCAACAGGTTTCTCCTCCATAAAAGAGAACCCTAGAGCCTCATGAATAAGCAACTCAATATTTTCCCTCTACATGATATCGGAAAGATAATCCTAGAACAGAGTTCTCGTACCCCGTGCCCTAACCCCATCCGCCGCCCCCTTTCCTCCACACTGCGCATCGCGGGGACCTTCCCCAGACCATGTGTCGCCTCTCCTTCTTGGGCCCCTGCCCAACTCTACGAGGGTACCTCAGCACCGTAGCAACACTGCACAGCCCCCTCATCAGGTTTGACAGTCGCTGCCCAGGCATCCTTGGCACTGCAGAGCCCTCCTCCAGGCCCCCTAGGCTCCTTGGGCCCTTCTAATCCTCTTTGGCGCCACCCAAATCTATTGTATGACATAATTTTGATCGGAAAAGGTAATTTCAGGCCCGACAAATTACTTTTTTCGACCCTAGCATGGATCGATGATTGACGAGAATGATTGTATGAGGTCTACGTATATAACCAATCCTCCATATGATCGTGTAAATTCGCTCGAATTGGTCTACTACCCCAGTTGAGTTCCGTTTCGATACCTTTCTTCATCAGCAAGGTTGATGTCTTCTTTTTGTCCGATGCCTTCAAGGGCCCAGCTCCATCATGAAGATGGATGGGACCAACTATGAGTTGTGATCCATGCAGTTCTCGACCCTCATGCAATGCAATAACAAGGAGCACATTCTGACACAGCCAGAGCCAATGGATAAGACTGGGGAGAAAGCTTCGAGGAAGCAAGACGACGCGTACACGCGTATTTAGCTCTCTGGTACTCTCATCACGGAGATTGCCAATGACATAGTGAACCGTCCCACCACCAAGGCGACGTGGGATAGATTGACAACCACATATGGCCAAGCGAAGAATATGACCAAGATCCTTTAGCTACAGTTCGTTGTCTACATAACCAAGCAGAATAGTCGTCCTCTGCATACTTTCTTTCTACTCTTCGCTTCATGGCATGTTCGAGAAGCTTTATAGCTCTATGCCAATGGCCATGCCTAATAATAAGCAAATGACATAAAGGAATTCCACGATGGTTGGAGTTTTCTTGGCTGCTTTTGATCCTGGGTACGAGGCAGCATGCACACAGCTTCTTATACGTGCAGCCATACCTCCCATTGAGGAAGCGGTTAGTTGCCTCAGCAAGATTATTGTCCCACCTCTGACCACCACACAAACCTCCTCAGTGATGGTCGCATCTCGCGGTAGGGGAGACTCTACTCAGTTCAGAGGATGTGATCTCTATATCAGAGGAGGTGGACATCAACGTAGCCATTGCATCTATTGTCGCCGCCCGAGTCATTCTGAGGATATATGCTATTAAGTATGAATATCCTGCATATGCTTGTATGGCCAAGTATATTGAACCTCTAGATAGTTCAGCTCCTACATATTGATGACATTATCTCCCATCTGAGGGAGATAATAAATCATGTTGTCGGCACCCCACTAAAGGTCTCCCAGATGTTGCAATCTCTGCCATATCTTCTTCGAGCTCCTCAGGTATAACCTACGCTTTTATCAGTTGTAGCTATGCAGATATGACAGAGTGGATCATGGATTCTGATTCTTCCCACCATCTGTATGGGGACAGAGCTAGCGCAAATCTGCTCATACATATTTATACCCCCTGGTAGATCGGTCGTCATTGCGAAAAGGGTTCATTTACCTATTACAAGACAAGGGGATGTCCATTTGACGCCATCCATGTACGTGCAGAATGTGCAATATGCACCTAAATTTCAGACGAATTTACTTTCTATTAGTCAGGTCACTACGAATGTGCATTGGCGTGCCACTTTTGACCCATTTTCTCTTGTATTACAAGAAATACTCAAGGGCAGGGAGATTGGATGTAGCTATGAGCATCGGAGATTCTACAAACTAGTCCAATCTCCTTGTGCCAGTGCCCCTACCATTCTTACTGGATCAATCTAACCATACTTGTGGCATCTTTATTTTGACCACCTTCCTTTAAAGAAGTTGTGCCATGTCCTCCCACAGATCTCCACGTGTTCTACCTTCCAGTGCGAAACTTGCCAGCTTGGGAAGTATCAACGCTCTTCTTTTCCTAATTGTCAGAGTCATAAGCAGTAGTCATTTATTTGAGCTTGTCCATTTTGACATTTGGGGTCCCAGTCATGTTGTTGATCACCAGGGACACCATTTTTATCTTGTAGTTGTGGATGATTATTCTAGACTTTCTTGGGTTTTTCTTTTGAAAAACAAATCAGAAGCTAGGTCGGTCATTAAATCTTTCATTATTAAAATAAAGAATATTTTCTTTGCTACAGTTAAGTTTATGCGTTGTGACAATGCTTTAGAGTTCTGCACATTAAAACTTTTTAAGTTCATGTTTCTTAGCATTGTACAACAGACCTCGTGTGCTTACACTTTCCAACAGAATGGTATTGTTGAACGCAAACAACATCACTTACTTGATGTAATCATGACACTTTTTTTCCAGAGTCGTGCTCCTCGCTCTTACTAGGGTGATGCGGTTCTCACTGTTTGCTACTTGTAAACCGCATGCCATCTTTTGTCTTAGGAGAGAATGTCCCTTTCTCAAGTGAGTTTCTCGAGAATAACAAGTTCTCCCTTACACCCAGTGTGTTTGGCTCTGTTGACTTTGTTCACCATCTGACGTCTGGTCGTAACAATCTCTCTCCTAAAGCTGTCAAGTGTGTATTTGCAGGCTACTCCCGTACCCAGAAGGGGTCCTGTTGCTTCGATCTCGTTCAATGGAAGTACTATGTTAGTGATGATGTCGCCTTCTTTGAGTCTGATATGTATTCCTCTCCTACAAGTGACAGGTTGACTTCGTCTGACTCTGGAGAGGAGGCATATGTGCCTCCTCCTACGATACCACCACCTCTTGTACCGCCACCACCTCTACCACCACCCGCTCCCATGGCTACTCCTACACTACCATCCAGTACCTTGGCACAATTGTTGCCTCGTTTCTATCTTCGCAGGCCTCCCACGGTTCCCCCTGTTCATTGACCTTTCACATCATCCAGCACGCCTCAGGTATGTACTGAGAATATTTTTTCTACTAATGGCACTAGTGATTCATCCATGTAGTAAACTACTTTACAAGATGAGCATGTGCCCTCTCAAGAGGATAGTTTACAGGTTGAGGGGGATGCATGTGATATTGATGTGCTTATTGCTCTGCTGAAGCAGATACATACTTGTGTAACTTATCCTCTGGCAACCCATGTTTCTTTGGGGCGATCTCAGAGGATTTCAGAAGGTTTGCCGTGGGAGGGAAATTCCTATGTAGTATCTCGAGATCAAAAAAATCCCTGGGTACTAGAAAATATTTTTTTACCCGGTTATTGTAGCTGTATCGCATTCTAAAGATGCGACACAACAGAATATTTTTTACATGGCTACTACAAGAATAGCGCATCCTTAGAATGCAACTTTAGTAGCGCAGACCCAGTATGCGATATACTTTTATATCGCATGTCCATTATGTGATATATAATAAAACTCCTTGGCGCTTAAACCTAATTAACCCCGATTACGCTACTCCCTCCGCCACTTCTGCTCTCGCGCCTCATCATCCTCGTGTCCGGTGACCCTTCCAATGACCTCGTGCCCCTGTTCCGTTACCGCCTCCGCGGTGGTCGTGTTGCGTTGTCGCCTCCGCGTCTTGTGGTCTTCCTGCACCGTTGCCTCTACTCCCGGGTTCTCCGTTGATTCTCGAAACTAAGGTAAAATCCATGAACTTTTACGTTGTTAGGTTTAGGATATATAATACATGATTTTTTCCCAAATTTGTGTTCCTATAATGTTGAAGTATATTTTCCCTCACGTATTAGTCGGAATGGAGTCGATTTATTGGATGTTCCATTTGAATGGTTCAATTATTGGTTTTTCGACGGCCAATGTGTGTGGTTTTGGGTTAATGCTGACCATGACCTTCGGCTAGTTGTTGAACCTAGTCCACCGGAAGTTCAACATGGACAAGAACAATCATAAAATTAAACTATCAGATCGTATTCCACGGGGGGCAGGCGGAGAGCCTACGTTGACGTCTATCATCGATGATGATGATGATGATGATGTAAAGGGAGTTTTTGTGTATGCTCGGACTATTGGGAAATCGACACCTATTGACATTATTATTGAGAGATTGCTGACATGCGAAGTGTTGAATGTTGATGATGCCGACGATCGTCTCACTTCCGGTTCCTCCATTTTCCGGAGCACCGGTGATCCCATACCGCAGCCATATCTACATATCACGAAAGGCATACGAGTGACGCACTCTTGAGAGAAGTTAATCAAGCCTTGGATGACGTCATCCCTGGGTAACCGATGATGAGCTGGAAGATGATAGTCATTGTGAGGTTGAAGATAATGTCGCAAATGAGAAGATGCAAGCCGATGAAACTATTCCCCAAGTAATTGTTCCCCGTTTACCATTTTTTGGAGTTAGAGGATCTCAAACCGTTCAACATATAAGGACGACATTCGAAATAAATATGGGCTTGACGGTGTTGGTGTTGAACTTCGAAAAGGCAGAACATTCAAGCGTAAAGATGATTTGATGTATGTTGTGAAGAAGCATCACATCCTTGCACACTATAACTTCAAGGTTAAAGAATCCACCAGATTGATCTGGTTTGTTTTTTGCACCAATCAATCAAAAGGATGTCTTTGGTATCTACGTGGTCATTACAGGAAATTAATCAGCTGTCGACCCACCGAGTGAAGGCATACTAACACTGCAGCCAGACATGGATGAGAATGGACGTGGACATAAGGGGTACTCAACCAACTTACTGCACGCTTACACCACCACCGATGCCAACCTTCGAGGACGACAATGCAGGACCCTCCCAAATAACGATGATTGATGAGGGCAATCGATTACTACCTTTTAATCAACATGATACAATGAGGACATATCAACAGAGACGAAGGCGGTAGAATTAACAATTGTAAATCTATTTTATGGGTGTTGTAAATTCGATGTTAATGGAGACATCTTTTGTAAATTCGGCGTTAATGAAATTTTAATGTTTTCGAATGTTTGGAGTCAATCATGTGTGCATTTTGTTGAATGTGTGCATTTTATTGAATGGAGAGATCTATTATGAATGTGTGCATCTATTATGAATGGATGGATCAATTATGAATGTGTGCATTTTGTTATGGATCTATAATGAATGGATGGATCTATTACAAATGATTGGATCTATTTTGAATGTGTGCATTTTGTTGATTATAATTCCAAAGTGGATGAGAGTTCAACAAAACCAATGTATTTATTTGCAGGAAATGAAGATCTATTATGAATCAATGGAACATGGAAATGATGCAAGGGAACTTGGAAATGATGCAATCCCGGGAAGTTTTGGGTATATCGCATGTATAAGGTGTGGTTTCTATTTTCCAAGAAGTTTTTGATATATAAGAAGCTTCCTGGAATTGCATCATTTCCATAATCTCCCTCCTATAGCACATCCTGAGTATGCGCTACTGAAGCAGCGTTTTGAAGATGCGCTACTTTGTAGCAGTCAGGTAAAGAAAACATTCGATTGTGATGCATCTTTAGAATGCGATAAAGCTATAGTACCTAGGTAAAAAAAATATTTTGTAGTACCCATGGATTTTTTTTAATCTCGAGGTACTACTTAGGAATTTTCCTCTTTGTCGTGGGGTTGCCAACTGTGGAGATACCACGAACATATCACGAAGCGATACAGGATAGTCAGTGGTATCTTGCCATAGAGGAGGCGATGGTCACATAGCTTGTTGTTTCAGCTCCTTCGGGAATATCTGTCGTGGGATGTAAAGTGGGTATTCATGGTGAAGCATCAAGCATATGGCAGCGTGGACGTGGATCACCACAAGGAGAGGCTTGTGGCTCGTGGGTTCACCCTGAAATATGGGGTGGACTATCATGATATATTCTCCCCAATGGCTCGGCGTTCTACACTGTGGATTCTTCTCTATTGCAGTGATACGAGATTGGCTCCAAATGTGAAGGATGATTTTTTGCATGGTGACCAGTAGGAGGAAGTCTACATGCAGCTGGACATGGCCAACAGGTTGGGGGCCCGCCCGCCCAGCTCGTCGAACCCGCTTATGGGCCGGGCTTACGCTAGGAGAATTGGGAATGGGCTGGCCCGGCCCACAAAATAAAAAAAATGTAAATATAAGTTGAATAATACATGTATTAATATGATATACTTCAAATTTTTCATATGTGACACTAGTTTTAAATAAAAATTAATAGTTTATATGTCAAGTAACATGTAAACTACTTATATTAGTTACATAAAGTATAAATGGTATTAATAAAATCATTTGTACATATTAAATTTCATTAGAAAATTCAATACATAAAGAGTGAAATGGGTCATGGGCTGACCCATAGACGGGCTTTGGACATAGGTTTTTTAACCTCAGCCCGTTCGGCCAAACCCATAGGCCGACCCGACTCGCATTTTGGCCAGGTTTACATGCAGCAGCCACCAAGGTTCGCTGCTGAGAGGGAGTGTCAAAGGACCATGACAGTCTACGTTACTTCCTTGGGCTTGAGTTTACCAGGAACCAACGAGGTAGTGTGATGATCAGAGGAAGTACGTTAAAGATCTTCTCTTTGAGATGGGCATGGCAGACTGTAGGCTTGTAACCACTCCCATGGACCCGAGTATGAAGGTGTATGATGATCACACAGAGAAGACAAGAAGAGGTACAAAGAGCTCGTTGGAAAGCTCCTATATGTGACCATCACCAGGTCGTATACATACTTTACAGTGAGCAGAGTGAGTCAATTCATGAAGCAGTCTAGACAAGCACACATGGATGCAGTCTATATGATTTTGAGGTATTTGAAGACCTCTCCTGGCATTGGTTATGCAGATTATGCGGGATGTCCCAAGGAAAGGAAGTCTACATATGGCATTGCAATGTTCATCAAGGTTGCAAAAATCGGTAGTCGTTACTCGATCGGCAGGGTCACTGACTAAGGATTAATCGACAGTCAGGAGAGTCGGACTTAGTCGGACATTAGTCGATTTTGAATTTTTAAATTATTATAAATATATAAAAATCAATTTACATATACTCTCATATATATTCATAGATTTAGCTAGTTTAATACATACAAACACAAAGCTAACAAAACTCACAAGTTACTAATCATTGTAATCAACAAACACAAAGCCAATCAACAATCACAAAGATAAATAAAAGATGTGATAATTAACTAAACTTCTAGTTAATAATATGAATTTGAAATACCATATTTAGAATAATAAACACAAAACTAACCTTATATAAGTAAACCAACATACAAATCAGCAAGAATATCAAGTTTTCATTCCTAAAAAATCCTAACAAGTTTTTTCATTATGGAAATAAGGTCGAGCATCTTAGTGAACAATGGTCATGGTACATTCAACCAAGGTAGAAGTACACTATACAAAAAATCAGAAAGCGAAAAAACCTAACTGAGTTTGTGGTGGAAAAAGGTGGAGAAGGAGCTACGATTCGACGACAAGGAAGGTACACTGAGGAGTTGTTGACTCGTCGTCGGCGATGCAGAGAAGGGGGCGACGACGCGACGGAACTCATGAACCACACGGGGAACAACTAGGCGATGGAGCTCGACAGTCCAGGACCTTTCACGCGAGGGGTTTGAGGGATGAGTCCCTCCCCAATCGGTAATCGGATCATGGGTTTTTTCGTTCAAAACTTCTATGCAAAAGTTGGCCGATTAGTCGGCGTGACTAGGTTGATTACTCGGGCGACTAATCGGGTTGACCCGACTATAGGCCTATTTGGCCTAGTCAAGTCGGTTACCCCCAAACTCGACTAGTCGGCCTAGTAGACCGACTTTTACAACATCGGTGTTCATAGAGAGCTCCTTGGTGTCATAAAAAAGCAAGAAGCATACGGTGGTCGCCAGATCTAGTGTAGAATCAGAGTACAGACGCCATGGGACAGGAGAGTACAGAGATGATGTGGGTCAGATCCCTTCTGACTGGCCTAGGTGTTGAGGTGCATCTTCCATGCACCCCCAATGCGACAACCATGCTGCTCTTTTCATTGCCAACAACCCAGTCTTCTATGAGAGGACCAATCATATTGAGGTAGACTGTTACTACACTCAAGACATAATTCAGAAGGATTTCATGTCCACCTATAATGTCAGCTCAGGAGAACATACAGCAAACGTGTTCACCAAGGCCCTAGCTAGAAAGTCATCCCAGAGATGTTCCAAGCTAGGCATGACTGATATCTATGCTCCAACTTGAGGGAGAGTGTTGAGATATTAATTGTATTTTATTCATTCTATATATTTTCTTTTCTTTCCATCTACATTATGTAATTTGCCTAACAAATTTCTCCTCTATATAAGTGAACTTTAGGACCTCATTAATAAGCAAGTCATTATTTCTCTCCATGGATACTCATAGAAAAGCAATCATGATCAAAACTATTTCAAGGCAAGGAGACTTTACCATTAAATTTCAAAATGTCACGACCTGCATTATCAGCCCATGGGCTATTTAAAACATTGCAAAGGTCAATTACCATATCCACTATCATATCAAAGATGAAGAACAAAGGATAGTTGTCATGGCTAATCCTTCTAATAATACTAAGAATAGTGAGCAATCTACTAGATTTAGCTCATCCGAATAAGCATTCAAACAGATGATTCTAATGAAGCACACACTACCAACAATGCTCTCACTAGTGATGCTTGAAAGAGGTAATAATGATGCTAATGATGAGGACAAGGGGCAGATAATTAATAGGCATGTCATCATCCACTTGATAAGTAATCCAAAGTTTTTAAAAGCATATAGACTTGCCTTGGGCAAGGAGTTGGTAGCCCTTTAATATAGATTGGAATGTTAAAGGGAGAGGATTGGATGTAATAAGGTAAAAAATGAGATGAGGGGGAGGTGGAATACCCCAAGTTACATGAGGTAGATGACGTAATGAGGGAGTAGAGGGATTGAGATGGTTTTATAAGGGGGGTAGAGGTGAGAAGGGATAAAATAATGTAGGGGAAGGAGCACACGAAGAAAGGAGGAGAGGATCGGAGTGGAGTAAAGAGTTAAAGAGAAGAAATAATTCAAAGAGGAGAGAGATACATGTAGAGTTATATTTATGTCTTTATACGATTTTCCTATTTTTCTGTTCTCTTGTCTATCATATGTAATTTACACATAGGTCTCTCCTCCATATAAGAGAGCCTAGGGTTTAAGGAATAAACTATGATTCACTCTTTTTTGCAACATGGTATCAGAGCGGGGGTCCTAGGCTGGAGCTCTCGTACCCTAACTCTAACCCTACCTCTCCCCTTCTCGGGCGCCTCCGCCCTCTCTCTATCCCGGGCGCCGCCGCCGCCCCCCCCCCCCTCTCTCTCGAGCTCAAGCACCCACTGCTGGCCCATCCGACCGCCTATGGTCCAGTCGGTTGCCGCCATCGTCGGCTCTCCACTAGCCCTTGTCACCGCGGCTAGAAATCATCAGGGACAAGTCGCAGGTTCTGAGCCCTTCTGTCAGTGCATCGGCTTCCGTTGCGGGTAGATGGATTTGATTGCATAAGTCTACATATGCATTCAAATCCTTGTACGTATGTGTAGACACTATTTTTTCTTGGTCTACAAAACCCTACTTTTTCATTCGGCAATATGTCAAAAAACAAAGTCGACGTTCACGCCACAGATGCTTTCAGAGTTCCAACACCGATTGTCAAGATGGACGGGATGAACTATGAGCTATGGGCTATGCACTTCATGAGCCTAATGAAGTCTACGGGTAAGAAACATATTCTTAACCGAAAAGGAGACAACAAAGAAAAAGTGGGGTTAACGCCTCGTGGGAGGCGGATGATGCATATACCAAGGTTTGGCTTTCAGGTACATTAATGATAGAGATCGCCAATGATGTGTTACATCAGCCCATCGCCAAGGCGATGTGGGATATCCTCGCAGCTACTTGTTCACAGGAGAGGAATGAGACAAAGATTATGTAACTTCAGCACGATATTTTTACTATCAAGCAGAATGGGCGGTCCCTTCATTCGTTATATGCATCATTGCGTGGAATGTTCGAGAAGCTACACAGCTTCATGCCCCTCACATCTACTCCTGAGTAGCAAAAGACTTATAGGAATGCCATCATGGTTGGTGTATTCCTGGAACCCCTTGATCCTGAGTATGAGGCCGATCATTCCCAAATTCAGGTAGATGCCACTATTCCTCCCATGAGGAAGCTTTCCGCAGGCTTAGTAGGATCATTGTCCCATCCACTACTGCCAATCAGACTTCTTCAACGATTGCTACCTCCCAAGGTCGAGGAGGCTCTTCCCAGTTTCGTGGACGCAGACCTCGTGGCAGAGGAGGTCGTATTCGTCAACCCTGTACTTACTGCCATCAACCTGGACATACAGAGGGTACATGCTACTCCAAGCATAGATTTCTTGTTTCTGTCCGAGTAGCTGAGCAAATTGAGCCCTTGGTTGCTTCCTCTTCATATCATAGATTTAATGAACTTGTAGCACGATTGAGGGATATTATGCCTCCTACCAGTCCCATTGCTTCTTCATCGGTCTCCGGGAGTCACTCAGATGTAGTTGCTTCAGCATCTTCTAGTGCCTCAGGTACCACTTATGCACTTACTAGTTGTAGTGGATCTGATGTTAAAGAACGGATTATGGACTCCGGTGTTGTGCATCACTTATGTGGAGACAGAGGTCAAATCACAGCATACAGACAGGTTACTCCAGGACGGATTGTAGTTAGCATAAGGGGCTCATTCCCCGATCACTGGATAGTGGGAGATTAGCTTGACACCCTCTATGCACTTACAGAATGTGTTGCATGCGCTGACTTTTCTACGAATTTGTTATTTATTATTCAGATTACGAAGGATCTACATTGTCGAGCTATTTTTGACCCATCTTCTCTTGTATTTCAGGACATCCTTACGAGCAAGATGATTGGGTGTGGCCGTGAGCAGGGAGGTCTCTATCGCTTGGTTGGAAACCCTTATTTTGGCTTTTCCTCTCATTCTGTTGGACACATCTCACCCTTTACGTGGCACATGCGCTTTCGGTATCTCTCGCTCCAGAAAATGTGTCGTGTTCTGCATCAGATTTCTCCTCACTCGTCCTTTCAGTGTGAGGCATGTCAGTCAGGAAAGCATCATCGGTCTGCCTTTCCTAGTCATCAGAGTCGGAGCAGTAGCTCCATTTTTGAGTTATTTCATACAGATATTTGGAGTCCCAATCATGTTCCCGATCATCAGGGACACATGTTTTATCTTGTTGCTATTGATGATTTCTCTCATCTATCTTGGGTCTTTTATTAAAGAATAAATCTGAAGCTGGAGATGTTATCAAGAACTTTATCAATGAAGTGTAGAATGTGTTTTCTTCTTCTGTGAAATTTGTGAGAACGGATAATGCTTTAGAATTTTTGTACTCATACTCTCTCCAATTATTTTTCAACTCGATGTACTATTCATCAAACATCGTGTGTCTATACTTCCCAGTAAATTGGTGTTGCATAGAGGAGGCATCGCCATTTGCTTGATGTTATCAGAACTCTTCTCATTCAGAGTCGTGCTCCACATTCTTTTTGGGATGATGTTGTTCTTACGGCATGCTATCTTGTTAATCGCATATCCTCGTCAATCTTGAGTGAAAAAATTCCTTTTTCTCTTGTATTTCCTAAGAAAGGATTGTTCTCACTTACTCCTCGCGTGTTTAGCTCGGTCACCTTTGTCCATCAGTTGTCTCCAAGTACTGATAAGCTCTCTCCTAGAGCAGTCAAATGTATCTTAGTCGGGTACTCCAAGACACAAAAAGGGTATAAGATGTTATGATCCAATGCGTAGGAAGTATTATGTTAGTGTTTATGTCAACTTTTTCGAGTTTGTAATGTACTTTCTCCTACAAGTGATCGGTTGACTTCCTCAGACTCCGATAATGAAATCTACATGCCACCACCACCATCATCACCATCTTCACCACCTCCTTCACTACCATCACCACCATCACCACCACCTTCACATCCTCATATACCCTCAGCTCCCATAGTCCATGTCCAACCGTTGCCGCATCATTATACCCATAGGCATGCTTCTGTTCATGGTCACCGCTCATCATCTAGCACGCATGAGGTATGTTCTGAATACATAGTTCCTAACGATGGGTCTAATGATTGGCCTAATCAGGGATCTTTACAGAGGACAGACATGGAGGTTGATGATCTGGACTTACCTATTGCGCTTCGGAAGCAGAAGCATAGTTGTGCATCATATCCTTTAGCATCCATAGTCTCCTTTGATCGCTTGATTGGGGAATTCATGAAATTTGCAGTTGCATTGCTTGTCGTGGCGATTAGCTATGGAAGAAGAGATGGTTGCCTTACAGTCGCGTGGTACCTGGAGCTTGGTTCCTGCTCCTGATGGAGCTTCTGTTGCCAGTTGCAAATGGGTGTTTACTATTAAACACCATGCAGATGGGAGTCTGGATCGGTATAAAGCCAGACTAGTTGCTCGTGGCTTTACTCAAACATATGGAGTGGATTACCTAGACACTTTCTCCCCAGTGGCTCGTCATTCTACTCTATGTATTCTTCTTTCTATTGTTGTGGTACGTGACTGGCTTCTCTTCCAGCTTGATGTTAAAAATGTCTTTTTGTATAGGGACCTACAGGAAGAAGTCTACATGCAGCCTCTTGGGTTTATTGTTGAGGGGGAGTATCCGCAGGTTTGCACACTTCATAAGGCAATATATGGCCTTAAATAGAGTCATAGGGCATGGTTTCAGAAGCTCTCGGATTTAGCAGGGATTTCAGAGGTCGAATGTGGATCATTCATTGTTTGTAACTCCTAGAGGTGCGGTGGTTATTATGGTATATGTTGATGACATTTTAGTCACAGGTGATGATGTGTAGGGGATAAAAAGGGTTAAAGAATTTTTGTACCGACAGTTTGTTACCAAGGATCTTGACACCTTACAATATTTCTTGGGGTTAGAATTTGCTAGAAATGAGCAGGGTCTTGTGATGACTCAACAGAAGTATGTGACAGATATGCTAGTTGAGACAGGAATAACTAGATGTTGGCCTACTACCACTCCTATGGACCCTAGTATGAGGTTATATGATGATGATACAGAGGAGGTGGACAGGAGACGATACAAGATAAATAGTGGGGAAGCTTCTTTATGTTACTATAACTAGACCGGATATCTCATTTGCAGTCATCCGAGTGAGTCAATTCATGGAACAAGCCCGACAGGTACACATGGATGTTGTATATATGATTTTGAGATACCTAAAGTCTTCTCCATGTGCAGAATTATTATTCAAGAAAAGGGGACACTTAGGGTGCGTTTGGTTCGTGGGTTATCCAGGGGTGGATAACCCGGTTTTGTGTTTGTGTGTTTGGTTGGTGGGTTAAGGGTTAAGAGGGTTTGTGTGATGTGATTGTATTGGAATTTGAAAAAGTTGGTAGTTATTATGGTATGATTGTATTGAAATTTGAAAAAGTGGGTGGTTGTTGTGATGTGATTGTATTGAAGTTTGGAATAGTGAGTAGAAGTTGAGTATTTTATGATTTTTAGATGATATGGTGGTATAATATATAATTTTTTGGTTGGAAAGAGAGTGGGCCCCACTAGTGGGTTGGGAATATGGGTTTTGGGGGGTAACCCACCCAAAATGAGGGGTAAACTCCCAACCAAACACACCCTTACCATTTCTGCATGCGTTGATGCTGATTATGCAGGATGTCCAAAGGATAGAAAGTCCACTTCGGGCTTTGCAGATTTTGTTGGTAGCTCTCTTCTCTTGGAAGATTAAGAAACAATTTGTGCTTGCCAGGTACAGTGTTGAGACTGAATATAAGGCCATGGCACAAGCTAGTATAGAAATGATGTGCGTTCGAGTTGTACTAGCAGATTTACATATAAATGTACCCATTCCTATGCGACTACAATGTGATAACCAAGCAGCCTTGTTTATTGCAAACAATTCTGCATTTCATGAGAGAACCGGGCATATTGAAGTGGACTGCCACTACATAAGGGAAATGATTCTGAAAGGTTTTATCTCTACCTCTCATGTCAGCTTAGCGGATCAAACTGCAGATATCTTCACTAAGGCTTTGCTCAGAGAGTCGTTCTAGAAATTCTCATCCAAGTTGACCATGATTGACATCTATGCTCCATCTTGAGAGGGAGTGTAGAGTTATATTTATGTCTTTGTACGGTTTTCCTATTTTTTATGTTCTCTTGTCTATCATATGTAATTTACCCATAGGTCTCTCCTCTATATAAGAGAGCCTAGGGTTCAAGGAATACACTACGATTCACTCTTTTTCCCAACAATACCAAATTCAGATGGAATTAAAATCTATATCATTCGTTCATGTTTTTTCATTACACATGGTAGTGACCTTATATAGAGAGCCAATACCATTAAAAGACATGTCTCTTCACAAAAGACACAACTCTTCCTTAAAAGACATTTTCAATGGGCATATCCTTTAGATTTACAAACATAAATAAAGAAACACTAAAATTAACTAATTAACTAATGAAAATCAGACCACTTCACAGTGTTATGTCATTATGGCCAAGAAAGGAAGTAACTCCTTCTTGACAAATTTCTAATCATATTTCTAATATGCCTCTAAGAAATTACTCTATTAATCGGATAACCAAGGAATTATATTGCAATTCTATTTTTATTTTTATTATATATTGCAAGAATCGGTGAGAGGGAGGAGGATTAAGATTGATATGAATTCTACCTAAGAAAATTCCAATTGCTCTAACAAATGCACGAGAAACAACTGCCAAGGGTTACTGCATGGCATGCGAGTCTTGGCCACCTTCCATTTGGTCTCTTTAATGAGGTGTTCTCTTCGTTATTTAAAGGTTTAGATTCTAAGAGCTTACTTTACCATGTCAGCTAATAAGGTAAGCATATTCGTACTAGTTATCATGTTTCTAAAAATAAGACAATGAATTTTTTAATTGATCCATTCTGACAAATGGGTTACATATCCTAAAAGGAAGGACGTTGTTAACATTTTGATAGGCTTTCTTATTATTAAGACATATTATAGGGACGTAGTTTGATAATGTTCAAGAAATACACTTTGTGTCAAAAAGGACTGCTAATAAAATTTCATGTTGATATACCACTCGACAAAATAGATTGTGAAGTGAGAAACTAGCACATTGTCCAAGTTCCCAAAGCTATTTTCTTTTTGAGAACCCTTTCCAAAAGGTTCATTTGAGAGGTTGTTCTTAGTAGTGCATTTCTTATCAATAGGATGCCTTGAGAGCTTTCATTTCCATGATTAAGCCCAGCACAAACCTATTTGTTCTTCCTCCAAAGACATTTGGATGTGTACTCGATTCCCAACTCGACACCTAATGCGAAGAAGCTTGATGTAAGAGCCACTGAAGGAGTTCTGTTATGTTGAATCCCTTAAATGGGAAAATGAATGTGACCAAAAATGCCACCTTCATTAAACACGAACATTACTATTGTTGTGTTAAATCCCATAAATGGAGAAGTGAATGTGACCAAAAATGCCGAAAATGCCACCTTCATTAAGCATGAACATTACTATCCTAAACACTTCATTCAAGTTCAGTGGGATGAATGGCTAAAAGTCAAAATGCCGAAAATGCCACCTTCATTAAACCATGTATCCTCATTGATATAGGAAGCCCTGGCGTAGGAAAAATAATGGCTAAAAGTCAAGCTAATGAGCAAAAAGCCAATCCCAGTATTTATAGATTCATGGATGATCCAAGAGTCTCCGTTGACAGTCATGATTTTAGTTTTAATCTAGCAAGGACATTGTTGCAACATGATTTAAAACCAAGCCGGCCATGTCAACTAGCTAAACCATTACCAAATCATAAAGGATCAAACTAACCAATCTATCTATACTATATATTAAGCAGGGGGTGTTGGCCGCCTCCCATTAACTTTTGCCAAAAAAATTCCCATTCTACCCTTCTCAATTCTATCTCCCTCTCGTCTTTCCGACTTTACCCTTACCCTGTCAGAGAAATTACTAAAATCGCCCCCTACCCTTCCCTCCTTTCCCTCTACACGTTCATGCTACCGAAACCCTAATAGCGCATCGGCTTCTCTCCTCCTCCTGCCAGTCACACCCCTCCTCCGCCCTCTCTGACACCCTCGACCGCAACACATGCTTCCTCGAGTTCTGGATCCACCAACAGTGCCTTCTCCATTTTCACCGAGATGGAAGCATCCTCCCATGTCCACTTGATCGAATGGTCCCTTTCTTTGTGGTGAGACTCGTATGGTCAGTCTCTCGTGGTAACTCCGTTGTGCCAATTACATGGCATGTAAGAGGAATTCGCCACATTTTGGATAAAAATTGACATGCAAATTCTATCTTGGCATCATTGAGTATTTGTCCTTTCCCATTTTCCAATATGAATAGAATGGGGTAAATTTATTTTCTTCAACTTCTTTCAGTATGCGGTCTATCCAATTAGTTTTGATCTCGACCACCTACATGTACATGGACTGATATTGTCATAGTTTGTATGTTCTCTATTTTTTCTTTCTCCGGATTAGGCTAGGACGTCAGGACTATATTGTCGACACCGTAATCCTATTTTTGTGTCATAATTAATAAAAACTATATGGGGTGAAATCATCTATAATGAAAGAAGTTGTTTGGACCCTAGAGATAAGGAGTTGGATTTTCAACAATAGTCTTAGATGCAAATTGAGGCTGCAACTCTACATTGAACAGAGCTGAAAGTTTTAACAGTTCGTTAAACCCTGCATCCGGGTGGGACTTGTATTTTGAAGAAGTTTTGTCCAATTACTTCCTCATTTAATAATCTCATGAAGTTATAATGTATTGATATTTTTTTTATTTCAATATTGTTATTTATAACATAACTTATTTTTGTTATGGAGAATGATGGAATTCCACAAATTTTTTCATTCGCTCTTGCACATGTCAAATTCTTTGTCTTTGATTTGCATTGCAAGGTGCAATTGTGTAGCATATAGTAATACAATAAACCTCAATTGTGTCGTTTTCTATTCTGAGGAGTTGTTTCAGTTGTTGAATCTGGTGGAATATAAAAGCCTAAAAGGGAGGTGGATTGCTAGGAGCTGGTGGGCATAACACTGGTCTATAAGATATCGCACCAAAATACTCTATTATGACCCTCACCTGGAAAGAGAATGCATGCTGATATAGAGGGCACAAGCATCATTAAAGATCAAAATTCCGCGGTGGTTGCTTATAAGAAGATTGATGGTGACATGGGTCTATAAAATTAAGGGAGCACCGGATGCATATCTCAATTGTCATTTACATGACCGTCACGTTATGAAAGATGTGGATCGATATACAAGGCAAAAGCTTAATAAAAGATCAAAAAATTTATGTGGTTGCATAGAGGAAATGCGCCAGTGACATGGGTTTACAGAAGGAGGGGAACACCATATGCATAGGTCATTTATCCTCTATATGCCACGAAGCATGATATTGAACATCTTCTTCTCCAGTGCCTACGACAAGAAGAGTATGATAGGAAGTTGGAATCACCCACTTTATTAAATAAAGATTTGGTTATGACTTGGCAAAAAATCTGTAAAGAAGAATTCTGATGTGGGTATACCTATTGATATGTATAGATTATTGTGAGATTCTGGGGGTTATGCCATCGTCGTCATGTGAATCTTAATCTTCAGCTGCCATTGAAGGAATCGTGGATCCCATTAAGACAAAGTTACTTCTCAATGCAGATACCCTTTGAACTTTGTAAAGTAAGAGAAATGTAAACTGTCCTCGTGAGATTATGGACCTATTACTTGGGATTTATCGTTACCATGGAAGTCATCGGCATGTTCATTCTTTCTATAGTCGAATATTGAGGGGAATCAGTCAAAGGTAAATTCAGCATATCGAATGTGAATGTTGTCTCTAAATGGTAACAAATCTCTTTTTTCTTTATCACGGGAATCTCAATTTCCGTTTTATCTTTTGGATATGTTGGTTCATTGTATTTGTGTCTAAAGTCATGGAGCTTTATCTATAGTGTTGGATTGTTCTGACTGTTCCAAGGACTGGATAGAAATGCAATGTCTCACATATAGCTTATTATTATTCATATCTAACTTATTGGGATAGGACACTTACTGTTCTCTTTTCTATGAAAGGTAAATTCATCACGGTATCTACGAGCTAAATTAACAAAGCATGAGAAGTGGGTTCAAAGAGTTGCGGGGAGGGAACTCATCACATGCCATTTTAGGATATGCCCTATCTCGATCCTTGCTTTCTACAACTGCATATAAAATGTATGGATATTTACAGTGCTCTTATGGATAATTTTATCCATGTGCGAGCGGATAATCCAATCTCTCTGGGTCAATAAATCATGTTCCCGCTCGAGTTTCAAACTCTTTTTACAGTATCGCAGCTCAGCGAACCCATGGGTTGGCAAGCACACATTACATTGCCAACAACATGCTCATGCAATCTGAATGTCAGGATACGGTAGACAGATAGAGGTTGCTCCTATCTTATCCTACACAGGTTCATGCTACTAGAATTACTAGCTAATTAATTAGCCTGCAGAAGTGTCGTAGATGGACTTTCCTAAACCATGTATTCTATCTACAAATTTCACTTCCTTTCTTGCCTAAATTGAAAGATACAACGTGTGGGCCTTATTCCAATCCGTATACAGCGTGGGACGTTATGACAACCAATATCATAATACGATATATGATGGGCCATCAATGGGAGGATTAATTACTTCTTCGATTAGAAATATCAAATTGTCAATCAGTAGCTTCTCACCTTAACTTCATGTGTGAGATATCAGAATACTATAACAATTTGTAGCGTCTTTTCTAGTTTTCTGATATTCCCTCTGAATTTGGCGGCTGATTGAGTAATTTTAAGTGAGTTTTCAGGCTATTTATTTAATGATTAACCGTTAAGAATGCTAATAATATTAAATGAATGATAATTACATCACGTCCAATTAAGCCATAACCTCTACAATATTGGTAACTGCACCAAGACTCATATAATCACACTCTAATTAACATGTATGCCTCCATGAAGCATTACGGTGTACGATGATGCAATTAATTATAGGGTTTTGATGTAATTGTGAAGGAGATTGTGATACATTATCAAGATTTTTGTGATTTCTTTAACATCGAATTGTTGGCTAACTTGAGGTCTTCATGAACTCCATGAGTTGATTCATGATAGGGTTTTCTCGAATTCTACTACGCTAGCTAATATATTCATCTTACATACAATTGTAAATAAATTTATAATAATATTTACATATTACAATTAGTATATTATTATATATACCTTTTTTACAAACAATTATAAATACATCTACAATTGTTGTATGATTACATATACAGATACTAATGGATTTAAAGTGATGCTCGCAGATGTACCGATTTCTAAATAGACACGAATGCAATTATCAACATATGTATAAAATAGGTATGAATGGTTGTATCCACTTTCTACATTTTATGATATTTTATACATATTCCCGTGCAAAGCACATGCCCAATACTAGTTTTACTTAAACCAGAAACCAACCAAAATTAACTACAACTATGTTGGTTGAAGATCGATTGAACCTAATAATACGTTCAACCATCCTTCTTTACAAAAAAAATCCAAATCTTAAATAAATAGAAACTCCTAAATAAATATTCATATTCCCAAAACCAACTTATAGTACAAGACTACCATAGCTCTTCCACTTTCCATGTTTCTCATAGGCAACAAAAGTCTCCTCCATCCCTCTAACTTTGGAAGCATGTGCACTGACGTTGCCTCTCCCTTTCTATCTCAAGCATGCATGCAATGTCTCCCTTCCTCTCTTATGAATATGTGCAATTATCTCTCCCTCCAACAACAGATAACAAATAGATGCATTAGAAGAATACATAGTTGCACCATGAGTGGCAACAACATGTACTGCTGTTCTTGTCTCCATTTTGCGAGGAGCAATCACCGCCGTTATTGTTAGTAAGAACTGTGACGTAGCTTTCTGACTATAATTCTATCTATTCTAATTGCCTGTTATAGCTAAAAATTAAAATTAGATTTAGACCAATGCTGTTATTGCATTGGATGAATTTGGGATTCCTGTTGTTTGATGTTTGCGATATTTTCACCTCTATCTATTTGACCTAATTGGACAATAAAATTGAGAATTGAAAATCTGGTTTTTTATGTTTATGTAAACTGACAATGCCATAATTGCCCAATCGGTCGAATTAATTGGACCGACTATGAAAATCCAAAATCAATATATGATTGGTTCAATGACCGACTCGAGGTTTAAAACCTCATTTGCAAATGTTTATGCCGATGAGCACATCATTGTCGAAGTAGATTGCACTACACATAATTATGGTTGAAGGGAGATAAAATCACCCTCTATATACGTAGAATGCACCAAATATCCCATCATAAATAGTTTGGCTCATCAAAACTTAGCGGTGATTATAAAAGCATCATCTTTTCACTCTCTACTTATGTAATTCCCAAGGATATTACAAAGGCTAGAGCCGATCTTAGGTGGGTTTGGCTATGCATGAGACGAAGGTACTTGACAAAAAGCACACTTGGAACATTACGAATAATCAAATGGGGCACACTTGGTTGGTTTAAGAGGATTTACACCATAAAATACAGGCCAGATGGATAGGTCAAAAGATACAAGACTAGAATCATACAAAGAATTTTAGTCAAAAGCACGACATACATTACATGTAGACTTTTAAATGTACTTCAGTGTGATATACTCCTATGGAAAAAGTAAATATTGCGTGTGGTATATTCCGTTTAGATGTACTTTAATATTAGAAGTGTTGGGGAAAATAATAGAATCGTACTAATTATTGAGACCCTAGGGCTCTCTTATATAGGAGAAAAGCCCTCGGTAAATTACACGAAAGGTACATGAAAGAGATAGAAATAAGAGATAAATATAAAGAGCTATAAATATCTCAACACTCCCCCCTTAAGTTGGAGCATGTATGTCTATCAAGCTCATCTTGGAACAGCGTCTTTGAAAAGGGTCTCTAGCAAGGGCCTTGGTGAAAATATCAGATGTCTGATCTCCAGTAGAAACATGGGAAATGGATATGAGACCCTTCTGGATCATGTCTCTGATATAGTGGCAATCGACCTCTATATGCATCGTTCGTTAATGAAATGCAGGATTATTGACAATAAAAAGAGTTGCTTAATTGTCACATAAAAGTTACATGGGAAGAGGAACCTCAACAGAAAGATCAGTCAAGACCGATCTAACACACATCATCTCTGTACTCCCATGTGCCATGGCCATGTACTCGGATTTTGCACTGGATCTAGCGACCACTTTCTGCTTCTTGTTTTTCCATGACACGAGAGAGCTCTAAACAAAAATGGCAAAGCCAGAAGTGGACTTCCTATCTCTAGAGCATCCTACATAATCTGCATCTGTACAAGCTGTCACCTCAAGAGATGTACCTCTGCTGAATATTAGACCAGTACCTGGTCAATTTTGTATAAAATCTATAGATCGTATCCATATGAACCTTCCTGGGTTGCTCCATAAACTGGCTCACCTTGCTCACAGCAAAGGATATGTCAAGCCTGGTGATGGTAGCATATAGGAGCTTCCCAACAAGCTCTTTGTATCTCCTCTTAGCTACCTCCTCAGTGTCATCATCATATAATCTCATGCTTGGATCCATAGGGGTAGTAGCAGGCTTACATCCTGTCATACATGTCTCTAGTAGAATATCAGTCACAAACTTCCTCTGGGTCATCACAAGACCACGCTGGTTCCTGCCTGACGAACTCTAATCCAGGGAAGTATAGAAGATTGCCAAGGTCCTTGGTCACAAATTGTTGACCTAGGAACTCCTTGGCCGCCTGAATTGCATGCTCATCATCACTCGTAACAATAACATCATCAACACATACAAGAATAGCAACAATATCTCTTTGTGTCCTCTGATAAAAAGCAAACGATCCGCAGCGGACCATGCAAACCCCTGGTGCTCTATCTACTCTGAAAGCTTCCGGTACCAAGCTTTCGGACTCTGCTTCAGGTCGTAGATCGCCTTGGGGAACCTACACACCTTCTGAGACTCCCCCTCAGCAACAAAACCTGATGGTTGCCGCATATAAACCTCCTCTCGTAGATCTCCATATAGAAATGCATTCTTCACATCAAGTTGGTAAAGAGGCCAGTCCTGTGAAACAACAACTGGTAGAAGAATATGCAATGTCGAATGTCTGGCCACTGGAGAGAAGGTATCCTGATGGTCCACCCCATAAGTCTGGGTGAACCCACATGCTACAAGCCTTGCATTGTAGCGATCCACACTGTCATCCTCCCGTTGGTTCACCGTAAAGATCCATTTGCACCCCACAACAGAGGCACCTGGAGGAGCAGTAACAACACTCCATGTACCACGAGACTGCAAAGCCGTCATCTCCTCTGGCAAGTCGCCAACTGCTATCATGTATAGCCTCCTAATATGTTTGGGGGATAGTAACAGTTGAGAGTTCAATAACAAAACCTCTTGTACTCCTCTGAAATACGGTCCAAGGAAACATGCGCAGCAAGAGGATAAGTGGCACAGTTACGACACGGCTTCCTCAAGGTAATAGGTACATCGCGGTCATCAGCCTCTATGTTCTCCGGTTTCAGCTCCTCTTGTATAGTATCATGTGGAACAAACATATCACCAGTACCATCAATAAAAACAATGTGTTCATTAGATCCATGAGGCGTGTTGTATGACGGGGAAGGCGCATGAACAGAGGGACGAGTAGAGGACTTGCGAATGTAAAACCGCGATAGGAATTGTGTCAGAGTAGACGGAGGTGGGGGTGGTGGAGGAGGTGGAGGTGGGGGTGACTGAGACTCAACACGCGGAGTAGTTGGTGGAGATAACGAAGGTGATGGAACAAAGACATCCTTACCAGAGTCAGCATTAGACAATGTGTCACCTGTAGGAGAAAAATACATAATAGACTCAAAATATGACATCAAGATTCACATAATATTTTTCCCTACAGGATCAAAACATCTATACCCTTTTTGGGTACGAGAATCACCAACGAACACGCATTTGACAACTCTAGGAGAGATCTTGCCACGACCAAGAGTAAAATTGTGGACAAATGCTACAAATCCGAAAATCCTGGGAATAAGGGAGAAGAAGGTCCTTCTCGGGAAACGCGATCAAGAAAGGAACCTTTTCTCCAAGGATAGTAGAAGGCAATTGGTTCACCAAGTAACATGCAGTGAGAAGGGCATCACCCCAAAACAAATGAGGAGCTCGACTCTTAATTAAAAGAGTCCTCGTGACATACAAAAGATGACGATGTTTGCGTTCAGCAACACCATTCTGCTGCGAAATGTAAGCACGAGAAGTCTGATGAACAGTCCCAAGAGATCTGAGAAAGTCAGACAATTGTAAAGTAGAAAACTCCAATGCATTGTCAGTGCGAATGAATTTCACATTAGCAAAAAAAATATTCTTAATCTCAATAAGAAATGATTTAATAACAAGATCAGCTTCAGACTTATTCTTTAACAAGAAAACCCAAGACAATCTAGAGAAATCATCCACAGCAACCATATAAAACCAATGTCCCTGATGATCGGGAACACGACGAGGACTCCATATATCAAAATGAACCAACTCAAACAATTGACTACTTTGACGACTCTGACGACTCAAAAAAGAAGAATGATGGTGTTTCCCAAGCTGACGTGCCTCACACTCCATGGTAGTATGAGTATAGATCTGAGGGAAAACATGACATAGCTTCTACAGAGGAAGGTGTCCAAAGCGAAGATGCCACATGAAAGGAGAGATAGATCCAGATAGAATAGTAGTAGCACCAGCACACAGAGGTTGGACCAGTATGTACATCCCTCTCTGTTCATGGCCACGTCCAATCACCATCCTCGTGAGTATGTCTTCAAACACAAAAGAAGAAGGATCAAATATGGCACGACAATGTAAGTCCTTTGTAATCTGACTAATAGACAAAAGATTCATCTGAAATGTTGGAGCATTTAAGACATTCTGCAGACACATCGATGGGGCTAGAACAATCTCCCCCTGACCAATAATGGGTAGATGAACCCAATTAGCAATCACCACTGATCTACCAAGAGGGATAGATCTGTAAGAAGTAAACTGATTCCGATCTCCACACATGAGAAGCTCCGGAGTCCATGATCCAATCAGTCAAATTTGAACTGCTACAACTGGTAAGTGCATAGGCAATACCTGACGAACTCGTAGAAGCTCTGACAGCAGCTGCAACATCTGAAGATCATGCTGTTGCGGCAGGCGGTATAGCCATCATCTCTCTCAATCTTGAGACAATATCATCAAACCTCGCATCATGAAAAGGAGCTGGAGTAGTCTTTGTCTGCTCAGCTACACGGGCAGACGCTGGATAGTGGATACACATGCTTCAGATAACATGTCTCCTATTATTGTCATGGACGATGGTAATGTGAGCATGGGCCACGGTGACGTCCTACTCCTTGACCACGAGATCCGCGCCCGCGAAACTGTGAAGAACCCCCTCTGCCACGAGAAGTTGCCATCGCAGAGGGAGTTTGAGCCACAGTAGTAGACGAAGTAGTGATCGTGCTCAACCTCTTGTAGACCTCTCCATCAGAGGTATCGTCTCTCCAGTACGTAGTTGAATACGTATTGCATCGTACTCAGAGTCACGGGATGACAGAAAGACTCTTGTCATAGCGGCATTCCTATATGTCTATTGTTGCTCAGTGTTGGTAATAATGGGCATGAAGCTATAAGACGCTCAAACATGCCTCGGAGATGCGAGAAGTGGGCATGAAGAGGCTGACCATTCTGCTTGGTCGAGAAAATGTCATACTGCAACCGGAGGATTTTGCTCTCATTCTTCGCTTGCCCATATGTGCCAGCCAGTATATCCCACATAGCCTTGGTCGTGGGTTGATTGACATGTCATTGGCAATCCCCGTGGTGAGCGTCCCGAAGAGCCAAATCTATGCATAGGCATCACCTTGCTTCCATGAAGCATTAACCCTTATTTTGTCTGTCGGCTCTGAATCAGTCAAAATGTGCTCCTTGTTATGGCAATGCATAAGGGTGCAAAACTGCATGGACCACAACTCATAGTTGGTCCCATCCATCTTCATGATAGAAGTCGAGCCCTTGAAGGCACCGAACGACGAAAAAATGTCACCCTTGTTATCTGACATGATAGATTAATCGTCGAAAATCCGAACCTAAACTAGGGAGTGGACCTATTTAAGCAAGTCTGCACAATCATATGAAGGAATGGTTGTGTGTGTAGACTCATACAACCATCATCTCCAATCCTTGTTGTAGTATAGGGTCGGAAAATGTGATTTATATGTCCGAAATCACGTATTCCAGTCAAGATCAGACCTATAGGCTGCAAGAACGCTTGAACTGCAGAAGATTGGACGTACGGTGGTTGGGGCGGCCGGCAGCGACTGGGGCAGCATGTTAGGGATGGCTGAAAAAGCCGTTGGGGCGGCCAGAAGGGCCAGAGGTGCCATTGTGGGCGGTCGGAGGGGCCGTTGTGGGCAGCCGGAGGAGCTGTTGTGGTGGCAAGGGCGGTCGGAGAGCAGGCCTGCTGGTCGGGGGTGTAGGGCTAGGGTTTAGAGAGATATGAGAACCCCAGTCTAGGATCGTTGTTCCGATACCATGTTGGGAAAAAGAATAGAATTGTACTAACTACTGAGACCCTTTGGCTCTCTTATATAAGAGAAAAACCCTGGGTAAATTACATGAGAGATACATAAAAGAAATGAAAATAAGAAATAAATATAAAGAGCTATAAATATCTCAACAAGAAGTTTCATTAGATAGACAAGCAGGATGCCTTTTTAAATGTAGATCAGGAGATCGCTGAGAAGTGGAAACAAAGTGGCTCTTCTTCTGCTCTATGTTGATTGTATGATCATCATGGTGGGGCGATGGAGAAAAAGTTTCTTGGATGAAAGAGAAACTTTCTATGGTTAAAATACTTTCCAGGCGTTAAGATTGTGATGTCAAGTGAAAACCCCTCATTCTTTTGTCAAGAAAATATACATTGAATCCGCTAAAGGAATGAACATTATGCATACGAGAGTTGTGGAATGAACATTATGCACATGAAAAACTCTAGGAAAGGACTCGTATTCACCAAAAACACCAAGCTGGAGATTAAGGGGTATATAGGTGCAAATTGGATAGAGTACACTAAACTAGGAGATCAGCCATTAGCTATTGCATATATCTAGGTTTCGGTGGAGTTGCAGAGATTTTGTGGACAAGGTTGTGATTAATCTATCAAAATATCATATATTGCATGATAGAACAAAGTGTGTCAAGATCAATCATCACTTTCCCAGAGAATCCATTTAAAGGAATGTGCGCTACCATTGATAAAAACGGAAGAACAAGTTCTTGATGTCTTCAACAAGGGATCCTACAAGAAACTTTGACAAGACTATGGGCAGGTATCGAGTTGTTTTTGTTATAAGAGCTAATAGATCATGTTGAAGATGCAATTGACCTTGTAGGAATATGAACACAGGCATGCACATATATACCTATATATAACTTATCCTCCTCTTTTATTAAGCAAGTGAACAATACAAAATTTGGAGTGATAGTATCTCCCCTCTCATTGATTTCATTCTCATTGAGAAGGATTTTCCACAGGAATCATCATGTTCTATGGATTTGTGTTGGTTTATATTTCTTTGAAAGCAAAAAAAAAACATGTAGCACTTAAAAAGGCTTGATTGTTGCTGTTCATGTGTATCCTAAAATAGGACGAAGTATAAAACTACAGAAATATTAAAAGCTACTGATCATGACGTCCTTATGCGGAAGTGTGAGCTAATACAATAATTTTTCTTTCTTGTATTCTGGAATCTGTGAAAAAAATGAATGCTTTCTGACTTCAGTTAAACATTTTTCTACTGCAAATCATACTCTAACCTAAAAGCCAATAGAATGCTCTTCAACTACATATATAAAAAATTCCTCGGATAAAACTTAATGACAAAACTGATGCATCTTAATCCACTATCGTGGATACGGAAGATGAAAATGCTGAGAGATTTACTACCATGTCCATATGTGTATTATGATATTAGAATTTAGCTAAAACTTCATGCATCCCCCCACTCATCTATCCATGGGAAAATTCAAAAGACAATTTTGCTCAATTGCGTCTTCTCTGATTTTGAGGTTAATATAGGGAGCAAATTAAAGACTGATCATTGAAATGTACTTGGCACAAAATGTCAAAAACTAGATTAAGCTGTGTGGTTGGTTATATATAATACAATAATGAAGCGGAAGCTTTAGTGAAAAGGGCATTTTTACCTTTTCAGGGTCTTTAATTGAACCTTTTCCTCTGATATATACACGACAACCAGTCGAAACTTCTATTCTTTTCAATGAGTTGCCCCTGGGTCCTAAGAGCCGTCCCACAAAATTGAACTGCTGTACATCAAATGTTAGGTCAAACTAATGAAATTTTTCATAATTGAGAAAAATCAGATTAGTACCATACATTAGGAAAACTGTCAGTTGGAATTTCCAGTCGCAGGATCTTCTTGACAACATAAGAACTAGGACTTGCCGGTGCTCCTTGCCAATCCATCGTGGAACCTTGGGAAATGCCTGTCATCTATTACAGAGTAGACCAATCATTATTTCTGACAAATACAAATAAAGAAGAATAGCGGAAATATAAATGGTAGAAGTTATTCATTTGATGGCAATGGCGTTGTTTACAAAGCTATGCATCAACATATCCATATAATATGTTCCAATGCGAAAGCAAAGCCCTGTGAGGAACTAAATGTGTCATCGAGATCATGTCATCCCCCACAAAATGTCACATCCAGATAAATAAACAGCTTTCTAGGTGGCAGTACCAAATCTGGTCAAAATTTTACAGCCTAGAAGGTGTTCAAGTCTAATAAAAGCCCTTTGACCAGGTTACATTCTTCTGCAACTTATGCATAATTACATGGAGAGCCATGCATTCCAGTTAAAGCATCACCTCGGCTTTAAGGTCTTGATCAATTTGCTCAGAAGGAGAAATCTTTTTGTATTCACACATTTAAGTTCATAGTTACAAGAATCAGGACTCCCAAAAACTTTTTGTATTCACACATTTAAGTTCATAGTTGCAAGAATCAGGACTCCCTCAGGAGCATGGCTTTAAAACCATAAAAGCATTTTGTAGACATTTCAAAATTGTAAAATGATTGGCTTCAAAAAAATTGTAAAATGCTAAAATGTGTCCACTGCATTACCTCATGTCTTATTCCACCCCAACCCCCCAGTCCCCTGCCATTCATGTTAGAGAGAAGATTTCCAGAACCCATGGGACTGGGACTTCTGTACTGCAGCCTATCAAAATCTCCAGGTCCTCGCTCAGAAGCCATAGCCGAGACCATTAAGATTTCTATCAACACATAAAATAACATTTAACATTTTCAGAGATATATATATAGAGAGAGAGAGAGATGGAGGTAAAAAATACAAGTCCAAATGCAAGAGCATCTGACCAACTAATCTTTTGCACATTGTTGCAGAAAGTTGTTCTGTTTATATTACTAATGCCATAATATGTTTCACCTTTCAAAAAACTAAGTAAATTTCAGAAAGTGGAATAAAAGAAGGAAGGATGTAGGGGCAGACCCATTTCATGTCATGGGTGTTGTTCAAAGTAATCAGATGACATTTCATCTGCCGTAAACAAATCTCCATGACTTCTTTCAAAGTTGGCAAGCCCTCTATTTTGTTATTCAGAATTGAGTATATTTCAAAAACGATGAATTAAGTAATTCTTTATTACTTTCACATACATTGCTGACATACATATGTTTATAACTAAAAGATAAAAGGATAACTCAATATTACTGGCATATATATAAAACCCAAAGGCATGGTGAGTCTGGTGACGATAAAGGAATCTAGCAACACTAGTTAGATCTACGACCATAGGATTTAGGCAAGTTATGACTGATGTCTAAGTAGGGGTATATTCCCCCCTATTCTTTATTCAATAGCTCTTCAAAATATCCCCCTTTATTTTCACCTTGATTCCATGATAAGAGGGATTTTCTGCCAAAATTGAGCATTCAACTTTCACCATTGTACACCACATAAACTTGAAAATATATATATAGGGGCTGGGGAAGCTGCACCCGAGGGCATAGCCAATTAGCTACACCCGGTCATTTTTTTCATTGGTTTCTGTGTTTTTGAAATGAAACCTAGGGGGGTTTAAAACTTTAAATCACCATATATCACTATAGTCTCATGCCAAATTCAACTAAATTCGATACTTTTATCATCTCCATCAAGACTATCACATTTTAACGGTCTCAGAATTGTTGAAATTGACCCTATCTAGATTGGCATGTTAGGAATGTTTGTTTTGCATGAAATTTGAAACACATATTCCACTCAATAAACTAAGTGATTTCCCATAGGTTTCCTTGAAAAAAATCAAAAATCGATAAGAAAAATAGTCGGGTGTAGCTAGTTGGCTGCACCACCCGGTGTAGCTTCCCTTTTCCGCTCAATAAACTAAGTGATTCCCCATAGGTTTCCTTGAAAAAAAACAAAAATCGATAAGAAAAATGGCCAGGTGTAGCTAGTTGGCTGCACCAACCGGTGTAGCTTCCCTTTTCCCATATTATATATATATATATATATATATATATATATATATATATCCATATTCAGAAGCATAACACTTTGTTATACATAAGACAGATTTTTACACATCATAAACACCTATTTAATGAACTTCACAGACATTTCCAATCCATGAAGGCTCTAACTAATATCCAGTTTCTACATTTTAGCAGCCTGAATTGTTGTTACTGTCGGTAGTGAAAAAACAGTGTCTCATTCCTTTGTCAGGATCAACAACTACAATTTTGCAATCATCTCTATAAAATCTCAATTTTATTGATAGGGCTAAAATTTACACAAGCATTGCAAGATTGGCCGGTTAACATGACCCTCAGGCTGTGCAGTTATTATTTATACTCTAACAGAAGTAGTGCGCAAACAAAACAAAAAGTAGAATCTTCAAGCACCCTTCCATTGTGCCCGACGTTCCTTGAAGCATAGAAATGGCAATCACAGCTCATGATGAGTTGGAGGAAGCATAGCAATCAGAGAAAAACTAATGCGCGGAAAAAGAACAATCCACCAAAAATTAATACCAACACTGGATGAAGTCAAACACAACCAAAACAAGATGTACATGCCAGCAAAACTAAAAAAGGATATTGCATGGCCACCACGACAAGTGCTGGCATTCAAGCCGAAGACACATAAGGTAGCATATTTTTCATCATTTCTCTGAAGCAATACCAACAATAAGGACCAGCCAACTTTACTTGCACCGACATCCACCAATATCGTTCCAGAACCATTATCCCCACACAATTTTAGAAAAGCCAAAATCGACAGAACCCACCGATCAAATTCATCCAGAAACAAACCTTGGTTCAGAAGCCTATTGCATATGGGCAGAACTTGCACAAATGGTCCAAG
Source organism: Ottelia alismoides (assembly GCA_037367405.1). Classification (NCBI taxonomy): domain Eukaryota; kingdom Viridiplantae; phylum Streptophyta; class Magnoliopsida; order Alismatales; family Hydrocharitaceae; genus Ottelia; species Ottelia alismoides. The sequence continues at coordinate 224,646 of JAZKJV010008443.1, forward strand.
CTTCTGACGCTCCGCCAGCAGCTCCGCCAAGTACTGATGACTACTGCAACACCACAAAGACCAACAGAAAAGAACATGTAGTGTAAGATTCAAAGCAGTGCCCCTAGCAAAGGGCAATAGGCAAACCCCACAAATTGGCAAGCAAGATCCCTCCTTTCCAGCAAAATCCGTGTACCCGCAAATTGTGATCTAGTTCCCGAGGTACCTGTCAGGGTCTGGCGTGCTCCTTATCTGTGGGGAGAGGGTTCTTGCTGGGGAGAAGTTGTTCTGGTTATAAAAGCCTGACATGTTGCTGGTGGGGGGAAGTGGAGATGGTGAGGCAAAAGGGAGGGAAAAAGGTGAGGGGGATGAGGAGGAGAAAAAGATCTGAGGGAGAAGATTCAGGAGAATAGAAAAGGCGAAGCAGAGAGAGAGAGAGGGAGAGGTAAAAGGTGTGTTTGGGTGCAGTTGTTTTGGTGCAGAAAATGGGGCGGTCAGTTGCTTTCTTCCTTTGGCAGCCTTTCAACCCAAAGGATGTTTTTTATTTTAGATCCTTTTTTTTTTCTTTAAAGTATCCGGGGAATCAGAAAAAAAACTAGGAAAATACGAAGATATTTCAAAAATAGTACTCTTGTTAAAAATTAAATATTAAAAGTCTTAGATGGGTAGTCTTTCTGGAGGAATTTTATTTATTTTACAATTTTTATCCTGGTAACGAGAGAAAAAGTAGTGAACTATGAAAAAAATTAAAAATATACTCTTTTCTAAAAATAAAAATATAAAAATGCGAGGATAGGTAGTTTCTAGACAAGAACATTTTTTATTCTTCTTTTTTAGGAAATTTATTTATTTCTTAAACAAGTTCTCAAAAGTTTTCGCACTGAGAAGGTAGTAGTTGAGAGAAAGTATCGATAATATATTGATTATGCATTCGAGGATGTTAAACTTTTATCATATGTGCTATTTATCGTGATAAAATGCCATCAGTCATTGTAGGCATATTATGTTTAAGAATAATTTTCAGTTATTGTTCTTAAATCATCGTAGTTGGTGGAATATCACATTATGTTGAATTTGATGTTTTTAAGGGTGTTTACTGTGTTTTTACCATCATAGAAATCTTAATTTTCACTCTTTTTATTTTTTGAGGAAATAGTATATAAGGTTTGAACCATTATCTCATGGTTGATAGACACTATGTGCTACCATGTGAGTTTGTTGTAAATATGAGAAGGTAAAAATATACATTCATGCATAACAAGGATTATTTAGAATATCTATAAACTAGAATTTTATTCTATCGGAGCATGAAATGCCAAATGGACTAGCTTTTTGGACCCTTGTCTAGGTCAGACTAGCGAGCTCATGAGTTTGGGTCGAGGTTGGTTTGAGCCTGATTCATTTATTTAGTGGTCCAGATTCATATTCTTGTCGAACCTATTGCAAATCAAACTTGAATTAGGCACACTCGTGAATCGGATTTGTAGATTGAGTAGGATAAGTCAAATCCTATGTAATCCTTTGAGGCGAAGAAGAGAAACATCCTCAGACTTTGGTTTAAAAGGCTTTAAAATCTAAGGTGTATTATTTTTGTTAAGATCAAATTTTGCTTTTTTTAAAATCTCAACCCAGATGAAAGATATGGCTCAATTTTCTAAATGTTAAGAGTTTGGCAAGATTTGTTTAAGTAGCCATCGAAACATACAAGAACGTGTAGATACAATCCCTTCAAAAATTGTTTTCTTTGTTAAAATGACCTCTAAAAATTTCAAGCTATTTTTATTGTATAGTATGTACAGTAACGTATCCACACCACTATTTTTTTTGTAAATTATGTGAATTTTTAGTTATTTCAGGGTATTTTGAATTGTTTTTATATTTTCAAGGTAAAAAAACAGTTTATTTTTATATACTTCTTAAATATCAATAATAAAATAAAAACCACGAGCCACTAATGAGCATAATATAGTTTGTCAATCTTTAAACATACCAGCCCATCTACAAAATTCCCACAAAATCATGACATATAGATCAAACAGAGAGCTACAACCTGGCATTTTACATTTTTGAGAAGTTGCAAAATGAGATAGTTACAAAGAGAAAAAGAAAAGGATAATTTAATTCATTCGTGGTTTGACATGCTTATCATATGTTTGCATGCTCTCGCCAAAATTCTAATAACAGAGATATCGATTTATCCCACCTCATTGTTGCAACATAAGAGTGTATTCATCCATCCCCTTTTAACTTAATGCAAACTTCACTCATGCTACTCGACCCTGTGGTAGAAAGACATGGGCTAAATTATAACATGTAAAGATCACACTTACCTTTACTCCTTTCTAGCATAAAACACCTATATAATCTCAATGGGATCTATTGCATCTACCCATTGCTTTATCTCCTTGTCACCAAGATCGATCCTTAAGCTCGTATATTGACATGCAATAACACAACTGGACGTACAAACAAAGTGAGACACCACTATATGAAGAAGTGAATGAAAGACTTGAGGTGTTTCATCCATTTTAAGTTACATAAATTTACTAACAATTATCTCTAACATGCATGGATTCAGGATGATTGTGCATGGATTAACCATTTTGTATGTTCGGAGTTATTCAACAGAAAAATGAACTGCATGTGTGTATATTCACAAGATGTTATTTGGGGTAAATGCTCAACATCTACATTTCCATTTCCAGATATTTTTTTATCGATTTTCAATATATACAATTTGAATGATAATAATTATTTAGGTGTTTTGACATTGCTGGAATGCATAAAAGAGTTGTTTACAAATAGATTATTATATGATTTTATGTGTAAATATTCGATGTATCTTGCAATGTATTATAACATTGACACATTTACAGATAATAGAAAACATACATACATATAATATTTTCATGAATGATCATATCTCATACAAATATTTAATTCACTACTCTATATTCTCCATAAAAGCCATTTGAACTCTGCTCTTAGAACAACATGCAAAATCTAATGGAGATAGCTAATGGGGTTTGTCACTCTTATATAACTTGTTATAATTTTAAAAATGTTGTTTGCATTAAATTCCCTTTAAAACTTTATTTTTGTTATTTTTGATTTTAGTACATTCCTTATTTCCAAAATCATCAAGAAAATATAAAAACACAAAGAGCACGAAAATATTTTATTTATATTTTTAGTATAATTTTATTACTTATTTTATATAGTAAAACTCTGGTTTTCCCCTAATCATGCATAATTTTAAATGTTTCCCTTTTAGTTTATTTTATATTACTAAAAAATAATTAAACCATTCAAAACTAAAAAGAATTTAAAATAAGAAATTGAAAATAGAGTATATATTATGTAAATTTTAATAAAATACTTTTCTAATTATTAATTAAAACATTTTTCATTTTTTATTTTTTTTTATTTCATTATATTTCTCCAAACTTAGAAATAAATAATTGAAATTGTACATTAAAAATAAATATAACTAAAAACACAAAAAAACATAACAAATAAATGAAATTGCTTACACATTTACACTTGTACATCGACAAACCTTGATTATTGGTATCCTTCTTACGAGGGGCCACGTCCCATCGGTCTGTGGCCGAGCAGCTCTTAGGTTGCTTGCGACCTCTATTACTAAGTACCTAAATTTTCAATCAATTTCCTCTCTTGTTCTTTGATTGATTGGTCCTTCCGAGACTAGATACGAGGTGAGGGCTCCACAACTGCGAGCAGCATGTTACATCAGAGAGTGAGGTAACAGGTCTGACAAAGCTTCTTCTCGAACGAAGTGTAGCTTGATCGGTAGTTTCCTATCTACCTCTTGGGGCACTGCTTAGCTTAGTACGAGAAGATTGCTTACGTAACACCCTGCCCCCAAACGTACGTCTAAAACTTACGAAGTGTGAGTGTGGGTTATAAGTGGTCGGGATTAATACTTGATAACTTAGGCTTGGATATTTTAGATGTTTGTCATTGAGTCTAATTGGACCCAAACCCAGCAAGTTTTCATGGCCAATTTTCCTCGATAAAGCACCGAAGGCCTAAGATCGGGATGTTACAAATGGTATCAGATCCAATTTCCCTGTGATAATGGAAAGGGTTGTCCGAGAGGTGGAGCCACCCCTACAAATATATATGAGGAAAAGGCTACCTGGAGCATACAGTCACCAATGTTAAGTGATAGGTCGTGTCACAATGAAGATGTTGCAAATACAAGTGGGAGAGGATATAAGACCCTAAATCCCAGATATAGTCCCACATCTAAAACTCACGAAGTGTAGATGAGGGTTATAAATTATAAGGGGTAGGGACTACTACTTGATAACTTGGGCTTAAGTATTTTAGGTGGTTGTCAATGGGTCCAGTTGGGCCCAAACCCAACAAGTTGTCAGGGCCAGCTTTCCTCGATAACGCACTGGGGAGTTAAGCCCTGGACGTTACGACTTGAATAACAAAATAAAATTTACAAGACAAAGGTCGAAACGTTATGGTTTTACTACATGCATTCATTGGTGAACATATTTATTAGTTTCTTCGGTGTTTGATTGTGATGTGCATGTGATTGTATGCATTTACACCATTTATTCACCTCTTGTTTATTCACATCTATCATTGTTGTTCCTCTTTGTTCTTAGATTTCTTGTTGGACTTTATGAGCTATGCCCTTCACAAGCCACTTCTTCCATGCTCACTAACTCGGGATGATCCTCTACTAGAGACACCTTTTATGTCACTCTTCGAGACTGATTACTCCTATGTTGATTCTACATCTCTCATTTTTCTCGAGACTAGCCGACTCCGGGTCTCTGTTGTTCTATATCGAGCATGACCCTATCCTTGATAATTCATTTATCTCTCCCATCCCTCACTGCATATCCTTTCTAACCAAAACATGTTTTTCTCTAATTTAGATTCTGGTTATTAGGTCGAGAAGATGCCCCCTAAGATGAAAGGATCAATCATTTATGGTGAGGAGGTTCAGTTTGAGAATGAGTACTTCCACTGGGATGAATAAGACATATGATCTCACTGAGAATATGTAGCACCTGATAGAGCGGTTGCAAATTCAGGAGAGAAATTTCAATTAATATTTTATAGAATAAATTAAAATATTAAATCTAGACAAATGGAATGTCAACTGATATATAGAGAAATATGAGAGTTGAGTTTACATTGTTAAGGTTGAACTATATGAACCAAAAGAGAGGAGGAAATGTTGATCAACCTCTTGATGTGTCAACAAGGAGAGACCAGTGCATTCATGTAGTCGGATTGGTGCAATACTTGATTCGATTACTCGCATCGAGAGAGCCCATTGAGTTCAGGCCTCCTCTCCTTGGGCTTATGCCCAAATTCTATGGAAATGCAAATAAAAAACCCATTTCTTTCCCACAATAGTTCGAATTGATCTATGGGACACTAAATTTCCTGAATATGTTTTAATATGTTATACTTGTGCAAACCTTCCTATTCACTTTAATGGACAAAGTCGCATAATCGCTCAACCATCTACAAATAGAGGTCATTACAAGAGTTGATCTGAAAGATATCTTCCTCAAGAAGTTTTGTCCTTTGAACTACACATATTAGATAAGGAGTATTATATCCAAATTTTTTCCATTTACCCCACGATCCTCTACATGATGTGTGGGAGAGGTTCAAAGACCTACATGAAAATTACCACATCATATCCTCGACGAGACTCTATTGATGCAAATCTTCTTTGGTGGGACGCATTTGGATCTCAAGGGACTTGTGAGTGTAATGAATGTTGGATTCATTAACTTAACATTAAAATGTCGACATAGTTCCAGAGCAAAAACACCAATAAAATCTCATAAGACAATAATATAAAAAAATATTACTCGTAGTAAAATTAGACTAACTGTATATATTATGTTGCAAATAAGTCCAACAATATTGCATAATGAAGCTAAAAATAAAGAGTTAAAAGTGTGTAAATAATCACACGCATATAATACAAACGTCAAATTTTGTAATAAATTCATATTAGCTCCTATTGATGTTTAGGTTGCAAATATACTGCAGTTTGATATTTATTGACATTAAATCACTCTAAATCTCTTCGTGATTAGTAAGTGGTGAACCGTCAATTGGCTATGTTAATTCTGTCTCGCTGTAAGACAAACCAACGATAATTCAATCAAAATCACACTAAATAATACATGTGAAGAGAGCATGGTTTATTTATACCTGGATAAGTTCAGGGTCGCACTCAAGGACACGAGCAATTAGGCCTAAATAATTAGGATCTAAATACTAGATTAAGTGAATTGAAGTGTTGTCCGAGTCAAGGGAGACTACGAGGATGAATGCATGATATTTTTACAGTTTTTATATGCAAGTAAGAGTACACAAATGAATGATATTATGATGTAACACACAAGTACATGCAACACATAACTAGCTCATGGATTAAATTCACAATTGAGTCCAAGTTAACTAATCAATGAATAGATCCAATTCTAAAGTTCCATTTAATCATCGTGACTAATATAGTGTCTAATTTAATTCAACTTCAATGAGTAACTATTCAAATCAAGGTGATATAAAAAATCAAAATATTCGGTGCCTAACCAAATTCTATATGAGTTATGTAAAGATCAAAATATTAGGCACCTAACCAAATTCTATACAAGCTAAGCAAATCATGACCTTTTAAACTATTCAAATTGAACTCAATATGATTTTATTTTAATTAATTCAGGATGTAACAAGTAGTGAACTTCTCTGTTTATTAAATTAACATACACATGTCATATCTCATAAGTAAGCATGCCATGTTAAAGATAAGAATCAGAGCTTTCAAACAAGATAAAATTGACTTTGATTGAATTGAAGATGCTCAAGTTATTCAACATTCAACCCAGGAGATTTATTGCAAAGTAAACACAATTAGAAAGCACACAAAACATCACAAACAAGTCCATATCAGACTAAAATGTAAATAACAAAACTTGAGGTATCTTATCTTTAAATATCCCCGTGTTTTTTTTGGGGGGGGGGTATTTGTGCAATAATCAGAAGACGGTAAGGTTGCTGAGCAAAAGATCCAGGTACGGAACATGAGGGGCGTGCGACGTCTAAGCTCAGGACACGGCTCAGCTTCAAGCCACGTGGAAGGATGCAGACGCTTCGCTCCAGACGCGGGAAGTCTAAGGCTGGAGGTGCAGATGCTGGCTCAGATGGATGATCAGGGCTACTCGATTAAATAAATCGACGACACGTGTACATCTCGAAGGTGGTTGCTCCTCCTTTAGTGATGACTCCAAGGGTTGTGCTCCGACGAGCTTCTTCCTACTGATGGACTTATTTTCGCCTCTCTTAATAATGTGTTATTGTCGTAGCATAGGAGGCTAAAATGATCCTTCAAGAATCACAAAATGTTTGAATATTGTGGAGTATTTCAAAATTTGGTAAGTGCACCAAGGTCAAACATAGGGGAACGAGCCTCCTCAATGATTAATCAGATGTTGATGCTTAACTTAATAGATTAAATCATTTACCTAAGTCAACAAGCTGATGAATCTGTGATCATCGTCTTAATATATTAATCATAACTTGAATCCATGAATAAAATATACCAAATAAAAGTACTTAAATTAGATAAATTAATAAAATAAAACCTTTGATAAGAATAAACTAAAAATGTATATTTATATTGTAAATAAGTCCACAAAAAACAAAATAAAAAACCAAAAACCAAAAAATAATAATAAAGTCTGTTTGAAAATAATCTCCTGCAGATACTCAAACTTCATTGTTTTTTAATAAATCCCCACTAACTCCTTTCGACTTAATTCTTTTCTAACCTATATATAAAAATAAGAAAATACAAAATAATTCTCGCGTTGAATAAATACTTTTAGATCTTGAAGCGAAAAAACCGTAAAGTCCAATTGTCGGCTAAATTCCCGCGCTGTACAAACTCCAATTTCACTAAACTCACTTTTAAATTTCAAGTTAGAAAAATATCTATCCAATGAAAGTGATTTCATGAAAATTGGAGCTCGACAAATTACAAGTTCTAGGGCCTAATTGTACTTTATATATATTCACTAACTTTGGTCTATCATTTAATGTATATAGCTAACTATTTTTAAATTATTTCTTTTGTGTTTATGTTCTTTATTCTATGTTTTTAATAAAATTCATTAAATTCAAAATCCAAAAATTCTAACAATCGTAGAAAAAGGTGTGTTGCGACTTTGTATATAATGTACATATTTTCCTTTCTCGACTTTTATTTCATTATTTTAATACTAAATTCCCAAAAAATATCTGTGTGTTACTTTATTTCTATTGTTCTATTTTAATTCTATTTTATAAATAATCTTTAATTAAAATTGCAAAAATTAGAAAATTTGTAAATTTGTGTTTTGTACAATATGTGTGTTTTGATTTCAAGGTCTACATGGAAAATGTAGATCTTATCTAGATTTACATTTTCCATGTTGACATTTTTGTAATTTTCCATTTTTAATTTTCTCTCTATCTCAATTAAGTGGCATACTTTTATTTTTTGTTTATTATATTTATTTTCCTCACCAACTTCCCTTCTTCCCTTCTCTTCCACTACTTCGCTAATATCCACCCCACATCTTTCCTAACTCCCCCATCTTCTTCCTTTTAAGCTCCACCCCACCTCTTTCCTAAATCCCTCACCTTCTTCCTTTTACTCCCTTCTCCTCCTCATTGTTTCATTATCCACCTTTATGCGAGAGAGATCCCAAATCACCTGAATTGAATCGGTGACAGAGAGACAACAATGGTCGACCGACGACCGCCTCCTCTCCGACGAGATCCGTTGGCATTCTGACCAACATCGTAGCTGCCTCTACGTGCTGCTCGAGCCCGTCGCTCGCTGACGACTTGAGCGAAGATCGAAACTCCACCTCGAGCTTCTTCCCCATGCATTTCATCCATCCAATATGAGCAGTCATAACGCATGAGCACTCCTCTCCAGCACCTTTGAGGCTGAAGGTTACACACAGAAAAACCTTCAAAGATTTTGCTATACCATGGTGCGTGAAGCAGCAGTCTCCCTTCATGACCACCATGTACAGTCGCTCTCCATACAATAGCGAGATCGCCCTACCCGCACTGCCGCGCAGCGGCAGAAGAACAACCCACGTCGCATTTTTGCCAACCGCCTCCTCTGCGGCAGCATGCCTCCAAGACCTTCTGTCCTCGCGGTCGCCGCACCTATCCAAGACGGTGCCCCAGCAGGCCTTCGTTCCACAATGGCTGCTGTCGCGCTGCCCCTCCAGCAACCTCCACCCCACCCCTTCGTAAGCTATAGTGGCAGCCGTCACACACTCCAGCTGCCGTCCGTCCAACAGCAGTGTGTTCTCCCCTCCTCCAGCGTCCATGCATGGAGGAGCTCCAACTGCGGGTGCGCCCCCGTGCACCTAGCAGTCGCCTCATACCGAACCTTCGCCCTCCCCTCTCCCTGTGCTCCTCCTCCTTAGGATGCCGACCAAGAGGAGGAGAAGGGGAGATATCCTCCCTTTGGAGCCTTCATCCACAAAAAACAAAAGAAGAAGAGCACCACGTGTGCAAGGCAATCCCTCTTTTTGGGCAAAATGCAAAATCTACCCCAAACGCATACGCAATTAAAGAAATGACCTTAGGCATATCTTTATTTTGTTGAATTTCTTATTTAGTGTTGCAAATAGAAAATTATGCTTGAGCTCAATTTTAGACCTTTATTTTTTATTTTTCTGTAAATAAAAAATATATGATGTTTATCACTTCATTTTCTACCGGAGTAGATATGGTTTAAAGTTTTGTTACTTTGTGTTGATTTACTAAAATACATAGATTGGAATTCATTGGTACTCTGCCCTTTTTTGCTCGAAAAAAATATTCAAAAAACATGTTATATGTCTTTAGTTGTATCCTAACTTGTTCCTGAATTTTATTCCACTTGGATGTACAAGGTGCTCTAAATAATTATAAAAGGAAATTAGTAATTGATTTTTAATTTGGTCCACACGTAACATTTTTTCCGCAAACTCAAGTCCCCTGGATTGCACATTAAAATAACTATTTGAGGTAATTTTAGTTCTGGATAATTTGATGGTGTGGATTTATTAGGAATTAATTGTTAAGTTTCACCTACTCACTTAAAAAACAAAATACTATCAGGAAATTCCAAAAAAATAGTATAAGCTTGTTTCATTATATTTGAGTTTCTTTCCAAGTTTCATAATGTTTGCATTCTGTTTGTTCACAAAATTACATAAAATCCACAAAAAACATTTATTTTTTATTGTTGCATTTTAACTCCAAAAATTCCAAAAAGATACATTTTGCATACATAATTGAATTAGGTTTAAAGGAAAGATAGCACTTGCCTAATTTAGCATGACTTTTAATTAAAAACTAATTGGGCTAAGTTGCTTGTTTCTCTTGGCAACTTAATTCATTCGCATCTTTGCATTTGCATTCATATCACGTAAAAAACACCAAAAAATCCTCTTTGAAGGCCATGCATTCAGATGGATAATTTGATCTCTAAGTTTCCTTTGCTCCTTGAGTCGACCGTGGGGCTTGCATGAATGAATACACATAAAATAATGCATTCATATAACTTAATTGATTTGTTCGTGTGGTTGTTTTTTGATTGATGCGGGTTGCCCAATTGCAAAACAAGACGATAAATTAATTAGGATATTATTGGGATTGTCTAATGGCGCCGTTGCGGGGAAGCAAACGCTTAGGATCATCTAAAGAACTTAGTGTTAAGTTTTCCACTCTTTCGAGTAGTCTGATTTCCTATTTCATCTTATTTACATTTCCTTTATTTTTGTGATTCTTGTTCCTTTATTTATTTTGTTCATTTTTGTATATATTTTTTGACATCTCTCTTACAAAAATTCTATCTTTTTATGTGAGGGCCCGGTGGACTTGGAGTATATCAGAGGTCGACGGGTTGTGGAGCGAGTCGACTACTAAGGAAGCAAGGAGATTAAATTTATTTTTAAGAGAGATTTCACTTCATTTCATTCTTTATTATTAACTCTTATAAATATTGTGTTGTAATAATACATGTAATCACACATTTACAACGACTCTTGTTTGAGAGCTCGTGCGTGTAACGGAGACTCGAACATTTTTATTCTTGTGATTATGGTTGTGTCAAGAGTGATTCTCGACTTGAGTGGTGAAATTAGGATAGGAAACCAATAGTGTGACTCGAATTTGTATGTGCCCATCGTAATTTAGGCCATATCCATCTTAAAGATTCACCATATTAAAGATTCACTAATGAGACACACACAAATACATACTACTTAGCCAAATTTAAACCAAATTCTTCCCTGCTAAAAGTATCATATTTAGGTACAGTTTTTCATCGACTTGCATGCATCTAGTGTAACATTTAAATTTAAATTCTCTCTTGCATAACACATGGAGAGTGTTGGGATTCACTTTAAGTATAACTTCTTATGAGCATTCATCATTATTTTTCGCTTGCATTCGGTTTTCTGATTCCCCCCTTTGTTTTGTAACCTAAGGTTAAAAAGAAGAGGGACTAAATGGTAGACGTGATTGTGCGCTTGCAATAAATTCAAGTGATAACCAATACTCTAAAATTGGAACTGAATAGAGCAAGTCGATTAAATCAACTTGAAATAAAATGGACACTTACGGGTGCATAAAGCCCTCCTTAGACACGGGTACTTACCTACAAACATAGAGGGTAACGACGAATCCCTAAGGGCATGTTTGGTTGCAGGGTTGGGCAGGATTGGCCCAACCCTGGTTACTATTCACAAGGGTACTTCCTCCTCACAGATTACTATTCACCCAGCCCAACCTAGCCCAACCCAACCCTGCCCAACCCTGCAACCAATCAGGCCCTAAGGTTAGAGCCCAAATCCTTGGACTACCACCCTAAGTCTCCAGGTCCAACTCTCACAGATTTTGGGAGTTGCAAGTGATTATCTTCGACATCAGAAATAAGTTGTATGGGCTTTTAGGTGTCTTTTGGGGTGTGATAGTGAACACGGCATTATAGGAAGATCACTCCATTGATTGAGAGCTTACAAGACTTCAACTAAGCGTAGTAGGAGACTCCTCGTGTGCTTGTAAAGATTGGATTATCACTAACTAAAATAGTCAAGATAAATTTGGCCGAACCTTTACAGCTTTTACGTGTGAAGTTGGTGAATCAAAAGGGTTTTGCATTGTGATTGAATTGCATGAGTTCTCTCCACACATTTACGTGCCCCGTAGAGCATAGGTTTTTCTTGCCACTTGTGTTCATTTACGTTCCTTTTTTACATCAAATATGACTAGTTGGGGGATTTTTATTTGGACTTTGTGAACCTTTTGTCGAACCCTCCAAAAAGCATGTCTTTCGAGGTCCCTCCACTTCTTGGACCTCCCTGGACTCATGACTCCCTTGAGTTCGGAATCACTCACTTCGGGGATGGTCACACACCGACTAACCCCTTCCTCTCTTCCCTACTCACCGAGGAAGACCTTTGCCTTGGTGAGGTTGATTTGAGATCAACAACCTCGTCTAATTCAAACCCTTAGTTGATGAAGTTTTCAACCAAGATTCAATCAAGATGCCTCCAAAGAAGAGAGACGGTGGGGAGGAACATCACGAGGACCCCATGCAAATGGTACTTACTAGACTCGCCACATTTGAGCAGCAGCATGCTTTACTTAGAGCTCAATGGGATAGTTAAATGTCAGGGTAGAGGCACCCATGGATGCAACGTACACCCGGGACAATATAGAGTAAGGAATTATCTGATTCCCGCCGATCCAGAAGTAGAGTATGAATTGAAGCTGCAATTTCTGAACCAGTTGCCACACTTCAATGGGAATGCCATTGAGGAACCCTACACATTCCTAAGGGACTTTGAGCTCATTTATGCTAACATCAGACACCCTAGAGTTATTGTATAAAGAACTTAGGAGTGATGGTAAGTACATATTCCCAGTTCAAGGACTTGTTTCTAAAGAAGTTCTACCTTTTGAGTAGAACCAATCAGACAAGGACACACATCACCAGCTTTTCCCAGCTCCCTAATGAGCCATTGTGTGACACATGTGAATGTCTTAAGGATATATTGCAGAAGTGTTCGTGTCATGGTTTGGATGACAACATCTTGGCCCAATCTCTTTTCAGGTGTCTCAACCCTGAGATGCAGGGTTTGGTGAGTGCTACCTGTGGAGGCAGTTATACGTCATTGGGAGCGGATACCGCTTGGAAGGTATTCGAGAAGATGGGTGAGAGAAGTTGCTCACAAACCTCCAAAAGGGTGTATTCTGAGTCCCTCACCACACTCTTATCTAAAGGGAGAAAGCAAGTTGTGGTTGATCTCTCACAACATTTAATTTCTATTACGGGAATCATTGCGAACAAGCTGACAATGGTCGAGAGAATTTACAAGAGGATGAATGAGTTGGATAGTAGCTCTCCAAGCTTCCAAAGCATACGGAGGAGTTGTCTGAGATAGTTTCTAAGATGAAGATAGCTGCCATTACTGCATATGTTGCTCCTGTCTTATGTGTTCACCATGTACATGAGCGGTCGATGTCAGGGCCGCCTCAACAATAGGTAGAGGACCAGTCTTACACCCAATCTTACCAGCAACAACCACCACCAACAGAGACAGCCCATGAGGAGCCTCCCCAGGTGTGGGAAGTGAATGGTGTTTGATATATACAGGACCCTGTCAGACAGAGAAGTACGGGAGATCGACAATCTTACATGCATCCCCCGACCTTATACAACATTGCATTCACTTCCACACGTCATCCAACACAACACAACCCTAGACCTTACAGAACCCAACAACAGAGGCAACAACAACATTATGGGCATCAAGTCCAATACATGGTGGGCCAGCAGGGCCCGGATTCCTGCATCACCCCTAGCAACAACAACATAGTATCAGGGCCATCATGGTCAGACATCATGGTTTTCTTCACAACAACATCCCTCCTCATCAGACCCTCCAAATTTTCAGCATCAAATTCTCAAGGAGTTTCGTTCCTATTGGAACGAGATTCAGGGCTTGCGGGTGGACGGCAATCGCTCGTCCTAATGGCGAGACGAGCAGTCCGCACCATCAACATCCATTCTCGCCCAAGTTCAGGCTAACCCCAATAACCTGAACAGGTCTCAATCTCAGCAACAGTCTGGTCATGTATACTATTCAGACTCCCTTAGATCTGAATATGAGATTCTTTCATGTGATGATGTTAACAATATATAACTCAGGAGCAGAAGGACTGTGACCATACATGATCAGGCAAGGGAAGTGGAAAGGGTCGCCTCTAGAGCTCGACCCGAGGAGTCTTCAAAGGATGATGAGGAGAGGCATAACATGCAACAACCTCTTCAATAGAGGACGAAGAGATCCATTCAGGGGTTAGAGAGGAGGAGGACACAAGCGTAGCAGTAGCATGGAGACACCTTGGAGTCTACAGAGGACCTTGTATCTTCGGTTGAGGAGGATATACGTTCAGCAGCTATCCCCCAACATGTAGTAGATAATTCAGTTTTTAATTCCAATTTGCATTCGAAAGATTCAGATATGAAGAATTCTGTTTCAACTAATGCAAAGAATGATATTTCGCGTTTCGATTCAGATTCTTCATATTATGTTTTCTTTGCTTCAATCCCTTTCCCTCGTACTCTTACGGTAGAAAAACATGGCATGAAAAAGATTTATAAGGATGACCCATAAATGGCACGATTTCGTAAGGAAAATATTATGGTCAAGGTACCGTTTGAGGAGTATGTGGCTAATAATCTTGCATTCATGAAATACCTCAAGGTGATATACACACCTACTAGGTTTAGCCGGAAAAACCCGGACCAGTATGTGAAGACTCACATCTTATAAGTAGCCACTACCTATTGTCTCAAGAATTAGCAATTACTAAGGAAAGAGAGAGACACATGTGCTCACTGTGTGGAGAGTCACATCGATGACATTGTGCTTTCACGCACTCTCTTAGATAACGGTTCTTCAATCAACCTTCTCCCCTTAGCACTTTAGAGATTGGAGTTAGGACCACTTCAGAAATCACAAGCATTACTCCAAATTATAGATAAATCAATGAAGAGTCCTAAGGGAGGTGTGAAGTAGTTATCTCGATTGAGGGACAAGACTACATGGTGGACTTCACGGTCCTTGACATGGAAATCCCCAATCATTGGTGGGGGATCTCACATCATTCTTGGATTACCATTCCTTAGGACTGACGGTGCATCGTTTGATTATCAAACGAGAATGACGAAATTCCGTTCTCCAAGTGGATAAGTGAACTTAGAGATGAAGTAAACAAACTGGTAGCAACCTGACTCCGAGACCAGCATAGAGTACTCCTCTTCAGAGGCTGATTGCAAGATTATAAGCACAGTTGGGATTTGGAGATAAATTCTAGCAGGGCAGAGCGAGACCCTCTCATCCTGAGAGGATTTAGTGCACAATGCAGTCCACCATGTGTTTCCTGATGTCTTGAGATATGTATTCTCATATTCCCTTGACGACTTAGAGATCCCTTTGGATCTATCAGTCCCACCTCCTTTGGAATGGTCAAGGACATAGATGATGAGTCGAACGTGGCTTTGGCCGAATTACCGCATCTCTTTGACGATCTAACTCCCTACACAACCGAGTTGGTGGCAAGTACTGCACAGTTGGACCCACCTTCATGCAGCACACAACCAGTTCCAGATGTGATTCATACAGACTTGATAGACGATACAACACTACCAGAGCTGAAGATGTTTCCTCCTACACTGAAGTATATCTTTCTTGTGGGACCCAAAGAGAGATTTCATGTCATCATCAGTTCTGACATGACCTTAGGACATGAGTCTATACGTTTAGATGTCTTAGAGAGGAACCACAAAATTATAGGTTGGACGGTGTTATATCTCATAGGGGTTAACCTGCTCTTTGCTCACACCACATTTCTATTTAGGATGATGTGGGACCTTCTCGTGAGTTCCAAAGGAGACTAAACCCTAATTTATGAGAAGTAGTGAAAAAGAGATTGAGAGGTAGTACAAAGTGGGGCTTATACCCTATTTATGACTCCAAGTGGGTGGCCCCACGCCATGTTGTCCTGAAAAGTCAGGACTGGTCACCAATGAGGAGGGGGTAGAGATCGCGACATGAGTACCCACGTCATGGTACGTATGTGTCGACTACAGACTCCTGAATGCCGCAAACAAGAAAGACCACTTTCCCGTGACATTCATTGATCAGATTTTGGAGAGATTAGCAGGGAAAGCATTCTTCTATTTTCTTGATGGGTACTCATGCTACAATCAGGTAGCTATCTCTCCCAAGGACTAGGAAAAGACCGCCTTCACGTGTCCATTCGACAGTTACGCTTTCAGACGCATGCCATTTGGGCTCTGCAATGCTCCGGGCATATTTCACTGATGCATAACAGTTGTATTTGCCGAGATGGTGGGAGATTTCGTGGATGTTTTCATGGATGACTTCTCGGTCCATGGTGATTCCTTTGATACATGTTTAACGCATTTGGACCAAGTCCACGAGAGGTGTGGAGAGGTGAATATCATACTCTCCTAGGAGAAAAGCCATTTCATGATGATGGAGGATATCATGTTGGGGCACGTCATCTCCGAAAAGGGAATGGAGGTTGACCCTGTCAAGGTAGATGCGATCAAAAAACTTAATCCACCGATCAACATAAAGCTAGTAAGGTCTTTTCTTAGAGCATATTGGATTCTATATGAGATTCATTGAGCATTTTTCAAAGATTTCTCTCCCACTAACAAAGCTCTTAGGAAAAGACACATAGATCATTGTAGATCACAAGTGTCTGGAGGCCTTTGAGCTCTTAAAAAGGAAGATTTGTGACTCGTCGATCCTACAAGCTCTTGACTGGTCTTTTCCCTTTGAGATCATGACTGATGCTTCAGACTTTCCCATAAGAGTTGTGTTAGGACAGAGGAGGGAAGGGATTCCGTATGCGATCCACTACACAAGCAAAGTTTTGGACCCTGCACAAAAGAATTACCATGACTGAAAGAAAATGCTCACAATAGTATGGGCCCTCGAGAAGTTCGGATATTACGTTTTGGGTTCTAAGGTGGCAATCTTTACTGATCACACAACAATCATGTACTTAATGGAAAAGAAGGACGTGAATTCTCGTCTTCTTAGGTTGATCTAGTTACTCCAAAATTTAATCTGGATATAAAGGATAAACCTGGAGTGAAGAATATTGTAGCTGATCACCTTTCCCGTATTGAGTACAAAGATTCTCCTGACATAGAGCAGTTTAGAGAGACCTTCCCAAATGAGTCAATTTGCGTTATTGACTCACTCATGTGGTATTCCAACATGGGGAACTATCTTGTCTCCATGCAGGTTCTCCATGGTTGGACTAGGAGCAATATTGATCGATTGAAGTCAGATTCGAGGAGATACCACTGGAAGGATACGTTCCTTTTCTTTGAATAAGCGGATTGTGTATTGAGAAAGTGTATTCTTCAGGAGGAATACCAGAATGTCCTCACATACTGTCATTAACTTGAGGTCAGAGGACACCATTCGAGAAAGAGAACCACCCACACGGTACTCCAATGTGGATTTTATTGGTAGACTCTATTTATAGATGCCTTTGATTTTGTACGGTCGTGCCCAATATGTTAGAGTATGGGAGAGACAGTTGGATACATAGATGAGATGCCCATGCAACCGGTGATTTTCTACGGTGTATTTGATGCATGGGGCGTAGATTTTATGGTTCCCTTTCTCAATAGCCATGGAAATGAGTACATCTTGTTGGCGATTGACTACTTATCTAGTTGGGTGGAGGCTATCCCAACCCGAACTGCAGACAACAAGACTGTCTATATGTTTATGAAGGATCATATCATTGCTAGGTTAGGGGTCCCAAAAGTGTTGATTTCTGATGGTGGCAGAGATGTAATATCATTAGCTAAAGACTATGGATTTGAACATAGAGTGACCAGTCCTTACCACCCATAATCTAACAACATGGTAGAGGTTTCGAATCGAGAGGTGAAGAGCATTCTTCAGAAGTTGGTTCGTCCCGGTAGGAAGAACTGGTCCCAGCTCTTGGAGCAAGTTCCGTGGGCCTAGAAGACAACCTACAAGACCCTACTCGGTACTTCACCTTTCCATGTAATTTACGGTAAGCCACACCATTTGATCGTGGAGTTAATTCATAAGTCAGAATGGGCAATTAAGCAAGTGAACTGGAGTTGTTACCTAGGGAAGCTATGCCGTGACTTGAACATGAATGAGCTCGTGGAAATTAGAAATCGGGTGTATGACAACATTCTGATATATAAGGACAAGATTAAAAAGTGGCATGATCTACACCTTAGGTGCAAGAACTTTGTCCTGAGACAAAAGGTATGGTTATTTAACACGAAGTTGAAGATTTTCCATAGGAAGCTCAAATCTAAATGGGCGGGTCCCTGCATTGTCAAGGAAATGCACATCAATGGAAGTGTAGAGATAGTCGATCTCATAGATAATGCATGTCCTTTCTGGTTAATGGACAACTGTTGAAGCACTTCTTAGATTCTAAAGAGCAATTAGTCCAAGTTGAGATCATCAACTTCATGCAAAGCAAGTACAGTGCAGATACATCAGACCACTCTTCATGAAGATGCAACATCCGAATTCAGCAACTGATAAGATCCACCTATCATTTTTCTTTCTTTCTTTCTTTCTCATTTCTTTCACACGCTTGATTTCATCATTCTATTAGAGCATATGTTCCTTCTCTTGTAGATATTCACTCCTTACTTAGGTTATTTAAATCCTACGTATAGGGGAAACCTCTACTCTTTTCTATACATCCTTGTCATATTCATTCCTTTCTATTCTTCACTCATTGATCCCTCTTCTTGGTCCTCTTCTTATACTCGAATTATTTTTAACCTAGGTAAGGGGGGAGATCCGAGTCAGTTCTCATCTATCCTGTTGTATTAAGCATGAGCTACGGCTTCATATCACTTATTGCTATGAGGACATAACACAAGCTAAGTATAGGGGTTATACCGTATATATTTCACATATACTTTAGCCATAATTCATATTTTCAAACTTTTCAAACTTTTTGGGGCTAGGGTAAATTATATTTTGAACTGATTTGTGTGAAAATGTTTGTAAAATGACATGGAAACTTTGCTAAATATGCGATGTTGTTTTTTTTAAAAATATTTTGCAATGGTTTGGAAAATAGGGGTTTGACTTGTTTTGAAAATAATTTGTAAAATATTTGCAAAATCCATATTATGTGACATGGTTTGGAAAATCTTTCAAAATTCTTTCAAAAATGAGGGCATAAATGAGATTAACTTGTGTTTGTAAATAAATCTAACTTTGTAAAAAACAAAAAAATTGAATTAATAAAAAAATCAAAACAAAAAATCCTTTCTAAAATTAAAATAAACTTTTTCAAGAAAAATCTTTTTGAAAAAAAAGACATCGAATATCTTTTAAAAAAATCTCTCTTCTCTCTTCCTTTACAATTAAAAAAACAACAAAAGAAATTCATTTTTTCTTTAACAAAAGAAATGTTTGAAATAAAAATCAACTCTCTTTTTCTAAAAAAATAATTAATGAGTTGGAGATATCCTGACACTTACACATTCACACAAGACTTATGAAGTTCAAGAAGAATTGGTTTATGAGGTTTTAAGACTCAGAGTTAACCAACCTTAATCATCAGGGTCTATGATTTAATTATTCACATTTTCCTAGTTTGAAATATATGCATGCTATATTGCATACTTAGTCTCTACCTCAAAGAATATGATCAATACCTCACTTGCACGATTGTAGTTACGATGAGATGAGTTGAGGTTTCACTTAAGGGATTGGGATAAGGGATTTGAGTTTGCACCTGATTTTATGATACTCGAGGATGGGATAAAATCGATGAAGGCTTCATGAAACATGAGAGTCGGCAACTTTAACCAATATGAGAGCATGATTCTATGTACAAATCTCTTAATATTGACCTATGTGCTAGGGTGTGATGAAATCTAATAAAAATTTTGATCAGTGTGTGCCAACTTGGTAAAAGAAGTGGAGCTAGCCAAAAATAAAGAAAAGGGGAAAATAAAGTTATTGTTGAAAATCTTTCACACTACAAAGTCAAATTCAAAGAGCTCCCACCAAAGGCGAGCGCTCCCAACCTTCCAAGTGCCCACTTGGACCAACATTTTATGCTTTTATGAGTCGAACTAGCACCCAAAAAGGGCTCTGCATCGTATAGTGATACAAGTATGGGTATGAAGGTATATTAGATACTCAAAAGAGACATACCACAGTGCATTCCCGAGAAAAACAAGTGCATGCAACACAACGATCTCTTGACGGACGCACTGATGAACACCAAAAATATACATGTGTTGAGTTAATAAGATACACGAGAGGATCCTTGTTTCAATGAGAGGGAGAGAAGAAAAGATGCCATCCTATGCCCTCCATCATATGTCCTTCATATTCACTTTTAAGACTGGTAACTAAATAGATGGTGAATTGGATGCAAGAAATGATTGATTCCCTGGTGTTGAGGATTGGGTTCTCAAGAGAGTCCCTTGCACTAGAACTTTAGGTGACACTTTGACTCTACTCTTGTAATTGCAGTCCACACTTAATGTCATATCCTTATGCTATATGTATACATAGAGAGTCTCATGATTAGGGAAGTCGGATACCTTTTGAGTGGAGCTTGGTTCAGCTTATAATTTTAGAATCACTAAAATTGAGAGTTCTGGACAGATCAAGTCTTGTATTTCACATGCATAGTCAAGGATTAATCCAACTTATTCATTTGTTATTTGCTCGAGGACTAGCAAACTTTAAGTATAAGGGGGTGATGAATTAGTGATTTGTCATCTTAATATATTAATCTTAGCTTGAATCCCTAAATAAAATACCAAATAAAAGTTCCTAAATTCAATAATTTAACAAAATAAAACCCTTAATAAAAAGGAATTCCCCAGCCCCTATTTTTCTGCCATTTTTTCTTTTTTTTGGAAAATATCAACATGTATATTAATCTATATATCCCTCAAATATGCCATTCGAATTTCGTCAGGAACAGAGACTCATATGCCCTCCATCTAGAACACGTAATTTTAACGGTCTAAACATTCATGCGATCAACCTGTTCTAGACGGAGGGCATACGAGTCTCTGTTTCTGACAAAATTCCAATGACATATAGAAGGGATATATAAATGAATATACATGGTGATATTTTTTGAAAAAAATAAAAAAACATTGAAAATGGGGCAGGTGCAGCCCCATTGAACCCTAATAAAAATAGACTAATAATGTATATTTATATTGCAAATAAGTCCATAAATAATACAAAATAGAAATAAAAAATAAAAAATAATAAAGAGTTGAATATTGTTTGAAAATAATCCCCTGTAAATACCCAAACTTATTTGATTTTTAATAAATTCTCACCGACTCCTTTTGACTTAATTCTTTTTCCTAAATTGTATATAAAAATGTATATAAAAATATAAAAATACAAAAAAATTATGACCTTGAATAAATACTTTCAGATCTTGATTCAAAAAGGTCGTAAAGTTTAACTTCTCAGCTAAATTCTCGCTCCGTATGAACTCCAAATTCACCAAACCCACTGTTAAAGTTCAAGTTAGAAAATTGTCTATCCAATGAAAGTGATTTCATTAAAATCATAGCTTTTTTTACAAAATACCGGTTTTAGGGCCTAATTATACTTTGTACAAATTCTCACTCAACATTTGTTTTCTTCAATTTATGTTTTCCGTAAAATTCATCAAATTCAAATTCTAAAAAATCTAAAAATCATAGAAAAATATGTGTTGTGACTTTGTATATAATGTAAATACTTTTTCTCTCTTGATTTTTATTTCGTTTTTTAATACTAAAAATCACAAAATATATATTTCTGCTTTACTTTATTTCTAGTATTTTATTTTTTTATTTTGTAAGTATCTTTTAATAAAAATTGCAAAAATTTTAGAAAATACATAAAATGTGTTTTGCACATATTGTGTGTTTTGATTTCGATGTCTACATGGAAAACATATGTCTCGTCTAGACCTACATTTTCCATGTTAACATTTTTATAATATTTTATTTTATTTTTCTCTTTATTTTCATTAAGTTGCTTACTTTTATTTATTTATTTATTTTTCTCCACCAACTTCCCTTCTTCCCTCCCCTCCCACCACTTCCCTAACATCCACCCCACCTCTTTCCTAGCTCCCTCATCTTCTTCCTTTTACTGTCCTCTCCTCCACATTCTTCCATTATCGGCCTTTATGCAAGAGAGAGCCTGAGCCACCTGATCTGAGTCGGTGACAAAGATACAACTGTGGTCGAGCGACAACGCCTCCTCTCTGACGAGATCCATTGGCATTCAGACAATGTTGCAGCCTCCTATGCGTATTGCTCGAGCTCGTCACCCGCCGGCGACTACATCGAAGATCAAAGCTCCACCTTGAGTTTCCTCCACATGCATTTCCTATACCCAATCTCAGCAGCCACAACGCATGAGCACTTCTCTCTTGCACCTCTGATGTCGAAGGTTACACACTGAAACAACTTCAGATCCAGATCTACCCTAGCGCACAGAGTAGCAACCATCCTTCGTGGTTAGTCGCCCTCTGCCGCACAACTGCTCTCCATACAACAGCGGGACTGCCCTACTCGTGCCTTCGTACGGCAACCGAACAACAACCCACACCCCATAACCGCCATTTTTTATTTTTTTTGAAAAATATAAACATGTATATTAATCTATATATCCCTCAAATATGCCATTCGAATTTCGTCAAGAACAGAGACTCATATGCCCTCCATCTAGAACATGTAATTTTAACGTCTAAACATTGATGCGATCAACCTGTTCTAGACAGAGGGCATACGAGTCTCTGTTTCTGACAAAATTCTAATGACATATAGGAGGGATATATAAATGAATATACATGGTGATATTTTTTGAAAAAATAAAAAATATTGAAATGAAATCACTTTCATTGGATAGACAATTTTCTAACTTGAACTTTAACAGTGAGTTTGGTGAATTTGGAGTTCATACGGAGCGAGAATTTAGCTGAGAAGTTAAACTTTACGGCCTTTTTTGAATCAAGATCTAAAAGTATTTATTCAAGGTCATATTTTTTTGTATTTTTATATTTTTATATACATGTTTATATATAATTTAGAAAAAAGAATTAAGTCAAAAGAAGTCAGTGAAAATTTATTAAAAATCAAATAAGTTTGGGTATTTACATGGGATTATTTTCAAACAATGTTCAACTCTTTATTTTTTTATTTTTTATTTTTATTTTGTATTATTTGTGCACTTATTTGTAATATAAATATACATTATTAGTCTATTTTTATTAGATTTCAATGGGGCTGCACCCGCTCCAGCCACAAGGCTTGAGCACTTCTCTCTTGCACCTATGATGTCGAAGGTTACACACATAAACAACTTCAGATCCAGATCTACCCTAGTGCACAGAGTAGCAACCATCCTTTGTGGTTGTCGCCCTCTGCCGCACAACTGCTCTCCATACAACAGTGGGACTGCCCTACTCGTGCCTTCGTACGGCAACCGAACAACAACCCACGCCCCATCGCTGCCAACCGCCTCCTCCGTGGAAGCATGCCCCCAAGCTCTTCCATCCTCGCGGTCGCTGCACCTCTTCAAGTTCGCGCTCCAGCAGGCCTTCGTGTCACCTGTGACCGCTGTCACACTACCTCTCCAGCAACCTCCACCCTCTACGCCTCCGCAAGCTGTTATGGAGGCCATCGCGCGCTCCAGATGTTGCCCCCTCCTACAGACGCACGCTCGTTCCTCCACCGATGACCATACACGGAGGAGCTCTAGCTGTCGTGTGTCCCCGTGCCCCCTAGTCGTCGCCTCCTGTCCTACCTCAGCCCACATGTCTCCTCGTGCTCCTCATCCTTTGTATGTCGAGCAAGAGAAGGAGAAGGGGAGGCATCCTCCCTTTGGATCATTCGTCCCAAAAAGAAGAAGAAGAGCAACCCACGTGCAGCAAGGAAATCACTCTTTTTGGGCAAATTGCGAAATTTGCCTGAAGGTATACGTAATTAAAGAAATGCCCTTAGTTATAACTTTATTTTGTTGAATTTATTATTTAATTACAAAGAGAATTACATGTTTGAATTTGATTTTAATCCTTTATTTTAAATTATTTTTATAAATAAAAAATATTCCGATGTTCATCATTTCATTCTCTACCAGAGTAGATATGGTTTAAAATTTTGTAACTTTGTGTTGATTTGCTAAAATTCAGATATTGAAATTCATTGGGTCTTTGCCCTTTTTATGCTCTGGAAATCATATTGAGTCACTGCTTGCTCAAAAAAATCTTCAAAATTTTGGTTATATGTGTTTAGTTGTATCCTAACTTATGCTCGAATTTTATTGTAATTAGATGTCAAAGGTGCTTTAAATAATTCATAAAGTGAATTTAGTAATTGATTTTTAATTTGGTCCACACATAATATTTTCCAACAAACTCGAGTCTTCTGGAATGAACATTAAATTATCTATTTTAGATAATTTTGGTTCTAGATAATTTGATGGTGTGGATTTATTAAGAATTAAGTATTAATTTTCACTCTATTTCAGTATAAAATTCATAAAAAATCAAATATTATCAGAAAAATCTAAAAAAATAGTGTAAGCATCATATTTGAGTTTCTATCCAAGTTTCATGATTTCTACATTCCGTTTGTTCACAGATTGCATAAAAATCCACAAAAATCTCATTTTCATTGTTACATTTTAACCTCAAAAATCCAAAAAAAATACATTTTACATGCACCATTGAATTAGGTTTGCAGGAAAAATACTTGCCTAATTTCATCTGATTTCGAATTAAAAATTAACTGGGTTAAGTTGCTTGTTTCTCTTAACAACTTAATTCATTCACATTTTTGCATTTGCATTCATGTCACATGAAAAATACCAAAAAATCCCTCTTTGAAAATCGTACATTAAGTTGGATAATTTGATCTCTAAATTATCCCTTTGCCTCCCTGAGTCAACCATGAGGGTTGACCAGGTTAAATAAATATAAAATCACACATTCATTTAATTTAATTGATTTATTTGTGTGGTTGATTTTTGATTGATCTTGATTTCCCAACTATAACATAAAATGACAAATTAGTTAGGGTTTTCATGGCTCTTCACATGCAAACAATGAATTAAATGATGCATAACACAAAATACGATGCCATGTGTGATGCAATAAACGATGCAAGGATGAGATGCATTTTTTAGTTTGATTTGGTACAATTTGAATGTGGTGTAATATGTAATAAATTTCCATGATATGTTTGTAAACATATATAAATGAACAAATATGGCCCTAAATATATCAAATAACTGAAAAAATAAGGGTGATTAATTCCAATATTATCTAATGCATTAAATAATTTCAATGATATGAAATGACATTTAAGTGAACAAACAACATGACACAATATAGATTAATTTTAGCGTGAGGTTCTAGGTGTCAAAATAGTAAATATGTAATGCCATTATGCAAAAAATCAGATAAGTAACCTAAAGAAATTGAAATCACTGAAAAATAAATCCATAAGCTAAAGTTATGAAAAAAATAGTCGAGAGCATGACTGAAATAAAAACATGAAATAAATAAAGAAAAACATTGCAAACATGCCACTAGAGAGTATATTTGCAATATAGAAAACCCGGTAGGGTCCTTATGTAATTAGCCCAAGCACGCCACATAAAGTACGTGTGCTTAGACCTAATTGTAATTTTGGAGAAGAGTGAGGCATGGTTACAATTTTTCCAAGCCATTACGTGCCAGGCATGTGGGTGGAGGCTCGGATGGCAGGTCAGGACCGGTGCAGGTGGCTCAGGCCACGTGGTGACTCGAGGTGCTTCGGACGTGGTTCAGATCTTCTGAGCTTGTAGATTCTGCGGTTGAGGTTCATGTATCATCCAAGATGTCCGATCGAGGTGATCGGACGACACCTTTAGCTCAAGGGCTCCTGCCCTTTCATCCGTATAAAGGTGGAGATGATGGGGCTCCAACGAGTTGTTGGTTGCTCCTCCATCATCCTCCTAGCTTGCTGAGGGTCTGTCGACCTCCCCTGACCTCTAGCGAAGGTCACAGTGATGCGAAGGAGCTCTGAGGCCTATTGGAGCAGAAGAACAAGACACCTTCGTTGCAGCTGAAACTTTATATCGAACCTCCATCCGAAGCTCAGGTCAATGAAGGGGGGCTGCAAAAGGGGTTTAGCAATGTGGACAATTGAAGCGTGAGGGTGGTTCTGGGGTGAATGGAGGGATGTCAGAGCGAAGAACGGTGGTGTCCCTAGAGTGGAGGGAGTTCTGGAAGAGAGAAGATGGTGGTCCAAGTTGTTGCAAAGATGAGGGATGATTGGCGGAGGCAGTGGTGCAGTGAATCGAAAGTGAAGGTGTTCTTATGTACCTAATTAACTCGAAGAGAACATGAAAAAAAGTAGGGAAACATTACATGGAGATTAAACCTAACTTGTGGTGGCAGTGGTGGCTTGGGACGAGCTCTAAACTGAGCTTGGTTCATCGCTTGACCTCCTCAACCATGGGAGGAAGCTTAAACGTCCATCAAGGGGCCGTAGCATGGTTTGCCAACCATGGGTCGACAACCGGAGGCGACCCCATTGTCAGAGCTCGATTCTACCTCCCCCTATCACGAGGAGGATACAATGCCCAGGAAGAACCTCCGTGAAATGGTGGACGGGTTTGAATGGAGGTGGAGGTACCGATTTTGTAGGTGAATGCCATCGATTACAGGAGGTGGTGGAGGTGAATTTTAACGGTCACGCACGGCTTTGGGGTTTAGGTCGTGAGGGTTTAATGGTTGTGCGAGAAAGAGGGAGAAGTGGGTGATGTAATGGAGTTAATGGCGAGTGGAGATGGCGTGGGTAACGGTCAGGAAAATGGGTGAGGGAAAGGAGCATGACAAGGAGCGACGCAGGAGAGATGGGTAATGGAGGTAGTGACAAAGCAGAGCCGTTGGATCTTTGGATCCAACAACCCAGGAGAAGACGCGGTGGAGTGGTTCTGGTGTGATCGGGCAATCGCATCCAACGACTGAGAGAAAAGTGGGTAGAGCTAAAGGAGCGGATCACGTGGGCAACCCAGATGGCACACGTGCCCAATCAAAAATTAGAAATTACAAAAATAAAGAAATATCAAAAACAAATGTTTATAAGTCCAATTAAAAAAACTCAAGATGTGAAAGTTGTAGATCTCTAGGAGATCTACAAGTTTCACGTTGACCAAAAAGTCACACAAGGTTATATATACAAGGAAATAATTTTGGAAGCATTTCTAATGAGATAAAAAATAATTTATTCTAATTATTTGATATTTTTTATTTTTTATTTATATTCAATGTCAAAGCAAATATATTAAGTATCTATTTTTTGGGATTTTTAATAATAACAAAAACACAAAAAGTAAAACACAAAATTGGGGTTAAATATATACAATAATTAAGGTTATTATTTACAAAGGATCTAATGTTAATTAAGGTTAATTAGGGTTAGATTTTATTGAATGGTTTAAGATATAAGGATAATAAACGAGAAATGTGATGATAAATAAGAGGCTCATCATCCCCTATACTTAAACCATGCTCGTCCTCAAGCATCTAAAGAATGATTGAGTAGGATTAATCCCAAACTGTGCACGTGAAAATTCAAGACTTGATTCATTGAGAACCCTTGGTTTTAGTGATCATGAGATTCTAAACTAAACCCAATTCTAGTCAAAAGGAATCCAACTCGTCTAATTACCAGACTCTCTATGTGTACATATAGTATAAGCATATGACATTAGTGTGCACTGCATTCACGAGAGTCGAGTTAAATCGTCACCCAAAGTCTCAGCCCAAGAGACTCTCCTCAGAATCCAATCCTGAACAATAGGGAATAAATCAATTCTTGCATCCAATCCACTATATGTGTAGTTTATCAGACTTGAAAATGTAGATGGAATGCCTGATAAATCTCCATTTCATCACCTTTATTCTATCATTTTAGCCTTAAAAACCCTGTCTGATACATGTAAACAGTATCAATTTGTAAAAAATAGCATTCATCATTTATTGCATTTGTTATATAAATAATATGATTTTAATACCAAAATTATAGAATAAAAATAAGAAAAGAAAAAAAATAAAATATCAAAGATATTTTATGACCCTATACCTCGAGACCAAGTCAAGAATTGAGTTGGTCAATAAGGAATAAAGTAGGGAGAGATGAGGGCCAAAAATACAATAAAAACCCATTTATTTTATTCATTCAATAATTCATTTTTTGACACCTATTTTATTCTTTATTATTTATACATCAAATAAAGAAACTGTGCACATGAAAGTTGTAGATAAAATTGAGTTTGTACAAAATTAATACACAATGTACATTTTATACACAAAATAAAAAGCCAAAATCCCAACTTCACAGACCCATATCTTCCAAATAAACTCTCAAAATATATCAATGACCTTTAATTGTATACAACTTTTCATAAGCTAATTAATGGAAGTGGTTTCATATTTTTTGGAGTTAAGGTGTGAAAGTTAGGTCTTGGACCCTCATTGTACATTATAGTTGATTAAAATATTCATTTTATTCATTCATTATTATTTTTACAATTTTATATTTCTATAATTTTGTAATTATTTTTATAACTCATGTACATATTAAAAATGAAATAAAACCAAAAATAAAATACAAAAATAAATAAGTTTATATAATATAAAGGCAAAATACCTATGTTGATACATGTATATAAATAAAAGTGAAATTTACTCTTTCATTATTTACCCTCTTATATTTTTATACCCTTGTAAATACTGCCTATATTCCATTAAAAATATAAAACCAAAATAAAACCCAATAAAATATATTAGAATAAAATAAAGCATATGACTCACAGATAAAACACCTATAAGTATACATATATAATTTATGTACCTATTTATTTAAATGTACTAATAACAATACAAAAATATAATAAAATATATTTATACAATTAAAAATAGTTATAAATATATAAAATAAGAGAATAAAATAATATAATAAAATACACAAAATAAAAATAAAATGGCTAAAATATAGGTAAATATACCTATATTTATACCCTTAAAAATTAACTTCTAATAAATAACATAAAAACAAATAAAATCATAATAAAATACTAAATAAAATAATAATCAATTTTATTTTATAATCGAGAATTAATAAAATCATTTACTAATTCTTTATTAATTATTTACAAATAAATATACTATTCTATCTTATAACAGGCTGAGCTGGACCAATCGCAACCGCCCATTCGTTGATTCCGAGTTAACTCCCCCGCCGACCCGTTGACATGACGCAACCCATCTTCTCCCGCGTTTTCTTTCCTTTTTTCCTGCATGATCTATCGATCAATCGCCCCCGATCTCTTCATACACACTCACCATTAATTATCCCTCATACACGCCAAGCATCTGGATTACGTATACATAGCGTGATTTTCTTCCAATAACCCAATTAATAAGGGTGCTAAGCTTTCCTATAAATAAAAACCCACGTCTTCAAATGCCTCTTTGATCACCGTTTCGAGTCTAGGAACCCTCGTCATTGGTCTTTCAGGTCTTCTCATGGCAGGAGGAGTCTTCTTGCGGCCAGGCGGAGCTCTAGGAGGACGGAGGAGCACCTACAACCACCTCGCTGGCGGCCCTTCTCCCTGGTCGACCCCCAGGTATAAGAGTTGTGTACTTACATTTATTTAGCTTGTAAGTAGTCATATGCTTAATTCCGGGCATTTTATTTCATGATTTCCTTAGTTAATTAGGTAGGGCCGGTTAATTTTCTTCACCAGAGCTCTAGAGCTCCGACCATGTGTTCGTCGTGACCCATACATGTCTACGACCTCCATCAGACACCCCCCCATCTTCGCTTCTCGATCATCCTGCGTATCTCGCTCGCCCATATCAACAGTTGATCTGGCCTATCAGCCTCCAACTCCTCCACCACATCGGAGAGCCGACCACCCGACTCATTTCTCCTCCATTCCCATGGTTTACTGGCCAAGGCATTTTGCCCTTGGACTTGTTTGTTTTCCGTGCAGGTCAAAAGCTCAACGGAGCCCTTCTGGGCTCAAATCACCTTGACTCGAAGGTTCCCAGACCCTCCATTTTCACCGAGCTCGCCATGCTTCCTCTTGGTGTCCTGGACCTTCTAGCAACTCTTAGTAGTCACGAAGAGCTTCCCTGGAGGTGCAGAGTCGAACGCCGTCAACAAAGACCGCCAGAGGAAGGAGGATTCACCGATTGAAGTTCGGAGGCATGGACTTTCTTCCCTGTTCTTCGAGCGAAGCAACAACCGCCCGATGGAGGCATCGCTCCAGTTTTAATCTCAGTCTTCCATTCACTAGCAACCGCTTCCGTTGATGAAGGCCCCGGATCTGATCCCAAACGCTTATCGTCGAAGGGGTATCGCCACCCCTTGTGGCGATGCGTGTATAAGTGGTGCCCATCCAGCCATTGGATCGTGCCCTTTATGGGGTAGATTTCACCTCTCACCCATACTTTTGTAGATTTAATTTTTAGTCTTATAAACAAAACATAACGTGTAAAATAAAATTGGGAATTTGCAACTAGGCCCCTATACTTCTGTTAATTGCATTTCGGTCCATTCCACCTCACCTCGCGTGTCATCCCACGTGAGGTGGTGAAATTGCATATAGGCCACTAGCATTTTTGTCATTGATAAAAAGTCCAAGGAAATTTGAATTATGTTGTATATTTTGGCAAAATTGCGCTGTGGCCCGTGATGCTTATTTTAATTGCAAATACGCACCTGTCGGGTCGTGCATTTTGTGTATTTCCTCTAATTTTTATAAATAGCTATTGTGCTTCTAAAAATCCAAAAAAATAGATATAAATGCATCTTGCCATATATCTTCACGCCACATATTTGTTTCGCATTTTTGTGCATTTTAATCATTTATTAAAAATCAAAAGGAGCTTATTTTTGCACTGTCTAGCTTAGAAAATACCCAAAAATATAAAAATATGTCTAAAAATTATAAAAAAAAATATATATAGTGCATTTTATCTTATTTTAATTACATAAAAAAACCACTAAAAATGGAAAAAGAAAAGGCTTAAAAATAAAAAAAACCCCAGAATCTTTAATGAAAATCTAAAAAAAATAAAAATTCAAAATTATGTTTTCCTATTTTATAATTTTCTTTATATAAAGATTTATATATTAAAATTGATTTGAGTAATTTTGGACTTTATTTACTATTTTTCATATTCAAATCAATTTCAGGTAATTATTTAGTCTTTTATTTGGGATATTTTTATTTTAAAAATATATAAAAAATAGCAAAAAATCCAAAAAATACAAAAAACATTAGAAAAATATATAAAATACAAAAACAATTTTTATTTTTGATTTTATTTATATTTATTAGTATATATAAATATATTACTATATAGGTATATATACATCATTATATATCCTATATATATTTAAAAGATAAAGAAATATAAAAAATCTGAAAATACATAAAAATAAAAAATGATAAAATTTAAAACAAAATACAAAAAAATATGAAACAAAAAAAATAAAAATATAAAATCAAAAACCCACAAAGGATATATGTATATACATGATAAATGATATGGTTGCAAATAAATAACCATAGGCTACATGTTTTGCTCTTTGTAGTTCGACCTCTACATGCTCAATCACTGTGCATCTTATGGTAGAGATAATAAATTTTAACCTCGCTTGTGCTATTCATTGGTTCTATTTATTGTGGGTTAATTGCTGATCAATCGAGGACTTTAGAGTGGTAAACACATCGACTGCGGTCACCTAGTGAAACCGTGCGACCCCCTGATTTCTCCCTGTTATCAATGCCAGCTAATGGAAGGCATAGGTTTGTGTAATTCTTCTCTCCCTCACTTGAATAAGGGTCCTCTCGAGTGTCTTATTACTCAACACATATATTTTTGGTGTTGATCAGTATGTCCGTCAAGAGTTGTTGAGTCGCTTGTACTTGTTTTCCTGGGAGTAAACCACGGTGTGTCTTCTTTAAACATCTAATTGTATATTTGTTTTCTTTTTGTAGTTTTTATTTTTAGTTTCCTCTTTTAAGATATAATATATATATGTCTATATATGATAATATGTATAATAAAAATGCTATATAGGATATATATGTATAGTAAATATATCAAAATTCAGAAAATATAAACAAGAGTAGTCTTTTCTATTTTTTAAAGGTTTAAAATATATTTAAGTTATTTATAATTAACAGTAATATCAACAAGTGTATATAAGTAATAACATATATAGAGTACATATGGTAATCTATTCATAAATATAGCTAATAGAATAAAAAACTATAGAATGTTTTTGTGTTTTAAATATTTTTATCTATTTTGTGATTTTCTAGTAATTGTTGCTAATTTTAGGTAATTTTAATTGATTTAATATCAAAACAGTGACTTATAATAATAAGTCGGATTGTTTCAAGTTTTAAAAATAGACAATAAGTCCAAAATTACTCAAAACTATTTTTAATATGTGTTGCATAATGTAAAGAAAATTATACAACATGAAGTTAAGTTTTTGTATTTTATAATTTTTTCTATTTTTTTAGAGTTAGGATGGTTTTTAAATTTTTTAGTTTTTTCTTATTTATTTTTTTACGATTTTTGGTCTGAAGCGATATTATATAGTAATATATAATATCTATTTTTTGAAATTTTTAGATAAGGTTTATATTTTTTGTATTTTTACAACCAAGCATGGAATAAATAGCTTCTATTCTATTTTAATGAAGGTAAAATACAAGTAAATTGCTAAATAAAAATCCAGAATGAACAAGCAATATTTAAAGCAGTTACTATAATTTTTCCATGAATTTACAAGCATATAAGCTATTTAAATAATAATAAAAAGATAAAAATAAATACAATGTATAACATGGGTATATTTGCAAAAATAAGCACAATTGAGGCTCTCCATGCAAATAACCCCAAAGTTTAACACTATTATAAAATTTTTAAGTACTAAAAACAAATAAACAAACCCAGGAGGGGTTCTCTGCAAATTACCCAACTCACGTGGGCGACGACGTGAGTTGAGCTAGCATGGACCTAAAAGTAATATACAATAAACACAGGGGTCTTCTAGCAATTTTTACATAAATATTTACACTACATATTTTATTTACAATACTAAAATACAATAAACAAATGTGGAGATGTACCGATGATATTACCCCCAAAGGCGCACGTTGATGCACGGTCAGATCATTCTCACTTAAGTCATAAATTACTCAAATCAGCCCATACAACTTCGGTGATGACTGTCCAGATTAAATCCAACAGGCGATCGAACGTCTCCTGTGGTGCACCATCGGATCGCGCATGTAGGCAACACTTCATCCCCCAAGAACATTGAAGAGCACGAGTGTGGTCTACCCTTGATCGTTGATTTCTCACGTTACAGGCCTCCTCTGAGCTGCTGAAAGGCTCTAGGTGTTCTTGATGTAGAATTGCCGCCGATGGTACCATAAGAGATGCCCATGACCCGTCAATAGGGTCCTAGGAGGTTAGAAAAGTTTGACCACCTAGGACCGACAACCTGAGCGTGAATGGCCCTCAGATGGGCCTAGTTCCTGCAAATACATGTAGGGTTAGCTCAAGGAAGCACATGGGTATTCGGGCCTTTATTTGGCGAAATGAATGGAGATGGAGGTGAGGCAACAATGCTCCGGCATGTTGCGGAGGAGGACCATCAATTCAATGATCCAGGTGGGATCAGGTTGGTATGATGGGTCGAGTAGATGTAGCAATAGAAAGAAAATGTGATTGGGTGGTTAAGGTGGCAGAATAGGGGTTATGTGTGGCTGGACAACAGCTGGAGCCTAATGCTCCAACATACCTTAATCATAAAATTAACACTGCAATTGAATGTAATACATGAATTAAAATGTGAGAAATGAAAGACAATAAGTATAATTGCCTAAGAAAGTAATAAAACAACTCGAATTTGGCATGGGGCCAAGGAGCAGAGACAAGGTGGCGGCGTGAGCTCCAGCCATGGGATCGACCTCTCCAATCCCTTGTCCTTGCCGACAAGGTCGGGGTGCACGTGTTGTCACCACGTACTCGACCCACTTGGGTCCTCTTGGGGTTACAGAACTGGAATGGATAACAAAAGGCAAAAAGAGGGCAGGGATGTGTTTTTATACATAGGTGAAGAGGCTTCAAAAATCCGGGGATCATGGGCGATGTCATGACTGTACAGGGGATCTAGGGTCATATTGAGATGTAGGGATTCATGGGGAAGAAAAATGGTGAAGGGCTCAAGGACTGGGGCGACATGGATGAAGCGCGAAAAAGGGAGAAGATAGGGAATCATAGGTTCTGATAAGAGGTGGAGGTGAAGAACGTGCATTTGATTGGAGATCAATGCACAGAGGAAGCTGCTTGGTCCACATGGACCAACCAAAAAAATCAGAGAGGAAAAACCCTTAATAAATAGAGTAAAAATAATAAATTATTTTACTATTTTTTTATCAAAACATAGAAAATATTTGTTATTTTATGTAGTTATTGACTACGATTTTTATTTATTTTTATAATGTGATTTATTAGGTATTAATTTTTACATGTATAATTGTAAATATAAAAACCTATATGTGAGGTATTTTATTTTTATTTTGTTTTTTAAAAATTTTATTCTTATATATATAATTTCTATATTTATAAATTATTTAAATACATATTTACATATTTACAATTTATTTTTCTGAAATTATTTATTTACTTAAATAATTACTTATACCTTTTATACATGTATAGTTCGTCTACGTATTTTAATACTTTATTTATTTTTATGAATTTTAATATTTTATTATAATTTTATTATTTACACGTGTTTTGAATAATATTTACAAATATATATATATAAGAGTAAAAAATATAAAGAATAAATATATTGATTATTTTATACATGTATAATGCACAATGAGGATCCAAAGGCTAACTTTTGCATCTTAACTCTAAATCAAATAAAACCACCTTAATTAAATAGATAATTTAATTTTATGAACAATAAAGGTGAGTTTGGTCAATTTTGGATTTGTATGGAAAAGAAATAGGCATGTAAAGTTTTCTTTACGCCTTTTTATTCTGTGTATATCGGGCACACTGTGCATTGTTTTTTAATGAAATAATTTTTGTATTTTTCTTTATATTTTTATGTACAACTTTCATGAGGGAATTATTATTTGAGGCATAAAAACTAAAAAGATATAATAGGTCCCAAAATAGGTTTATTGATGAAAAGAATTGGGGTTTAGTGTATTTTCTATACAATTGATTGACCCTATCTCCCCATACTTTATTCCTTGTTTACCAAGTAATCATGATGACTGGGTCTCGAGGACTAGGGTCACTCTGTGTCTTTGACACTTCATTCCTTTTCTTTTCTTCATGTATTCTTTTATTGTGGCATCGAATACAATATTTTATACAATATTTATTATCTATTTATTAATTGTCATTTTGTACAAATTAATGCTATGTACATGCATTTAGCTGGGGATTTAAGGCCAAAGTGGAACAATAAAATAAGGAAGTGGAGATTCATCAGTCTTTAAGTTAAGTAATGAACTTGTATGATCCCTATGAGAGATCGTATTACTCATATGTCATCGTATGCACACCAGCTCGCTGGTGTATAAACCTTGATAAGGTCATCAACCTCATGGTCTGCCTGGTGTACATACTTAGAGATATAGTAATACACATGTTTCCGGTCAGAGGATGCGTGCATATATTGTGACACCATACGACATAGGTCTTGGTTATCTTGATCTCGTTAAGTCAACTCTTTGCCTAACTTATCTGACACATCCGAATCTCTGTTCTCATGTTGATGACATGCATCATGAGGTTGGTCAAATATTAGCCTTCAGAGAGGGAATTCCATCTCCTTCTCAAGCTGGAGGTCATCTCTTAAGAATCATTTGACGATGCTTGACGAGTTCTCAATCTAACTCTTTAGATATCATCCAAACACCAACCTCTATGATTCAACCATTGAATCAACAATTGTATGATTATTAAGATGGCCATGGTACATAAATCTAATTATGCTAAGGGATCTTATAAGTGCATTCATTCATTTAATCTCATGTAGGGATGAAATAAATCAATAACCTTTATTGATATGTCAAAGATTACAATAACATTTATTGTAGAAGTAGTTCACCTAGGGCTCACATGGCTAACAATCTCCCATTAGCCCTTATAACCGTTCGGATGTAATATTTAAAGCCATGCTCATTACATGCTTTTCAAAAACCTTTTGGTTCAGAGGTTTGGTAAGGGGATCATCAACACTGTCGACAGAGTCCACCTTGATTATGGCGATGTCACCATGCTTTTGAATCTCCCGAATGATCTGATATTTCCTTTACATGAGCTTGCTCTTATGATGTTATATGAGTTCCTTCGCCTGAGGTATGTCTCCCGTGTTATTGCAGAGTAGCAGGATGGGAGTATCAGAGGAAACTACACCAAGTCCCAGAATGAACTTGCACAACCACACCACCTCCTTTGCAGCATCCGATGTGGCAATGTATTTGGTTTCTATTATTGAATACGTCGTAGTGTCATGCTTCTTGCATCTCCAACTCACAACATCACCGTTCAACAAGAAAACAAATCCTGAAGTTGACTTGCGATCAAGTATATTAGATTGGAAGTTTGAATCTATATATCCTGACTTGATATCACCATCTCCATAGACCAAGATGTAATCTTGTGTCCGTCTTAAGATACTTAGAGATGTTCTTCACCGCATTCTAGTGGTGTTCTCCATAGCAAGATTGGTAACGTCTTACCACTCCTGCCGCATCGCAGATATCTGATCTTGTACACGTCATGGCTTACATTAGACTCCCACATCTGATGCGTAAGGGCATCCAACCATGGATTTCTTATCCTCAACACTTTGAGGAGCCATCCCTTCAGATAGGCGGATATCATGCCTTAAAAAAAGGAAGCCTTTCTTGAGTTCTCCATATGGAAATGTTCCAAGATCTTCTTAATGTACCCATACTGTGACAATCTCAAAATCCTCTTTTCTCTATTTCTGAAAGCTTCAAACCCAAGATATAAGGCGCTTCTCCAAGATCTTTCATCTCAAAGGTATGTGACAGCCAAATCTTAACACTAGTCATCATCTATGTATCATTCCCAATTAAGGATGTCATCTATATAAAGCACGATGAACACAATGGCGCTCACACTGAGCTTCTTGTATACATGTGGTTCATCCAAAGTTTGAATAAAATCATAACCTTTTATGGTTTCATCGAATCAGATGTTTCATCTACGAGAAGCTCGTTTGATCCCATAGATCGATTTCTTCGTCTGGCATAATTTGCCTTCCTTAGTTATGGAGCCCTAGGGCTGCTCCATATAGATATACTCCTCGAGGTATCTATTGAGGAATGTTGTCTTGACGTCCATCTTCCAGATGTCGTAATCAAGATATACATCTATAACTAGTAGTGCATTGATGGATTTAAGCATAGTCACATGAGAGAATGTCCCATCATAGTCGATGCCTTCTCTCTATGTGTAGCCCTTGTCTACGAGCCATGCTTCGAAGGTCTCTACCTTTCCATCCGGTCCCCTCTTTCTCTTGAAGATCCACTTATACACAATGGATTTTACCCCTCTAGGTGGATCCTCTAGGGTCCAACATCGTTCTTGTACTTGGATTTTGTTTTAGACTTCATCACTAGCATCCATCTATCCATGTCATGATCCGCAGGTGCTTCATCAAATGAAGTTGGATCATTATTAGATTCACCCGACACATGGAATCTGTACCTTTAAAATGGTGCAACCAACCTCGAACTCCTTCAAAGAGGTATGAGTGTTTCATCTTTATTCACATTTTCAGTTTCTGGTTCAAGAAGCTCAATATCCTCAGGGGATTCAATGAGTTCCTTTACTTCATTTTTATTTTGATTCTTAAGGAAGTCATCCTCCATAAATTTTACGTCTCTATATACTAAAACCTATTGATTCTCAGGATTGTAAAGTTGGTATCCAATATCATCCTTTACATACCCAATGAAGTAGCACTCTCAAGCGTGAGATTCCAGCTTACTTGCATCTATGTTCTTCGCATGGACCAATCAACTCCAAATCCTCAAGTATTTAAAATTGGGCTTGGTTCCAAACCAAATCTCACGAGGGATCTTATTTAGGATATATATTACAGTCTCTACTATATATCCCCATAAACTAAGAGGTTAATGTGCTTTACTCACCATTGAACGGACCATGTCCATGATGGTCCTGTTGCGTCTTTCAGCGACACCATCTAGTTGGGGAGTTTCAGAAGGAATGAGATTGGATACAATTCATCTCTCTCCGAGGTATTCCTTAAATTCATCTGAGAGGCACTTGCCACATCAGTCAGATCGAATCCGTTTAAGCTTTCTATTGGTTTGATTATCAACCAAAGCCATGATTTTTTTTCAATTTTTTCAAAGGTTGTAGATTTATGATGTAATAGGAAGATATTCCCATATCACAAATGGTCATTAATAAATTTCAAATAATATCGATACCCATTTTGTGACATGGTATTGAAGGGACCACATACATTAGTATGTATTACTCGAGAATACCCTTACATCGTGTAACCTTGTTACAAAAAGGTGTTATGCTCATTTTACCTTGAATGCAATTTTCACAAGTAGGTAAAGTTTCCACCTGTAGAAAATCTAATGGTTCATCCTTTATCAATTTATTGATCCTATCAACAGATAAATGATCAAGCATTTGATGCAAAATCATGTTCGAATGATTTCTGTCCTCTTTTGTTCTTTTAGGTTTTTTTATTAGTGGGTGTTACATTCATGACACATTCATCATTCATAGAGTCCACCATAAGTTAGAATACTATTCACAATATATTTATCATAACGACGCATGACAAGTTTATTACAAAATAAGAACGAATATCCAATTCAACTAACTTAGATACATATATTAAGCTCCTTCTAATAGCTGCAACATAAAGATATTTTTAAGTACTAGGACTCTGCTCTTAGTTCTTCGACCCCTACATTTGTTGACTATACACACATTTTATAGGGTATAATAAATTTCACCCCGCGCACTTAAATTTTATTTCATATATTGTTGGTTGATTGTTTGTTTGATAGATTGATTCAGGTTCCGAGAGCTGAGAGAGGCAACGATATAGCGATTGACAGATCCAACTTGTCAGACATTGCAAGCCCTCCGACACCAGACATTAGGAACCATGTCTTGATCCTATCAATAATTAATCTACGACAAGATTAATAATGTCAATGATATGAAAAAAGAATAGTAACATTACGAAGGATTGTGATCGAAATAAGAGCAGACGAATTGTTTTCAAAACTCCCACACCTCTTTTACTTGCTTTTCTTTACTATGGATTCCTTTCTCACTCTTTACCATTGTTTTATGTTCAATAGGCATCAATGAGACTTTACAATAGTTAGTTATCCATCCACATTTGTTAAGCAATTTTTTGTAGCTTTTATTGCATATATAATTATGAAAGTTTTGGGATTGCAATGCATATAGATGAAAACTAGTTTTAATGCTTTTCTATTATAATATTTTCCTAAAAACAATTTTAGAAAGCTAGCCATTAGGTATTAAATATTGTTATTGTTGAATATTTATAGATCTGATAAATGAAAAGGATTGATGCCCTGGAAAAAATATAACTACAAGTAACCTATATAATTTTTTGACATTTCATGAGAAAGTTAGGAGTTAATACGAGTTAATCTATATCACAAATATAACACACGATGCATGTATGATAAGCGCATATCCATTGCATTAGGCATGTCACAACAAAGGTTTGTTATAGGAAATCTACCATTTTGAATATATCTAATATTATCTATTTAAATTAAATAAATTTGTATAAACACACTTCGGTATAAACCATGATTATGAATACATATACAACAAAGGTGTTAGGATTAGAGTCATATTAGGATTATGAATCGTAATGGGATGGGATTCCTAATCCTAATAATAGTTGAGCTTGTATTCTATTTATAGTCATATTGACAATAAGACTATGGGGTTGTAACTGCACTATATATTGAGAGCGGTGGAGGCATTTCCTCAACACCGCTACAAGAAGAATGTAACCCCTGGAAAATGGGTCAGAGGGAGAGAGAGGAGAAAGAGATGAGAGAACGAGGGAACAGAAAGACTTTTACTCGTTCTAATTTGTAGTGAACTTTCTTCTCCGATAGTCATGAGAGGTGGCTGACCACCATTATATCTGATTGTTCTTTTCTTCACGTGCTTCTGTGGTGGTGGTTGATTGTGCATGCGTATCCTTATAAGGTGTTCGGTATCCCTAACAATCGGTATCAAAGAGGAGACAATACCGACATGTCATGTCCCATCAACCGGTATCAGAGCAGAGTTGGTAATGGTTCGTGTCCCAACAACTGTATTAAAGCCGGGTTCAACATTATTGAAGGGATACGATGCGACGGATCAAAGTGAGGTTCAACGTCGACATAATAACGCAATAAATGCGCAATCCTCAGAAATCATGATATGGTGGTCTATTGGATAAATCGAATTGAGGTGTCGAAGAATAGTGCTAGCGGTGGCTGGTAAGAGATTGATGAATCTGTGACTCATAACTCTAAAAGTTGAAAATAGAGCTTTGTTCCCGAGTAATTAATTGCATTTCATCACTTATATTGCATAATAAGTATTCATGCAAGTGTAAATAATATCTGCATTTTAGCATTCATATTGCATTAAATAAGAAGCCCAATTCACTGGTAAAAGTCACTTGTATATTCACCATATTTCCCTTATTTGTATCTATTTTATACAAACTCCAAATCCAATAAAATCAGCTCTACAGTGTATATATTACAGACACTAATAAAGGAAAAATATCAAAAA
Organism: Ottelia alismoides; assembly: GCA_037367405.1. Taxonomy (NCBI): domain Eukaryota; kingdom Viridiplantae; phylum Streptophyta; class Magnoliopsida; order Alismatales; family Hydrocharitaceae; genus Ottelia; species Ottelia alismoides. The sequence goes on from JAZKJV010008443.1 coordinate 265,785, forward strand.
AATACTAACTTATAAAATTGACCAATAAAATCCGAATCCAAGTAAGAGATTAAGAACCTTAAAATGCACATATCTCTATCATGCAGTGTCCGATTTAGGTCTACTCACTTTTAAAGTAATATACACTCAAAGATCTTCAAAACAAGACTAACTTCATAAAAATTGGATATCGTATGTGAAACTTGGCTTTTGGGTCCCTATTGTATATTGTACATATTGACTAAAATACCCTTCATTAAATCTTTTTATTTTTCTTAATTATTAAAAATAAAAAATACATTAAATTGTAAATATTCTTTCATATTTTCTCTATTTTTATTTTTATTTTTATTTTATTTAAAATTAACAAAAAATCTTCAAAATTTAAAAATACGGTATTTTATACATATAAGATACCACACAAAAATACCTTTTATACATATGACTTTCTTTGATTTTGGCCGTTCACGAACGTTGTAGATCTCGTTGAGACGAGCAACTTTCATGTTGACCACTTTTTGATTTGACCTCTTCTGACGTTTCTTTTTTATTTTTCTTTCGATTTAAATTGTGAATTTTCTTGGAGCGACACGTGGTCGCTCCTAGAGCCGCCACGTATCAGCCATATATACATATATATTATTTTAATTATTGTAATTACTTTTATTTTAATTATTTACCTCGCCACGTGGCCACACCCCTGTGCGCCAAGTGGCACCTCCATCCCTCCTCCCCCCTCACGTTTTTTTCCCGCAAACCCATGTATGCCCACCAACCGCTTCCCTCTACGTGCACGATCCCCTCTCCAACCCGCCTTCCCCGCCATGTCGCCAACCCCCTTCAAAAATCCGACCTCCGCCCAGATCACAAGTCATCTGCCAATTTTTTGAAGAGGGATGAGAGAGTTCGCGGCAATCTTAAGGTGACAGCAGTAGGCGTGGCCGCTTGAACGAAGACCTCCACCTTCTTAGGCGAGATCCAAGGCCCTTCAAAGCCTTGTTGCATCAGCTTTTCTGTTTGCTGCTCAAGCTCGATCTCCACCGCGATCTGAGCGAAGATCGGAGCCGCTACGAGCTCCCTCCACAGGCACCTCATCCAGCAAACCTCCCAGGTGAACACCTCCCTTCCTTTTCTCTCTACTGCTCTTCTTCCAACGCCATTTCTTTTCCTCTGATTTTCTGTCCCCATACCTTCTCTCCTCGATTCACCATCATCCGTTCAATAGATCACCAAGCAAATTGTATTTCTACGGATAAATCACTCATGGAGAACCTAACGATGATTTTTATTGAATTTTTTGAAATATTTTCATGAATTGATTTATCTAACATTTACTCTAGTCAAAACAAATAGAGCAACTTCCCATGTTCACAGGGTAACTTCCCCTGTTTTGTTTCTCCTTCTTCCACCGTCAACGACACCTGCCGCCGCCTCGCGTGGCTGCCGCCTCGCCTCCTCCATCCTCTTGCGCACGGTAGCGCGCCGCATGCCCCATGACTCTGGTTCAAGCATGTAAAACCACATAGTCCCATACCGTGGAAACATGAAGTTTCCGGATGGAATAAAAGGTGAAGAGGTTACTACCTAACAACCCGGCTTAAGCATTTTGGGGGTGGTTAATCGGATCCGTATGGGCCCGATCACAAGAGGTTGTCAGGGCCAGTAATGCTCCGTTAACGGATCAGGGACCTAAGCCCGGGACGTTACAAATGGTATCAGAGCCGAACGTCCTCTGACAGTGGAAAGGGCTACCCGAGAGGTGGAGCCGCCCCTACAAGAGGTTGGAGGAAATGGCTACCCGGAGCGTGCAGCCGGCACTGTCACAAGGAAGAAGTGATGTGCCATGTCGCAACGAGGACGTTGCGAAGATAAGTGGGAGAGGTTGTAAAACCCCATAGTCCCATACCGTGGAAACATGAAGTTTCCGGATGGGATAAAAGGTGAAGAGGTTACTACCTAACAACCCGGTTTAAGCATTTTGGGGGTGGTTAATCGGATCCGTATGGGCCCGATCCCAAGAGGTTGTCGGGGCCAGTAATGCTCTGTTAACGGATCGGGGACCTAAGCCCGGGACGTTACAACACACCACCCCGGCCGTCGTCCGCACGCACACCTCCTCCCCACCACAGGCCACCTCTTACAACCTCGGCTGCCCGTTCCGCTCCCTGGTGCGTCACCGCCATCACGCACCTGCAGCGCCTCCGACCCCGCTTCCCCATGACTCCCCAGCCGCGAGGCCTCTGTCTCCTTCGCGCGGCTCCTCCTCCATCGCGACTCCGCGGCCAGCTGTACCAGCACCGCTCCTTCGCTCCACATGTACCAGCTCTCCACGCTGAGCATCGCCCACCACGAGCCTCCGCTCCTTGTGCGGCCACACCACAACCCGCCCTGCGAGCCCTCGCCCGCAACCTGTGCAGCTACGGCCCTCGCCGCATGCCCCCCGAACTCTGGCTCGCGCGCCGCCCCAGTCGCCGTCTGCGCGTGTGGTGCTCCAACCTCGCCTCCCCCCTGACCGCCTTGCCGCCCGCGCCTTTCACAGCCGTACCCGCAGCCTCGTGTGCGTAGCAGTGCACGCCGCCCACTCCAACATAGAAGCCCCACCAAGCCCGCGCCTCGTTCGTATCTGGAGTGACCTTGACACGCGAGCTCTGCCTCCTCAATGCCATAGCCGCGTCCGCAACCACCTGCGTCCCTCTGTCAATGCCTCTGTGCATGCGTGCTTCATCCGTCTGCACCACCTGCGCGCGAGCAGCCCCACAGCAAGCTCCAGGCACCGCATCATCCGAAACACCTGGAGAACTCCGACCTCCGTACGCCCTCGATCCGCTCGCCTCGGCCAGGTTGCTCCCACCTGCAGGTTAAGCCCCAGCGACACGCCTCACCACCATCGACTGTCCTTCACCTCCGCCCGCACAGCTACGCGTGCCCCATCACACAGCCACCTGTCATCACCAATAACCTCCATCGCCACGGTCCAACGCACGTGAGTCCCTCATACGTATTGGGAAAATTCTACCAAGGCCCCCGACGTCCCTCGATTTACAAAGCAGCCCAAGCATCCCGAGGTACATGGGAAGCACATGGCACTTGGGGTAAATTACGAGGACATCTCCAGATCTTCTCCAATATTGCGCAGCACCCCCCTACTCCGGAGGCACGTGCAATGCATGCATTCAGTTGGGCAAATTGCATTGATATCTTCCCAAGTCCTGGTAATTGCATAAAAGTCCGTGTTAGCATATTTTATCTTTGGCAAATTTATTCATGTATTAGCATTTAGAACCCTAAGTTTGCATGTTAATTTGAACGTTCATTTAGCATTATTTTATTATTCTAAAAATTGCATATTGTAGAAAAAATAATGCTTTATCATTGTGAATGATTATTTGATTTTTCTAAGCTATGGATTATTTAATATAATTATTTTCGTGGAAAATTGAACCTTTTGTCCACTGCTTGCCATTAATTCGATAGTAAATTAATCCTTGCTCTAAAATTTCGAAAAAATCACAGTAGGTAGAGTAGTTTTACGTTGTGTCCAATTTTCATCATATTTGCATGCATATCGAGGTCGAAATAAATTAATTAGTGATTCACTTAATTGATTTTTAATAGGTCATTAATCAATTATTTTTAGGATTGATAATTTTCCTGGATTCCCCTCAAACGGAAGTATATAAGTTAATTTTAGTTTCAGAAAACAATTTGGTTTTGTATTTATTAAAATTAATTTGCAAAAATCACCTTGCATTCATATTTTATTCTTAATTAATTTATATTGAGTCGAAAAATTTAAAAAAATGCAATAGTCTAATTTCATCATTATTCAATTTTTGACCGAGTTTGAGAATTTTTGGACATTGTTTGAATGTAATTTACATTTTAGTCCGTCAGTTTAGCTCGAAATTGCATTGCATTTTTAATTGCATTTTAAAGGTACCAAGGAACATTTCTCTGAAAACCTATCATCTATATTGACTTTAAATAAATCTAAGGAGAAAGGTGCCTCCCTAAGTTCAACCTTGGGCTTGCCCACGTAATAAAAGTTGTCACTCGCTTTAATCGATAAATTAAATTTACAGCTTTTTATAAATCCAAATTTTGTCTGACTGCAACGATCGAACACAAAATGTAATCGTTAATCTGATTGAATTAAAAGGGTAAATTTCGGGTCTTTCAAATTACATCATTATCGGGGAGGCAAATAACTTAAGATCATTTTAGAAAATTAGAATTAGGTTTTCCCTTCATCCGGGTAGTCTGACCCCCGAAATCACTTGTAATTATTCCATTTTTAATTTTTTGTTTTTTTATCTCTCTCTCTCTGACATAAATTTTGTCTTTATGTGCGAGGATCCGGTGGACTTGAAGCGACTTTCTTGAAGTCGACGCTTCTCGAAGTGCATCGAAGGTCGACGATTCGTGGATCGAGCCAGCTGTTGAGGCATCAAGAAGAAATTATTGGAGAAGAGAGATTTTAATTTTTTAAAAAAAATAACTTATAATAATTGCATATTTACAGCGGATTTCGTTTGGAATCTTGTGTGTGTATATGGATCCTGGACAATGGACCCTTCGCGGTCGTGTGGTTTGCTTGACGTAGATTAGGGCCTGCACTCGCAGATCTCAAAGCAATTTTTTTTACTTGTGCTCGTAGTCTATAGGACCACACATTACACTTAACGAGACGTACTTAGACCATAGATCTATTAGTCAAATTAAATTGTTCACTGCTCGCTAATAGAACTGCCTGTTTGTGAACGGTTTTTCTCGCTTACATTGAATCAAGTATAAAAATTTCAACTTAGTCATGCATCTTGATTGTAGAGAGCTGGAGGCACTGTAAGTCTTCTTACTCAAGCATTCATCATCGTTTTCTCGATCGCATCGGCTTTTTTCGATTCCCTTTCTCGATTTTTCTAACTTAGGATAAAGGAATTGGGACTAGACGGTAAACGTGATTGCTTGTGTGGATTAACTACAGTGACAACTAATCTCTAAAATCATTACTACTAATTAAATTGGACAAAAAATGACTAAAATTTACCCTTGTTTGCGGGAGAGCAACCTTATCATTGTATGATTTACTTGCAAGTGAGAGAGAGATGACATTAGGATAGAACCAAGCCAGAATTTTCTTACAGACTACTAGTTCTTCTTTTTAGGCAATTAGCTACTTTTCAGTGAGGATCTACAGGTAGCGGGTAAACAGTCTGGATTTTCTTAGCAGAGTGCGAGGTTTAGAGGACACCTTAGTCCTCAAGGAACGAGTAGCCGTATATATACTGTTCGTACTTACTCCTACACTGGCTAAAAGTAGATCCAACTAGACGTAAGAATCGGGCCAGTCTGTAGGGAAGTACAAGCACCCAACAGTTCGTTAATCTTTCAAGACTTGCACTTATCACCAACTAAAACTGGCAAGATGATTTGGTTGAACCTTTACCGCCCTCACATGTTGAGTTGGTGAATTTGGGGTTTGCTCTTGCATTTGTTCTTGGTGTCTATTTGTGTGTGTTCTCGCCCTGTGTTTTTGCCCGTTTTCACATCAATCCTCTCTCATTCCTTTTTGAAGATGTCGGCTCATCAGTTTCCGCATCGACCATCTTCATCATCTTTCTCCTCCATACACCCTCTCTTCGAGACTGTTTCTCCACAGCCACCCTTTTTCTCTCCATCTCACCCCGATTATGGAGTCATAACTTCGACTGACTTCTCCACATCTTTGCATCTCTCACCTACTCCATATTTTTAACACTCTGGATCCACTTCCATCTTATATTGACTGTCCTTATTCTCGAAAGCTTGCTGGAATCAATGAACTGAATGAAGAGCAAGCCACTGCTAAGACAGGTGATTGGCAGAATTATGTGCCCCCGCATAATTCATTCTCACCTCAAGCAGGGACCGGACAACAATTTACATATACACGTCCCGACTTGACCTTCGGGCAAAACATGGTCGATCGAACAAACTGAATGGAGAGACCCGCACATCGTGATTCCCTAGACTTGATTGACTTTAGTGATCAAGCTTACATAGACCGGCCCTCATTCAGAGAGCCTACAGGGGATTGGACTCATGAATTTAATCTACGAGCACCCTCTTTGTTGACTCCATCATACGAGGGTCCGACCAATATTTGCCATTCGGATGGTCCATACTCGACCTAGCATTGCATGCTAGAGTCTATGTATGTTGAGCATGAGACTCTAAGTTCTCAGTAGTATCCTCCAACCGAACAGATTGCTTCTATAATCTATCATGAGAACTTTTTGGAGGATGATATTTTTAGGCTTATCGAGAAAAATGAATCATTTGGTGCCAAGTTGAGAGATGTCTCAAACATATTGACTCAATTATTACCAGCTTGTGTATAAAAGTGGAGAACACTATGAGTAGTTTTGATGTTGAAAACAGAGCGAACATTAGGGAACCCACAAACTTTGTATAGTTGGAGTCTATTCTACCTCCCTCTTCTACTAACCACTTACCCTCCAATCCAGACTCTGACCATTTGCCCTTCGAAAGCACCAAAAAATTGAAAATCTCAAAAAGACCAAAAAATTTGAATAACCAGAATATTTCATAAAAATATAAAATGAAAATGACCTAAAAAATTGGATCCTGCCCTAAGGGAAGCACTCGATGAAGAATAAGTTTTTAATCTTCCCTTAATAAAGGCCATGGAACACTTCTCCGACCTCAAACGATTTGTGAGAAGTAAATTGATGCCTAAGAGGTCGAACGATAAGAGGACAAGGACTGAGAGACAGGTAGTGTCTATGGCCACCTCCTTGGTGATAGGGAGAAAGACCAAGAGACGTAGAGTGAAACGATTGCCTAGGGTTGAATGTGAAAGCAAAGAAACTACCTTTACCCATGCTAGAATCGATGATGACTCACCCATAAATATCCTCCTGAACTCTGTGTTTGACAAGCTCAAACTCAGGCCAATCAGAAAGTCGAGAGAGATCATTCAGTTGGCTGATCGATCTATAAAACGACCGAGAGGAACCATTTCAGTCGTCATTACTTTCCAAGGCGCTCTACTTCAGGTAGACTTTACGGTCATTGACATTAGCATCGAGGAGGGTTTACCCAGTCTCCTATTATTCTCGTGAAGTCGTTCTTAGCCTTGGCTAAGGTGGCTATAGATTGCGAGACTCGGGAAATCGATTTCACAACATTGGGAGCACTTCAACCTCACACATTCTTTGACACACTCTACTCGAAGGTGACCCACAAAGCTGTTGACAGTCGTGACCATCGAGAGGTAGATGAGTCACACCTCTCTTCTACACCTGAGATACTGATGAATCCACATTTCATCATCTTTATTCTATCATTTTGGCACCAAAAACCCTAGCAAATACCTGTAAATAACCTTAAATCAAGCATCTTAGCATTCATGCATGTGCATCCAGACAGTGTATAAATTACTGTAATTAAGGCCAAAATTATAGAATAAATAAAGAAAAGAAAAAGAATAAAATATTGTAAATATTTTATGACCCAAAACCCCCGAGACCTAGGCATCTTGATGAATAGGTCGACAAGGAATAAAGTAGGGGGAGATAAGGTTAGAAACACAGATATAATACATATACTTCCTGTTCATTCTTTATTCATTTTGGGACCTATTTTTGGTTCCACTTTTTGTACATCAAATAAAGAAACTTTGTGCATGAAAGTTGTAGATAATTTAATAAAGAAAAATACAAAATTGATTTCACAGAAAAATCATGTACAGACAAAAAGATATGGTCTGAATAAGAATCCAAAATCCCAACTTTCCAGACCCGTATCTCACAACTGACAACTCCAAATGTAGCAAACTCACCTTTAATTGTATATAGAATAAAATAATCTATCCAATGGTGGTGGTCTCGCATTTAGCGGAGCTACGGTTTGAAAGTTGAGTTTTGGACCCTCATTGTATACTTGTACTGAATAAAATATTCAATTTATTTTTGATTCATTATTTATTTATTTTTATATTTTTATAATATTGTAAATATTACTTATAATAATTATGTACATTAAAATAAGAATAAAAACCTAAATAAAAATAAAAATAAAAATGGACATATATGGAATACATAGGTACATTACCTGTATATATACCTATATAAACTACCTTTATATTTTATTTAAATATACAAAATACATCAATAAAATAAAAGAAAAATATATTTATGTGTATAAAAGTATTTTATAAATTTATAAAATTACAAACAAAATTAAAGAAATTAAAATACACCAACTAAAAATAAATTACTAAAATACATAGGTATTATACCTATATAGGGTTAAAAAGGCAACTTGTAAAAATATAAATCCTAAAAATAATTAAAAATCAAAATAAAATACTACATAAAATTCTAAACATTTTTTATTTTATAACTTTTATCTAATTCGGCCATTTAGTATTTTAAATAGAATTAATAAAATATTTTTTTTGGGTTTTTCCTGGTTGGTCCACGTGGACCAACCAGGAGGCCAGGACTGTTGACCTAGGTCAACAGTCTGACCTACACCCTATAGCCCTTGTCAGGTCTGCTTTTGACCCCAACTTCACCATTTTTTTCGAGGCACGAGCTTTCATCCTTTGAGCTCGAGTTCTTCTGCAAACTTTTTCCCCTACTACCCATCTTGCTCGCCCAAGGATCTTCTTGGGCTGAGGGCCTCTGAATCGAGCTAGGCGCCTCGTTCTTTCCACCCCCTCGTCAACCATACTTAAGCTCCCCCTTGACCTCCTTTTGAATTTGAACCGCAAATTCCAACCAAACTCTCCCCCTTGACCTTGCTTTGAGATCCCGGAGGTGACAGCTCTGTGGAGCGCTCGTCAAGGCGGTGAACCTGCCAAGTTTGGGGCGTGTTCCAACCTCCGGCGACCGCCGTCGAGGTACCCTCTTCCCTCGCCTGATCTGGGCTCGAGGTCGTGCTTTATTCCTTAGTTTTTCGCCGTAGTTTTACCCCTTGCATTCCCAGCTCCATTATCCCCCGATTATCTACTTCATTAGTGCATCGATTCGCTAAGTCGATCGCTCGCCGGAGACACCTCCGGCCACCGTCACCCCCATTCATCTATCACGCACCTCCACGCCTCCGCGAGGCCCAGGCAATTTGCCCTGGGCCTTTTCACCACTTTTTGCAGGTCCTAGCGCCAGAGAGCCTCCACCTGGGGTCGATTTTTGAAGGTATCGAGCTACCTGGAGCCACCGTTCTTCCTCAAGCTCGCGGCGGCGCATCGGAGCTTCCCCGCCCATTTTGGCCCTGCCGTGAGCTCGAGGGACCTTCCAGGAGACCCAGGACCCATTTTGGGGCGTCGAAGCCCACCGGAGGAGGGAGCGAGCTCGATTCCAAGCTCGCCATCGGCGAGTTCATCCTGTGTTCTTCCTCCAGCGCTCAGCACCGTCAGATCCGGCTTGTTCTTGAAGATCAGCAGTAGCCGTCGGATCGAGGGTGCCCTTGGCCGTTGATGGACTCCTGATGATCTAATTCAGAGCGTAGAATCTGAACCGCCATCGCGCGTCCTCGTTGCGCCACGTGGCGTAAGTGCCGCGCCATCAGCCGTCCGCTCGCGCCTAAGTTGGGTATTTTGCGCTTTAAACCCAACTGGTTTTTGTATTTTACAATAGAAACTCAAACATTCATCTGTAGCGTTATTAATTTTGTAATCTTTGCGTTTAGGCCCCGAACTTTCACATATTTACAAATAGCCCCCTCGCCACGTCACCTCACGTGACTAGTTCACGTGAGGGGGTGGGCATTTTACGAGGCTACCCTCGGTTGTTTACTTATTCTGTTTTAGTCCTGAAACTTTAGTATAAAGTGTAAACTTTTTGGATATTTTGCAAGTAGGCCCCCAGGGTTTGAGAAATTGCATTTCAGTCCTCGCTAGGCGCGTGCAAGTCACGCGCCCTGGTGGGTCAATTGCTTACGTGCCCCTGCGGTTTTTGTAATTGCTTTTTGATGCTATAAATTAAATATTCAGTGTATATTTTTGTGGAAAATTGCATGTATGCCCCTGGATGTTTGATATATTGCACATATACCCCTGCCAGGACTGTTTAATGTTTGGATGTTTGCTCTAATTATTTAACCTATCATTTTAACTCCAAAAATTCCACAAAAATAGGGTTAAGCTCCTGGACATGTGTACTTTAACGCCACATATTTAGTTTTTGATTTTATTTTATTTTATATTCATTAAAAATCAAAAACTTGCTATTTGTGCACTGTCTAGCTTAGAAAATACCAAAAAAATATTAAAACACCTCTAAAAATTCCAAAAAAATTACCTAGTGCCTATTTTATCCTATTTTAGTGTCATTCCAAAAATCATTAAAAATCTCAAAAGAAAAACACTAAAAATTGAAAATACTCAAAAACTTCAAAAAAATATAAAAAATAGTAGAAAATTCCAAAAATTGCAAACTCAGCTTCTGTTTGCTCCTTATTTTATTCTTGTTATTTGAAAAATAGTGGGGAAATTTTTAGCTACTGGTTGCTATTTTTAAATCTCATTTTATTCACAGCCAGCCTTATTTGCACTGTTCTGCCTTATTTCAGTATTTAAAAATATCAAAAACACCTTGAAAAATCCCCAAAAATCACAAAAACAGTAAAAAATTATAAAAATACCAAAAACATCTTAGTTCTGAATTTTTGGTTATTTTTGTGCATTTTTATAAATACTTAGCTTGTCATTTATTATATTGCCTCTACTTTCCAATATTGAAAAAGAAATAAAAAAATATAAAACCTAAAATTATAAAAATCAGAAAAATTAAAAATCAAATACAAAATTAAAAATTAAATAAAAAAATTTTAAAAATTAAAAACCCACAAAAATTTATTTGTTTGCTTGCTTAGTGTAGACACATCACACACACACACTTGTGCATTCATTTGCTTGAACTATCCTGCTTGCTCCCTGTGTTCGAACTCTCTGCATACTTGACACTATACACCATTTGTGCAGAGTTAAAAATAAATTTTAACTCCACATTATTTCTAATTTGTTGATCTTTAGTGTGGGTTAATTGTTGATTAAATACGGATTTTGATTGGTCGACACTTCGACTGAGTTCACGCTTTGTGTTGAACTTAAGACCATCGATTTTCGCGTTTATCAGATACCGACTATCGAGTTAACCGTTGGTTTAGAGACTCACCACACATCCATGACTCCCACTGCTTGCATCACCACCACTATGTCAACTTCAATAAAAGACTCACAACCCGAAGCTGTCATTGAGTCAGACACGATTTTCGCTGATTGTCTTGATCGTTTCGATGATCCGACATCCACGACTAATAATGCCAAGCCAACTGAGATCACTAGCACCTTCCTGAGATATGTGTTGACCCTTCAGGAATATTATAACCTATATTGTGACTCGTCTGATGAGGAACCCATGGTCAGCACCGCACCACAGCCCGAACCTTCAAAGCAAACAACCAGGACTGAATTGACCCTACCCTAAATCACGGTTGCTCCTTCCTCAAGCCGGTTATCTAGTGAGAGAAAGTCGAGAATTGATTCCTCGAGGTGTTCCCCCGAACCCCTCAAAGCGTGTCTCTCTCCACTTCCTCTCAATGATCCAGGTTCTAGAAGTCTGACTAAGAAAGTTTCCTTCAGCATTCGGAGAAGGAATTTTCGGAGGAATCATCGTCGGATCTGGATGAGGTGATTTATATGAGTGAGCTCAGTTCGGTTGTTCTAAAGTCATATCTGAGCAAGCAGCTATGTGTCGACCCTCGTTGGACGATCCCTACACCTCACTATTATTCATCTGAGGACGATCCCGATAGCGACACATATGTATATTATCCACCTCCTCGCTCCCTCAAGAAGGTTCGTCACAAACCTTCTTGATCATTGTATATTCTCACTCATCCTTGTATATATTTTCTTTCCATCCCTCTCAAGTGATTCGAATCACTCGCCCCGGCTCCATATCATTTCATTTTATGACTATACTTGGGGTGACCGGATTCTATGTTTAGGGGGGAGAGTGACCTGAGTCTCTTCATCATTCTCTATACATTCTCCAGATCCCATTAGTTCTCACACTCACTCATGTCCTGGACTTAGGCTGACCAGATCTCAAGTATAGGGGGGACCGATGCCCATCATGAATAACCCATCCATTTCCCCTCTTAACCTCGCCCGCCCCATTATTTATCTTCTTTTATACTTAGGCTGCCAGAGCCTAAGCATAGGGGGTGGAGCGACTTCTATACTTTTGTTATTTTAGCTCTCCTACGCCTAGCACGAGCTATGTCTTTTTCCTCGCTTCTCGTACTCTGAGGACATAGCAAACACCAAGTATAGGGGTACGCATATATTACATATATACTTACCCATAGCTCGTACTTTCGCGTATTTTTGTATATATTATGCAATAATTATGGGGTGGGTAAAAATAAAAAAAACTTTTTTGTAAAATTCATGTATACTTGTATGGTATATTGTATAATACTTGTAAAATACTCTTGTAAAAATTTTTGTAAAATAGGAGGTATACCAAAAAACAATAAAAAAATAAATAAATAGGCTTCCTATTTGCTATGCATTTCAAAAAAAGTATCTTGCACTTCATAGCATGTCATCTGCATCTCATCTGCATATCTAGCATATGCGATGTGAAAAGTTAGTGGGTTCTGAACCAAGTTATGAATAGAAGTCGAGGATGGATTTAATTTGACCTTAATCTACCTAATTTTAGAGGAACCTTATAGGAACTGGAGTTAAGATTTTTCAGGTCGAGTGACTTAATTCTTTGAGTCCACAAGTCTATGTTCATATGTCATCTTGATTGGTCTAAGTAGAATATTTTGTACACACACACGATTCTTTTAGACAGTGACCTAACTTGGGCAAGCACCATGCACGTAGCTCTTCATTGATGAGCTGGTGAGGAGGTAGAATCCTTTGGCTTGGAGTAGCACACGGGTGGAAACATCCGTCCTCCTCTAGGGAGGGTAGCACATCTCAACCTAGTCTAGTGGCATTGACATCTAACGATGGGATGATGTGGGTTGCAATAATGCTTCAAAAGAGGGGTAGTCTACTGGCTCAAGAAGAAAAACTCCTTATGTGCATGTTGCACCTTGTATATATGTCAAAAAGAAGAAGAAAACAGAATAAATGCATAATCTCCAAAAGTGGACGGGCCTGATTGCAAAGTAAAATGCCTCTCGGAGAGTATATACAAGTATAGAAAAATGAGAAGAGCTTCAAAGCCTGCAGCTGGAAGACTTGGCTACACTGGTCAAACATCCTAGGATAGGTAGCTATACTAGTTAGCGTCCATCCTTCTCTCCACCCCCTCTTCTTGAGCTGGTTGCACTTGAACTTAGAAGGGAATACCCCGCTCCTCGAGGAAAGAATTGTTACATCGACGAATTAGAGTTACCTTGTAAGAGGAGGTTGGTTCTTTGCCATTTTTTGTGGAGAGCTATATTTCACTTACACAATACAGGTAAGATTCGTAGTCATCAGAATTTGCATATGAGAATTTGTTCTGACATGATTGTTGAGAGGACTTGAATTGGAGACTTGTGTAACTTAAAGGTTGTTAGGTCTTAAATTCGGATCATAATAAGGTTCTATCACACTATTAATCCAAAGGTTGAGTCAAGCTTCATTTTCACCTTTTGTTCATGATCTTGGTATGGAACTCAAAATCATTCACTTTTGCATTTCATTTTAGTTGCTCGGGGACGAGCAAGATTTAAGTACATGGGGTTGATGAATATGTGATTCATCACTCTAAAAGTTGAAAATAGAGTTTTGTTCCCAAGTAATTAGTTGCATTTCATCACTTATATTGCATAATTAGCATTCATGTATATGTAAATAATATTTGCATTTTAGCATTCATATTTGCATTAAATAAGAAGCCCAATTCACTTGTAAAAATCACATGTATATTCACCATATTTCTCTTATTTGTATATATTTTATACTAACTCCAAATCCAATAAAATCAACTCTATAGTGTATGTACTACTAACTCTAATAAAGGGAAAATATCAAAAAAATACTAACTTGTAAAATTCACCAATAAAACCCAAATCCAAGTTTGAGATTAAGAACCTTAAAATGCACATATCTCTCTCATGTAGTGTCTGATTTAGGTCTACTCACTTTTAAAGTAATATACATTCAAAGACCTTCAAGACAAGACTAATTTCATAAAAATCGGATATCGAATGTGAAACTTGGGTTTTGGTCCCTTATTGTATATCATACATATTGACTAAAATACCCTTCATTTTATCTTTTTTTTTTCTTAATTATAAAAAATACAAAAAAGATTAAATTGTTAATATTCCTTTCATATTTTCTCTGTTTTATTTTAATTTTTTCTTTTATTTAAAAATAATAAAAAAAACTGCAAAATATAAAAATAGGGTATTTTATACCTATAAGATACCATCCAAAAACACCTTTTGTACATATGACTTTCTTTAATTTTCGGCCCTTCATGAAAGTTGTAGATCTTGTCGAGACGAGCAACTTTCATGTTGACCATTTTTTATTTGACCTTTTTTGATATTTCGTTTTAATTTTTCTTTCGATTTAATTTGTGATTTTTCTTGGAGCGACACGTGGTCGCTCCTGGAGCAGCCACGTGTCACCTATTTTTATTTATTTATTTATTTATATTTCTATTTTAATTATTTTAATTATTTAACCCGACACGTGGCCACACCCCTGTGCACCACGCAACACCTCCATCCCTCTCTCCTGCTCTCACGCTTTTTTCCTGCAAACCCATGTACGCCCACCAACCGCTTCCCTCTACGTGCACGATCCCCTCTCCAAACCCGCCTTCCTCGCCATGTCACCACCCCCCTTCAAATACTCGACCTCTGCCCAGATCACAAGTCATCCGCTAATTTTTCGAAGCGGGACGAGAGATTTCGCGGCAATCCTCAGGTGACAGCAATAGGCGTGGTCGCTCGAACGAAGACCTTCACCTAATTAGGAGAGATTCAAGGCCCTCCGAAGCCTTGTTGCACCAGCTTTTCTGTTTGCTACTCAAGCTCGATCTCCACAACGATCTGAGCGAAGACCGGAGCCGCTACGAGCTCCCTCCATAGGCACCTCATCCAGCAAACCTCCCAGCCCTTCTCTACTCGATTCACCATCTGTTCAACAAATCACCAAACAAATTATATTTCTACAGATAAATCACTCACGGAGAATCTAGCGATGATTTTTATTGAACTTTTCGAAGTGTTTTCATGAATCGATTTATCTAACATTCACTCTAGCTAAACAAATAGAGGAATTTCCCTGTTTTGTTTCTCCTTCCCCCGTCAACGGCACCTACCGTCGCCTCACTGCCTCCAGCATCCTACGTACGGTAGCGCGACACGTGCCCCCGACCTTTGGCTCGCGTGCCACCCCAATCGTCGTCCGCACACACACCTCTGCCCCACCACAGGCCATCACCCCCGCAGCACGTCTCCTACGACCTCGACTGCCCGTTCCGCTCCCTGGTGCGTCACCGCCATCGCGCACCTGCAGCGCCTCTGGCCCTGTGTCCCGATGATGCCCCAACCACGAGGCCCATGTATCCTTCGCGCGACTCCTCCTCCACTACGACTCCACGGCCAGCCGCCCCGCCATCGCTCCTTCGCTCCACCTGCACCAGACCGCCACGCTGAGCGCCGCCCGCCATGAGCCTCCGCTCCTTGCGCGGCCACGCCACAACCCGCCCTGCGATCCCTTGCCCGCAACCTGCGCAGCTACGGCCCTCACCGCCTCCAGCCTCCTGCGCACGGTAGCACACCGCGTGCCCCTCGCCCTCTGGCTCGAGCACCGCCCCAGCCGTTGTGCGTGCTCAATGCTCCAACCGCGCCTCCCTCCTTGCGCCGCGCCTCCCTCCTTGTGTCGCATCGCTCGTCCTCCAGTTGTTCTAGATGTGGATTCCATTTTGGAACCCACGATCTGCAGAGGTCTATTTTATTTTTTTTTATTTTTTGTGAAAATTACAGTTTCATCCCTTTAGGTTTATTTATTTGCAAAAGTTCCCCTGTGCACAGTTTTTGTTATTTTTTTATTTTATGTATTGAAAAGACATGCATGCATTTACGAGTCATTTTGGACCTCAAAATACATCATTTTATTTAATCAAAAATAACATTTTGATTTTTGCATTTTTTTGCACTAAAAATTGCATAAAACCCCATACAAAGTTTGTATTTCATTTGTGCATCTTAAATCCAAAAATTGATAAAAAAATACATTTTGCATTCATCATTGGATTAGGTTTCTAGGAAAAATATAACCTGGCTAATTTGGATTAAGTTCACATTAAAATTAATTTGGCTAAGTTATGTGTTTTCATATTAACTTAATTCAACTGCATTTTGCATTTGACATTTTTATTGCATAAAAAAATACAAAATTTCCCACTTGAAAAATCGTGAACTAATTCACCTAATTTGATCCGAAGTTGTTCCTTTGCCTCCTTGAGTCGACCTTGGGACTTGCCCAGGTTAAAAATACAACAAACCCAGGGATGGGCATGGGTCGGGCTGGGCCCTAAAGGCCACATGCCCAAGCCCATCTAAAAAACTCGAACCTTGGGCCGGGCCTCGGCCCGCAAATTTTTCGGTGGTCCGGCCCAAACCCAGGCCCAGCCCAATTCCTTCGGGTCGGGCTTGGGTCGGGCCGACCCATCCTCAATTGTGTCATGCTTCTATTTTATTACTCTTGTTGTTGATGATGCATTTTCTGGTTGTTCCTATTCATGCAATAGATACAGTTAATGCTCATTTGTTATATATCTCTAATAAAAATGTAAATTATAGATGATAATAAAAGTAGTATATATATACACCTGCTAAATTCACATGCAAATATGTTCCCAAAATAGTCGTAGACACCCTGACGTTGTTAATCACAATTAAATTAGTGAGAAGCGTGGTTTGTGACAATAGGATGTGCAGGGAAGATGAGGCATATACTACATGTGGAGAGATCATATATAAATATATGCTTGTAATTGAAGTAGTTTTGACAGTAAATTTTCATTCAAGATAAAATATAATGAGATTTTACAGTAAAATTGAAGTAAAAATTGGTGGAGACATAAATGATAAATACTAAAGATGCTAACAAATAACGATTTACTATAAAAGATGGAGAAACATTTGGGAAATCAGAGTTGTTGCAGCTAAGACATACCGTCGTCCTTGTGTAGGGGCTTGTCGTGGCTCTTCTTCTACAATGGGAATGTCCGACAGAAGGAGAGAAGGGATAGAGGGAGAGGATGGCCGGAAGAGGTGACAGATAAGGCTGCTGGGGAGGGGCGGCTATCGAAGAGAAGGGAGAAGGGGCGTAGGGAAGGGGAGAATCGATTCCAAGGGAAGAAGGATGGTTAGGTGTGCAAGTGGGTAGATCTATTGGGCCACATATCGGGCCACCATTCGGGCCTTACGTCGGGCCCCCAAACGGGTCGGGCCTTGGATCGGGTCGGGTTGGGCTAAGCCAAGCCCGAGCCCGACCCAAAAAAATTTCGAGCTGAACATTTAGGCCAGGCCTGGCCCGATGATATTTTGGACTTGGGCTGGGCCGGGCTTTTTGAGCCGGGCCTCGGGTTGGGCTGGGCCGGCCCAGCCCAATGCCCATCCCTAATGAAACTGCACTTTAATTAATTCGTTGATTCATCGATTCATGTGGTTAATTTTTGATCGATCATGATTGCTCGACTACAACAACACGACACTTTTAATTAGGGCATTTTCGGATCCATCAGAGATCACGTAAGGTGGTACGTTGAGAGCACCCAACGACGGATGCGTCACCTAGAGACGGTAAGTTCCTGCTAATGAGACGTGCATATGACAAGGATGGCCTAGTACAAATCCAATATGATGAAGGGATCGTGATGGAGTTCAACTCAAGGAAGAGATTGCTAGGATTAGAGTCATATTAGAATTAGGAATCATAATGGGGGTAGGACTCCTAATCATAATAATAGTTGAGTTGTATTCTATCTATAATCCTATTGAGAATATGACTATGGGTTGTAATTGGGCTATATATAGAGGGGGTGGAAGCATTGCCTCAACACCGCCACAAGAACAATTTAACCCTTGGAGAACGGGGACAGAGAGAGAGAATAAAGAGATGAGAAAGTGAGAGAACGAAGATATTTGTACTCGTTCTAATTTGGAGTGATTTTTTTCTCCGATGGTCCTGAGAGGTGACCGACCACCATCATATCTGATTGTTTGTTTCTTTACGTGCTTCTGTGGTGGTGGTTGATTGCGCATCCGTATCCTTATAAGGTGTTCTGTATCCCTAACAATCTGTATCAAAGAGGAGACGATGCTGATGGATCATGTCCCATCAAAAGGAATCCACTTGCTTAATATACCAATTTGATCCTATGATAGTTTCAGTTCGTTAAACATATATATTTCCAAATAGACATATATCATAGCAGAGGAACCAAAGGATAAGTGAGGGCATTTGCCCACACTTCTTGTCTAGGATTTCTTATCATATCTCTTATTTTCTAGTCAATAATGTTTTTTTTAATATTTTCTAATGGTTTTCGTTGAACACCCCCATGTTTTCAACAAAAAATACTTGAAATACTTTGTATAACCAATAATGTATCCGCCTCTCCTCGTATGATTATCACTTTTCTAATTCCTTTTATTGTTCAGATATGGGAAATTTTTAATCACATATTAAGCCTAATTTAATTGGAGCACATAAGGTTATCTCTGCAAGTCAACTACTATTGCCTCAACGTCGCCTCCATGAGAGCTTTGATAGTTTATTATTATATTACTTTCGAGAGAGGTTAATGGGGCTGCCCATTGGCGAATTTCGTCAGAAACAGAGACTCCTACGACCTTCATCCAGACAGTCATTTTTTAACGGTAACATGATTTTTTAAATCGACATCATCTCGATGGAGACCGTAGGAGTCTCTGTTTCTGACGAAATTCGAACGACATATAGGAGGGATATAGGGATGAATATACATGATGATATTTTTTGGAAAAAAAATGCCGAAATGAGGGGACGGGGTAGCCATATTGGCTGCCCCCAAGGGTAAAATACAATGACAAATAATATCCCACTCAACCATCTCTTGATATGCAGGAAAACAACATATGACAAATGAGAAATGGGTGGCAAAATACAATGGCATAAAATGGATGAACTATTAGTTATGCTAAAAATATGTAACATGTTCAAATAAATGTTATAAACATATAATAAGTTACAAACCCGTATTATATATGTGTGCCTAACATGTACAAACATACGCTATGAATATACAGTAGGCACAATCCCTGCTATGAAGACGTAACAGATTTACAGTAAATTTGCCATAAATACAAAACACTTCCAAACATATGCTATAAAATCAAGAAGTTTGCTATATATTTATGGCACGAGTTTGAAAATTCTGTAAAAATACGCTGGTGGCGATGAAGTGTACGAGTGGAGAGAAAAAACACTTGTCAGATCAAGCAGTCGATACTTTTAAGTAAACATGAGTTAGCCATCGTATGTGGATGATCATGCAGGATGGGCAAGATCTTGCATACTTTTTAAGTTTGAAAACATTCCACACCATTGCCCCATTTCATTGCACATTCACATATGTCATTCTTTTATTAAATTCTTCAAATATACACACATATATACATAAACCATTAACCCAATCTACAAATTATAATCGAAAACTAAACAAGTTACTATTATAATCGGTTTGATAGTTATAATCCAATTCATCCCATCAATCGGACATTCTTATAAGGGTTTTTATCAGTTGTGCCCCTCCGAGATATTGTAATATCAGTTATACCCCTCCCTTTTTGAGAATATCAATTGTGCCCCCGACTTCTTGACTGTCTATCACTTGTGCCCTTCCGCTTAGTTGTGTCTATTCACAGTGCAAACGGACGTTAACTTTGAGGGCATAAGCGGAATTAATTAAAAAAAAGGGAGGGGGTGAATGGTCTTTCCTCCCCCTCTCCCTCCTCCTCCCCCTCCCCTGACATCTGCATCCCCCTCTCCCTCCACCACCCCAAGCATCCTCCCCCTCCGCCACCCTCGGCCTCCTCCTCCTCCACGCCTCTCCGCCAGCAGCCTCCTCCTCCACCCACAATCGATGTCCTTATGCCCTGTGTCGACGTCCTTCAACTGCTTCTCCCAGGTCGGCCCCCCTGCCCCGAGCTTCTCTCAGGTCGGCCTCCCTTGCCCTCGCCGCCCCCCTGCCCCGAGCTTCTCCCAGGCCCCCTACCTGCCTCCTCCCCCCTGCCTCCCCCCCCCCGGCCTCGGGTCGGCCACCCTGCCCCGAACTTCTGCCCCCGCCGCCTTCGCAACTCCCTCTCCCAGCGCCCGCAGGTCGCCCCATGCCCCCGCCGCCCCCACGCCTCCCCCTCCCCTTACGCCTCCCCTTGCCCTGCCTCCTCCCCCCTCCCCCAGGTCGCCCCCTAGAGACGAAGGGGATGAAGGAGATGTTGATGGTGAACAATGGAGAAGAAGGAGATGGAGGAGGTGGTGGTCGGAGGAGATGGGCGACGGTGGCGGTGAAGACGAGTATTTCCAATATTACCCCTCTTACCCAAACTATGGTTTGAAAAAATCATGGTTAAGTTCAACTCATTAACGGCCAAAGTAACGGAGGGACACAAGTGATAGAACGACAAGAAATCATGGGCACAACTGATATTCCAAAAAAGAGAGGGTATAATTGATATTGCAATATCTCGGAGGGGCACAACTGATAAAAACCCTTCTTATAACTTGTAGACGCCATTATATAGAGATCAAATTTCTAAGAAAAAAGTATCGGACAAAAAACAAAAAAATATGGATATTTAGACCAAGAATCCAAAAATCTAATCCAGCTACGTCGGAACCCTTATATTCTTTTATAATTACACCATAAGTCCTAAAATTTTCTTGATGGTGGTGTAAGAGTTAGTAAGATTAGAATATCCCATGATAAATTTACTACGGTCGTGGTAAGATACAAAGATTACATGGTTATGGTGTGAAAATCAAAAAATATTTACACCCATAATTATGTATACTTTAATGTTTACGTACATAACCCTTGATAATTCATATTTACAAAAATAATCATGAATAGTGCTTTACTCTTACATGGTATAATCATGTGTTAATGTCCATCTGTTTCTCTGTTAATCGTTACAGAATCTATCAAATATTTAAACAATACACCCTTTGAGTTCACCTAATTTACAATCGAAACCACTCCTTCCCTTCCCTCTTCCTTGGACTTCCATCACCTCCAAATAAATTTGAGGAACCCTCATCATCGAGCCTCCAACCTAGGGGGAGGAGGAAATGACTGTTATTCTTGCGCGTGATGGTGTTCTTGCACTACAACTTGGTGGATAAAGGTTCAAGGCTATGCTCGAGGTGGAGAAGAAAACGGAGGTGACATGGATGTTGATGATGTTTTTGCGATGCTTTCGGAGTATTTCATAACAAAAAATTTACAAAGTAGTTTTTTTCTTGATGTAAGGACGAAAAAGGCTCTCGAGTCTCTACTGTAATCCAAACATGTGGGGGAAGCTTCCTGAAATTGACATATTTTCTCTACCATTTATTCCTTTTGAGACCGAAATCAAGCATAAGTTGCTCCATCTCCGACATCATTTTCAACGGAAATCTCATTTAAACCATGGCCTACTTGTGATAAGAGAACCTCATTATAACAATCAACCTGATACTATATTTCCATCTCAACTGGAGATCAAAGCCCAGAGGCAAAATCGGACGACAAGAAATGTTGCAGTTCGCTTCACCCTGCATAGTTGCTAATCTATAGTATGTCGTTAATAGGATCAACATGGTATGCAATAAATATTAATTATTCAGATGAGAATGAGTCATTAATAATGCATCACAGATTAACAAGATTGTAATCATGCATTTGTGATTCATTTCATAATTACAAAATGCACGCAAGAACATATTAAAACATAGATACATCATATTAGAGAAAAATCTATCAAAGGAAAAAGAATAAACCAATACCAGCAAACAAGACAGTAAATAGATTAGATGAGAGATTACCGAAACATCCATGTAATGGACTATCCTTAGAGAAGATATCATTCCCACAATACCAGTGCGTAGGGTATTGGTGATCCGCTCCAGTGGTACGACTTTACACGATCATCATCCGCACACACCGACGAGAACGTCCTCGAAAGCACCTCAAAGAACCGCAACCGAGAGAAGAAGAACGGGTCATAGTCGCATTGGAAGAACATAGAATGGGAGGGAGAAAATTTTCTTGGGATAGGTATAAGTTGGCCTAGCACACAACTTTTCCTATTTAGAAAACACCCTTCAATGAGTGCCTCTCCGGATTCTGAAATAGAGGCTAAGCCCGACCCATTAGGTCAAGTCAAATTTCCATAGCGATCGAATAACGATTAATCTGTTGAATTAACGTATTCGACCTGTAAAATGAAATCCGCAACAAAGGTATCGAGATTCTAATTGACTCTCTCGAGCCGGAGACGATGCGGAGCAGAGTGCATGTGCATGTGTATGGTCCTCTATTCCTCCATTATACTATTGCTACAAGAGCTTGGAGTGTGAACTTATATATAAGTCTACCAGATTTTTATAACTACTATATGTTGTACTAAAGATCCAACCAAGACTCGTCTTGGTTTAAATTTGATAATTCCTTAGTTCCCCAACACCATTTGATTTCTCATTTGAAACCAAACAGTTAATCCAATGTAATTGCATGTATTTATCAAATTAAAACCTAATCACATAGTTTTAAATATAACAATCCCTCACGAATTCATCAATTTGAAAAAGGCATTCAAAGAGAGTCAAAAGACATCTTTCAATTGCCCGCACTTTGCTTTCAGTAAAGGAAACTTCTGGTTTGAACCTCTACCTGGGTTCACTACTTTCACCTTAACAAGAACGAAGTGAACTGCGTCTTGAACTTCAAATCTTAGTGCTAAAGTATATGATAGAAATAACAAAGTGTTGTTCTTGGTACAATCTTCAGGGTTGGTGCTCTTAAATGCCATGCACCCTTATCCTATTTCATGAATGTATTCAGAAAAGACCATCTTCCTTTAATTATGGTCGATAGTAACGCTCACGTAGGTGGCATTCTCCAAGGATGCACTGTTAGCATCATGCCCAAAGATGAACCCATTTAGAGCCTACGCTCTTCTTAAACTTGTAGCTTAAATGACACTCAGGCTTCCATGAACAATATGGTGAGATCCTTGAGCACATCACGGTAGCATGAGGATTGCACGCATGCGATCGGAAGCGACTAGTCGCACTAGTTGCTCGAGGCAGCGGAATTTTAAAAAAATTTCGTGCAATGAAACCACATGTTCCAAGAAAACTTCTCGTATCGTTTCATCTAAACCACAAACAAGTATTAGGGTTACCTCTTGAAGCGTGGTTGCGATCGAGTCTCTAAATGAAGAGACCTCCTGTCTCATGTCCGATCCGATAGAGGAGATGCTTGCGAGCGCGTAGATGAGAATATGTGCTTCTTGCAGTCCATGTTGATGATCCAAGCGGCAAATCTCATGATCTTGACACACGAGATCCTACGTCTTCTTCACGAGTGAGGCGCACCGAAGGAGATAGAGATCCACGAGCAAATGATCCGGCAACATAACGACGACGCTGCGGTGATGGAGACTCTCTCTAGGGCATCCACGGTGGATGGCCATATGAGAAAGAGAAAGGACGTGTAGAGAATGATAGAGGAAAGAGAGCCTTATGTTCTCATTGTGTAGAGAAGAGAAAATGGGTATCTCTCCTTTTATAATATTTTGGGATCCATGGATCTCAATCCATGGACAACACAAATCCAAAGGCTCACATTGATTTGTGTTTCTTTTAATGGCCAAGATTTTGTTGGTAAAAACCAACAACAATTAATTTAATTTATATTAAATATATATTGATAAAGCAATATGATTTAATCCCAAATTAAATCAATCAAGCATGGAAATTATGGAATGAAGATTGCATCCTTCAATAATATGGGAGTTGGTGGCAATCTCATTTAATCTCATGAGATCTCATGAGATTACATTATTCCATGAAAATCTCCAAGATTTACAACAACACTTGTTGTAAACTATTCTGCAAAAATAATTCATAATTATTTTATGAACATTGCAATCTTGCCATTGGAAATTTGTGAATCAAATTCACAACCCAAAATAAAATGTGATTTATATTTTCAATTTAATGTTCAATGTGAATACAATTCACATTAACATTTAAATAACAAATGTAAATTACAAATAGCTCTCTCTTATATATCATAAATCACATTTATAATGTATATGATTAATATGGATAGTGCTATCCACATTATTCATATCCATGATAATTAAATCACATTTAGTCATCTTAGATCTCTATTCTCATGTGCCCAAATAATATGAATCACATTTACATTATTCACATCTTTGATAATCAAATCACATTTAATTATCTAAGATAACTCTCTTTATAATATAAATTAAATTCATATTATTCATGGTAATTAAATCACATTTAATTATCCAAGATAACTATCCTTATAATATGAATCAAATCCATATTATTCATGACAATTAAATCACATTCAATTATCCATTTTCTCAACGCTCGGATACATATATCAACAATGAAATTATCCTGAACTCTTTCAAGGATAATGCGCTTTCTCTGCGGATATTTGGAGATAAGGACAGGGCGATTGTATTGTTCCGCGTATAGTGACTTGGATATTGAGATCACATCTCAAATCCAGATCTTGCGGACCTCCAATAAATGCTTGATTAAATCAAGACCGTAGATCCAATCTTCTAATGCATTTGAATCACATTCAGATCACTGTCCAAAATTTAGACCAAGATCAGATTTCTTCTCTACTGAGAGGAGTTACTGAAATCCAAACCCGTTTCATCACTCCCTGGGAATGGAAGCGTCATGGTTATACAATTGTTTATGATCGCGTCACCCTCATATATTCTTAATACCTATACATCCTGCATACTGGAAGACCCAGAATAACCCGAAGTATAAGATCAATTTTACACTGTCCACTTCAGAGTTTTATCATTAAGTTTCTCATTCAATCATTGGGAGTCGGTATTGATCATATACTTTCCAAAAGCATATATCATACCCAGGTGTTGATCATATACTTTTCAAAAGCATAAATCAAACTTACAAATTCAGTTAAGCTGCTAAAGAGAGACGACCGTGCACAAAAATTGATTCTTCCTAATATCTCATGAGTGAGCTCATATCTTCTGATTCAGTAAATGAAATTGTATGATCCATTTGAGAGATCGTATTACCCATATGCCCTTGCATGCACACCAACGCGTCGGTGTATAGACCTCGGTTAGGTCATTAACCTATTGGTCTACCAAATGTACATACTCAGATATGTAGTAACACATCTATCTTCGGTCAGAGGATGCGTGCCTATATCGTGGCAGCATACATCATAAGACTTTGGTTATCTCGATCTCGTTAAGTCAACTCTTTGACCCAACTTATCTAACACCTCCGAATCTCTATTCCAATGCAGAGGACCTGCATCAAGAGATCGGTTAGATATCATCCTTTAGAGAAAGGATTGACATCTCCTTCTCAGGCTAGAGATCATCTCTTAATAATCATTTAACGATGCTTGATGAGTCCTCAATCTAACGCTCTAGATATTCATCCAAGCACCAGCCATTTAAACCCACACTCATGTGACAATCATAGGCTATTTAGAAAAAATAGCTAGGTAAGCTGACCAATCACTCTGTTCCCAAGAGACTACGCCAAGTCCTTTTACGACACTTGCATATCTCATAGTAACAGCGTTCGCATCTAATGTGAATGTTGCATCTTATGCAACCAATGCTCAATCATGTCAGTTATAATGTCCTTGACACTACACCTCAATAATTATTATAACCAGTATGTAATTTCTATTATCCTTATCATAATACCCTTATTCTTGGAGATCTCTATCTCCTATGGTACGCGTAGTTAAGACCTTTTAGATCTCCATTTATAAAGTCTTAATTTCTTGAAGATTAGACTTAGAGATCACTATCTCTAAAGTCTTGTCATCTTTGAAGATATTATTATTACTGCAATCGGGTGTTTTATCTCCATAGTAGGATTAGTAACAGTTTACTACTCCCACAACATAGCAGACATCTGGCTTTTGTACACACATAGCATACACCCAGCTTCTCACAACTAATGCACAAGGGTAAGCAGTCTTAGTGTTCACATCCTCAACTCCTTGAGGTGCTATCACTTTTTAGATAGGTCAGTACCATATCTTAAGGGAAAGAAGCCTTTCTTGAAATTTTCCAGAAAATGGAAATGTCCAAGGTGTTAGTCCTAGTGCCCTCTTTCTTTGCTTTTGAATAACTTCAGAATTAAGATCTAAGAGGTATTCTTGAGATCATATCTTAAGGTTTGGAACAACCAGTCTATAAAAAACTTATTATTATCCTTATATCATTCTAAATGATTAGGATATTATCTACATTTAGAACGATGAACACAATGGCACTTCCACTAAGCTTCACATGGTTCATCAAAATTCTATCTGAAATTATAACATTTATAAATTCTTCAAATCTGATGTTCCAACTACAAGAAGCTTATCTGAGTCCATAGATGAATTTCTTTGGCTTGCACATCTTGATTTCCTCAACCATGAAGCCCTGGGGCTACTTCATGTGAATATCCTTAGAGAGGCATTCATAGATGAATGTCATCTTGACACACATCTTGAAGATTTCATAGTCAAGTTGTGTAGCTAAAATTAGCAATAATTTGATGGGTTTAAGCAATGTCATTGAAGAGCAAGTCTCATTGCAAGCAATGTTTTCTCTTTGGTGTGTAGCTCATGGCTACGAGCCGTGATTTGAAGGTCCCTACCTTCTCATTAGGTTCCCTCTTTCTCTTGAAGATCCATTTACACCTTAATGGGATATAGGTGGATCCTCGAGGGTCCATATACAACATTTGTATATGAAGTCTACTTTAGACTTTATGCTAACATCCATCTTTCATGATATTCAGAAGCTTCATCATATGAAGTTAGATCATGTCAGATTTAACTGACACATGGAATCCATCCTCAAATTCATTTGAAGAGGTATTAGTGTTTCATCTTCAAATATCCTTTTAGTTTCCGATTTCAGGAGCTTCACTATATTCTCAAGATTAAATGAGTTCCTTCACTTCATTTTCATCTTGATTCTCAAGCGAGACATCCTCTAAGAATCATATTCTCAGAGATGAGATCATTCAAGAATCTCAAGTTCATAAAGTAGGTATCCAGTACCATCCTTTATTTTCCGAGTGAAGTAGCACTCTCTAGTGCTAGATTCCATCTTATATGCATGGAACCTTATTAAGGATATATATTGTAGTCTCTACTACATATGTACTTTGGAAACTAAGAGGTAATTATGCTAAGATTCATCATTGATAAAATCATGTCACACATGATAAAAATAATTGTATCTCCCTACAACTTTATTGAGTTTAGGTACATTAGGAGGATTGAGATAGGAATGATATTCATATCTCCATAAGGCATTTCCTGAATTCATCTAATAGGTACAAGCTACCTAGGTTAGATCAAATTCATTTCATATTCCTTCAAACTTTGATTCTAACCCAAAATTGTGAAATCTTTGAACATTTCAAAGCTTTATAAGGTGAAGGGAAGAAATCTCATATCACAAATAATCATCAATGGATATCACATATCCATAATGTTTATTATGATATGGTTGATCTACATATATCAATACGTATGAGATCTTGGATACCTCGACATCTTACAGCATTCACATAGAAGGGTGCTTTGGATATTTTTTGGTTTGAATACAATATTCATAAGTATGTAAGATATGAAATTTCAGATAATCTAAAGTTCCATCTCTTACTACTCCATTGATCTCATCAATAGACAAATATCTAAGGCTTGATGCCAGATCATTATCAAATGATCTTCATTCTCCTATTGATCTTTAAAGGTTTAATTTCAATAAATGTTAATAATCATTCATTAATTTTCTAATTTAGTACAGTTCACTAGATTTTAGATTACTATCTAAAATATCTCCATCATAAATCTTTATGATAGGTCTATTACAAAATTCATGTTTATTTCCAACATTTAGAAATAAACAATGAGTATATTCTAATATCTAGGTCATAGAGACATTCTCTAAGACTAAGGGCTCTCCCACCGAAAATAACAAGTCCATCTATCCAATAGAGATTGTTGCAAAAATTACGTCAATATCCATATGGATGACTATTAAACCTTAAAATCAAATTTTATAGTCTTCTAATATATATGCAACCAATTGCAAGTGTTATTGGAAGAATGAGATACAATTATTAGACTTTGATCTTATCGAAGAGGAAAGTCAATTTCAATGATTATATGTAGATGTAGATTATTCTGATGCATCATCTGGATCATTCTCTAAGGATCCTAGATAGACAAGATAGTCACACTATCAGTACATCAGCTTGTTGCAGTAATGGCATTCATCCAACTATTTGGATGTCATATGGAAGTCACAGAAGTACAATCAACTCTTTGACTTTCCTTCTCGCTTGGCTCCAACCCATGCTTCCATTGCGCCCCCTTTATCTATAAACAATTGTTGCTTAAGACGAAGGATCTCTTATGTTGAATTCAAAAGATTTCAATATAAGAACATTTCAACATTTATAAATGCTTCATTCAATTCATACAATATGAATATTCTGAAGCTCCATGAATGACTGGAGTATGGATAGTAGAATGATGACACTCATCATATCTACATACATCTTAACTCTTAAAGACTTAGGTTTAGGTGGGTACTCAAACATTTTGAATACATCATCTCTTATAGAGCCACCATTATGCATGATGCAGAGAACCGTGTCATTCATGATAAAATGTCAAGAGCACATATGCGTGCCAAAACATCTTCTTCGATTTTATAAGGATTATTCGACAATTATGATCATCATCGACATGTCACTTCCAAAGTACATTCGATGAGAGATCAAGACTATAGAGACATACAAAGCCCAGGGTTGTATTCCTATTGTTTATTTAATTATCATTCCTCATTGTTACGAGGAAGACTTACACATTGCAAACACATATATTATGTGTCCAACTGCAAGTACAATATCTTGATCATGAATCCAATCCATGATAATTTACTGGTTATTATTGAGTATAACATTGGGTGGGTTAATGAAGGATTATCTGAAATAAGAATTTTGCATAAATAATTATAAATATATATATTACTTTGATTTATGAATTTTATATCAAAGTTGTCTTGCCTTGTCTACATTGAAAGTTCATTCTCTTAATTACTTTCAATGTAAGAGATATACTTACCATCATATCTCAAGCAAGATCTGGGATCTCCTTCCTTATCTTTGTCACATCCCAATAATATGAGAATCCGTAACTCAGATAAAAAGAAGCACGAACATATTCCTTCTTGCAAGTCCAACTTGCATTCCCAATTCGGTCTTTAACACCCGGACCCACCACCCCTAAGGTGATGTTGACTCGTTATTAATTGAACCAACCATCAACAGGAATACAACTCGCTATGCGCAATCCAATATCACCCCAATAATACGAGGACCCGATATTGGGGTCACTACGCATACGTCCTTACTCTTTCGAGAAGCGAAGAGCCTGATCCAGATGCGCTTGCATACAGGAGCTGTCACTTCGGACATGCATCTCCTACATACAATCCCTGGCGACAGAACCCTTCGCCTTGACGGGAGACCATGGATGTCCCTTATGCGATCTTCCATCTCATATTCAAATTCTAATTAATCATTGTGAATAATATTCATTACGATTAATTCTTCTAAGGGAAATAACAACTCTGCTCATAATTGAGTGTTTTAGTTTTATAATTGGATTCCAATTAATCTAATCATATCTCATTAATGATCCAATTAATATCCAACAAACATTCTTTATTGTTACTTGTATTATGGTATTATCTCAAATACGTATAATTTTGAATTTTAATAATTAGAAAAATACATTGTGATCTCTCATGCATTATTGATTCCCTACCCATTGTCATAGCTAGTACTGACGGGAGTGGGACAGACTGCACACGGTTGAACCTGCTCGGGAATCGATAATGCAAGATTATCTGAAATAAGAAATTTCGGGAAAGGATAATGCCAAATTGATCATTGTGTGCTTGAGATGATAATCGGTTCTTCAACCGAAGTTATACCATATATAATAATAATCAAAATATTTTTTATTAACATTATAAGGAGATTTGCTAAACAAATCCCCAATCCTATTCAAGCAACTTTGTTTGTTGGAAAGTAAATCGTGTAACCAATTGTGATCTAAATTATATCTAATCATTATTGATCAAGGCAATGTCATTTAAGGAAACAATTATCATCAAATATTTCACAAATATTTATCCATAATTATTCCAGGAAATTTAATCATTTATTTTCACTAATTGATTAAATGACAACCACAAGGTTCCTGACTAGGAAAGTAATTTCCAACAGTGGCCCTCACTTACTAAAATTAGCATACCTCAGTCAATTTAAATCAAAATTAAGCAAAGTAAGTTTCCAAGTTTGCTAATTTGATTTACAATAGAACCTAAATGATTTGCACACATTTCAATGTGTTTCAAAATAGTAATTAACTCCTTAATTACGTCATGATTCACAGTCCCTGAAACAGTGGATACATGTTCACTAAAATGATCATAACTTGAGCAAAATGAATCCAAATCACGCAAACTCAAATCACAGGGTTTCCTTATTTAATAGGGAACATAATATAATTGATAATTTCGTGTTCAAATAATTTAAACAGAGACGAAAAATATCACAAAATAGGGCTGCGAGAATGAAATGCGATAAAACTTTTGCAAACCCTAACGAGCCCAAGTCTTCCTAGGTTTATGGATCGCATCCAAAACCTCCAACCTGGTTCTGATACCACTTAAAGGATATGGTAAGATCCTTAAGCGCATCACAAAAGTATGAGGATCGCATCGTATACGATCGGGAGCGACTAGTCGCACTAGTTGCTCGAGGCAACGGAATTTTAAAAAAAAATAATGCAATGAAATCACATGATCCAAGAACGCTTCTCAGATCGTTTCATATAAATCACAAATAAGTATTAGGGTTACCTCTTGAAGCGTGGTTGTGATCAAGTCTCTACACGAAGAGACCTCCTGTCTCAAGTTCGATCCAACGGAGGAGACGCCTGCGAGCGCGTGGATGAGATGTGTGCTTCTCGCAATCTATGTTGATGATCCAAGCGGCGAATCTCCTGATCTCAACACATAAGATCCTACGTCTTCTTCACGAGCGAGGTGCACCAAAGGAGACAGAGATCCACGAGCAAATGATCCGACAGCATAAAGACGACGTTGTGGTGATGGAAACTCTCTCTAGGGCATCCATGATGGATGGCCATATGAGAGAGAGAAAGGGCGTGTAGAGAATGAGAGAGAGAGCCTTATGTTCTCATTGTGTAGAGAAGAGCAAAGGGGTGCCTCTCCTTTTATAATATTATGGGATCCATGGATCTCAATCCATGGACAACACAAATCCAATGGCTCACATTGATTTGTGTTCCTTTTAATGACCAATATTTTGTTGATAAAAAACAACGACAATTAATTTAATTTAGATTAAATATATATTGATAAATCAATATGATTTAATCCCAAATTAAATCAATCAAGCATAGAGATTATGGAATGAAGATTGCCTCCTTCCATAATATGGGAGTTGGTGGCAATCTCATGTAATCTCATGAGATTAAATTATTCCATGGAAACTTTCAAGATTTACAACAACACTTGTTGTAAATTATTCTACAAAAATAATTCATAATTTTTTTGTGAACATTGCAATCTTGCCGTTGGAAATTTGTGAATCAAATTCACAACTCAAAAAAAATATGATTTATATTTTCAATTTAATGTTCAATGTGAATCCAATTCACATTAACATTTATTTAATAAATGTAAATTACAAATAGTTCTCTTTTATATATCATAAATCACATTTATAATATATATGATTAATATGGATAGTGCTATCCACATTATTCACATCCATGATAATTAAATCACATATCATCTTGGATCTCTATTCTCACGTGCCCAAATAATATGAATCACATTCACATTATTCATATCTTTGTTAATCAAATCACATTTAATTATCTAAGATAACTCTCTCTATAATATGAATTAAATTCATATTATTCATGGTAATTAAAACACATTTAATTATCCAAGATAACTCTCCTTGTAATATGAATCAAATTCATATTACTCATGACAATTAAATCACATTCAATTATCCATTTTCTTAATGCTCGGATACATATATCAACAGCAAAATTATCTTGAACTCTTTCAAGGATAATGTGCTTTCTCCACGGATATTTGGAGATAAAGACAAGGCGGTTGTATTGTTCCACGTACAGTGACTTGGATATTGAGATCACATCTCAAATACAGATCTTGCGGACCTCTTATAGATGCTTGAATAAATCAAGACTGTGAATCCAATCTTCTCATTGCTTCTGAATCACATTCATATCAATATCCAACATTTGGACCAAGATCAGATTTCTTCTCTACTGAGAGGAGTCACTAAAATCCAGACCCGTTTCATCACTCCCCAGGAATGGAAGCGTCATTGTTATACAATCGTTTATGATCACATCACCCTCAGGTATTCCTAATACCTGTACATGCTGCATGCTGGAAGACCCAGAATAAACCCGAAGTATAAGATCAATTTTACACTGTCTACTTCAGAGTTTTATTGTTAAGTTTCTCATTCGATTATTGGGAGTCGGTGTCGATCATATACTTTCCAAAAGCATATATCATACCCAGGTGTTGATCATATACTTTTCAAATGCATGTATCAAACTTATAAATTCAGTCAAGCTTCCAAAGAGAGATGACCGTGCACAGAATTTGATTCTTCCCAATATCTCATGAGTGAGCTCATGTCTTCCGGTTCAGTAAATGAACTTGTATGGTCCCTTTGAGAGATCGTATTACTCATATGCCCTTGCATGCACACCAGTGTGCCGATGTATAGACATCGGTTAGGTCATCAACCTATTGGTCTACCAAATGTACATACTTAGACATATAGTAACACATCTGTCTCCGGTCAGAGGATGCGTGACTATATCGTGACAGCATACGTCGTAGGACTTTGGTTATCTCAATCTCGTTAAGTCAAGTCTTTGATCCAACTTATCTAACACCTTCGAATCTCTATTCCTATGCAGAGGACCTGCATCAAGAGGTCGGTTAGATATCAACCTTTAGAGAAATAATTGTCATCTCCTTCTCATGCTAGAGATCATCCCTTGATAATCAGTTGATGGTGCTTGATGAGTCCTCAATCTAATGCTTTAGATATTCATCCAAGCACCGGCCTCTATGATTCAATAATTGAATCAACAGTTATATGATCATTAAGATGACCATAGTACAAAACCCTAATTGTACTAAGGGACCTATTATGCAAATTATGTATTCTTCATTTCAGATCAGGGAATGATATTCACAATAACATTTACTGCATAATGGCTCGTCGTGGACTCGCATGTCCGACATTCCATGGATAAGACACTCGTGTATAAGATTGAAATAAGAGTGCAAATTGGTTCTTCAAAATAGCTCGTTATTATCACAATGAACCTACTTTGTGGGATCTCCACTCAGATAGGTTGGGTTGCTATTGTAGAGGAACTCCCAAAGTGTCTTAATCCCATCCTAAGCCTGAACTTTAGTCAACAGATCTGTTGTTATCTTTGGATCCAACAAAATCTACAACCAACACTCTTCAATGTATTGAGATCGCAAGAACTGGCTGACCTACCATGAGAATTTCAGAAAGAAGCTTCCTTATCCATTCAACCTCAATTCTAGTGACGTCCAAAGCACAGGGCTAGAGATGAGCATGGGTCGAGCTGGGTCGGGCTTTGAAAGGCCCAGGCCCAAGCCCATTTAAGAATTCGAGCCTTGGACTAGCCCAAGGTCCATGTTTTTTTCTTCCTTTTTTCCTGCCCAAGCCCAAGCCCGACCTAATTCTTATGGATCGGACCGGTCCATCTAGTCCTCCATTTTCTTCATAAAAAGCACAATACTCTTCTTATACTCATTTTCAGAGAAATATTTGATTGACCTCTAGTGATTTCTTGAAAAAAGTTTGTAGAATGCATTTTTTAATTTTGTATTTGCATGTAGCACCTGCATAGGGAGTATATGCACCGAGGTTCTTAGAAATAGGTATATTTAACCGTTAATATGCATTGCATGTTTACTTAAACCACTTACAGTAAACACAAATAATTATAGAAACAAACCTTACAAATGACCTTAAACAAAGATGGTTTTTTTACTTCAGAAAATATGAGCAACTGAAAGGCTAAATGTTAACCATAAAATAACAATAGTCATGATATTTAAATAATATGAATGGCAGTTCCATAGTATCTTGGAAGAATTGATTGCGTACATAAAAATAGGAAAATTAGAAGTTGAGTAAAGTAACGTGCATGCAGTTGTATTTGGGGAAATAAGCATCGTATATTCCATGAGATGGTTTAGATAAAAAAAAAGTTAACAAAAATATACGCATCCTAGTCTGAGCCCAACACTTAACAGGCCACATTAGTCTCCCAAATTAGTTATTGCATTATAGTTTGGGATATAAAGCACTTTACGCATGCAAGAAGCCCTAACTTCTTAGGGCTTGAGCCATATACAGGCTGCGCTTGGGCCGGGTTGCAGGCCACATATCGGGGCTTCCATCGGGTCAGGCTCTCAGGCTAGGCGGACTGGGCCGAGCTAAGCCCAAGCCAGGCCTAAAAAAATCGGGCCTATAATTTTGGCCGAAGCCCGACCCACTGTTCATTTGGACGTAGGTCGGGCTTTTTGGGCTGAGCTTCATGTCGGGCTGATCCAACCTAGTGCTCATCCCTACACACAGATCAACCTCAAAAGTATACCGATCTAGAATGGTCTGCTTCACATACCTCCAAGAGAATGCACCGCCACCAAAGGTAAAAACATACCCAGTAACACCATTACTCCCAAACTCCTCTATTTTCTCTATCCAGCTCACATCACTATACCCTTCTATTACATATGGATGTCCACCATAATACAAAATAAGGGAAATAGCTCCCTTAAAATACTTAAGTACTCGATTCAAAACCTCCTAGTGAGTACGGTCGGGACAACTACTGTATCTACCCAGCTTTACAATCGAGAATGAAATATCGTGTCTCGTGAAATTTACAAGATACGTTAAATTTCCAAACACTTATGAATACCATAGCTGAGCTACAAGTACTCCACTCTTGTTCTTAAAAAGCGTTTTGGATGAATCAAAAGGAGTGCTTACAGCTTTGCATTCTTGATAATAAAATTTCTCAAGTACATTCTCAACATAGTGAGATTGAGAAACTGTAATCCCATCAACTAACCATGTCAGTTTGAGAGCCAAGATCACACCAACAACATCCATGTCCATCTCAAACTTGCTACTTAAGAATGCTTTAGTCTCATTAATAATCCTCACATGTGATCCAAACAATGATATGTCTTTAACATCCATGCACAAGACAATATACTCACCACCGTTCACCTTGGAATAGACACACTTGCCGGATTCATTAACCTTAAAGCCACATGATAAAATAATTTTGTTAAATTTTCATGCCACTACCTTGGTGCTTGTTTCAACCGTAAAGAGATTTAACAAGCTTGCAACCTTTCCCTCATTTCCAGACTCACAAGCCCATAAGTTTTATCCAAATAGATCTCCTCCTCAAGATCGCCATGAAAGAAGGCGATCTTCGCATCCATCTAGTGGATATAGAGGTCATATACATATGCCAATGTAATAAGCATACATATTGTCATCATCCTAGTCACATGGAAGTGGGTATCCAAATAATCGATACCTTCCTTTTATCTAAAGTCCTTGACATCTAATCCCGTATTATACTTTTCAATAGATATGTCAGTTCTAAGCTTTTTCTTAGACACCCACTTGCACCCAATGGTAGAGCATCCTTTCGGCAAATCAACCAGTTACCAAATTCTATTAGCTGTAATGGAATCCATCTCAGATTTGACAACTTCCTTCCATTTTTTTCTCCAGATGAAGCCATGGCTTCTTTGTAAATTGGTGGATCTCCCTCGATTTGTATACAACAAAGTCACTACCCATAACCTTGGCTATCTATGGTCTTTTGCTCCTCATTGGCTTAATTTATTATGAAAGGTCATTGTATTTAGGTTGAGTCTCAACGTCCACATCCGTTATCCTTTCTACTTGATCTGGAATAGATCATGATGTGGAGGAAACATCCGTGGTCAGATTCTGGAGAATATCAGTCTTAATAGGGAAGACATCCTCAAAGAGGGTAGTATCATGTAGTTCAACAATAGTGTTGACATCTATACCCGATATCTCAGACCGAATTACCAAGAACATAGCTATTTTCCAAGTAACCTAAGAATATTTAGGTTCGAGCTTTTTCTCTTGTGTTACGGGACTAAAACCTTAGCGAGACAGCTCCACACTTTAAGATACCTTGAGTTTGGTTTTCTACTTCTCCAAAATTCAAAAGAAACTTTTCCATATGTCTCGGACATACCCTATTTAGAATATGTCAAGCCGTATTTAAGGCCTATCCCCACATATAGGTTGGAAGTCCAGAACTCTGTATGAGAGCATTGAGCATGTCAATTGAGGTACGATTTTCCCATTCTACTATCCCATTTGATTATGGTGATATGGAGTAGTAAATTCATGAACTATGCCAAACAACTTGCATTTTTCATCAAACAAGTTAGAAGTATATTTATCTCATCTATCTGAACTAAGGCATTTAAGCAATTTTCATTTTCGTGTCTCAATCTCATTCTTAAAAATAAAAAATTTCTCTAAGACTTCATCCTTGGTTTTCATTAGATACATATAGCAGTGTATATTGTCATCATCTATAAAGCTGACAAAGTATTTATTATTGTCCTTGGTCAATACACCATTAAACTTATAGATATCCATATGCATTAGATCCCAGATCTCACTATCTCTATAGATGGAATGAAAAGATTCCCTAGGTGTCTTGACTTGCACATAATTTCACATTTGAGGTTTATCAACAGTGTGTTCGGAGATTAACTCTGAATTCACCACTCTTTTAATTGAATTTAAGTTCACATGTCCCAATCTACCATGCCATAGATCACAATATTCTAAATTATAACTATGAGATACATAATTAGGGCATTCTGAATTAAAAACATTCATATAATCAGTATTTACTAAATCACATCTAATTATAAACAACAAATCAAAATTTACCAAATAGATTTTCCATAAAATGCCATGCCTCTGAATGATAACTTTATTGTATTTTAAGTTTAACTCCAAAAAAAATCTAACTAAGATGGATCCAGATAAAACATTCTTCATCACGTCGGGGACATACATCACCCTGTGCAAAGTCCGGACACGTGTAGAGGAGAATCTCAAGTTGACTTATTCTGACCCTAACACTCTGGCTGTAGAATCATTCTACATCTTCACAGTTCCATCACTGCAGCTCTGATAAAAAGAAAACAAGACTCTGTCAAAACATATATGTACATTGCCTCTCGTATCCACAAGCCACTCATTTGGATCATAGATATGGTATAGTTCAGGTTTTACATAGACATACCCCTCACTAATCTCAAGTTCCGCAATGATCATGTTCACTTGTTGACTCCCATCCGTAGTCTTTGGTTGAGCCTTTAAGGACGAACAATCATTCTTTTAATGACCAACCTGATTACAGTTCTGGTAAGGTTTATTCTCTGCCTCTTTTGGATCTTTTTCTTTGATTTTATTTTATTAATATTACTACTCTTTCTCTTCTTTCTTTGCCCTTCAAGGTTGTGAGGTTAAGCTTAGCCTGAACATCAACAGGAACCACATGCTTTTGTTTTTCGTGTCCTCCTCTATGGAGATTGTCATCATAAAGTCATCCATAGAAATGCTCCCCTTTCTATGATTCACGATCATATCGAAGTCTTCCCAATACTTGGGGAATCTTTCTGTGATGCACATGACTTGAAACTCTCAGGAAGTTTCATCTTGGCATCTTCTAAACTACGGAGTAAGAGTAAAAACTCGTGTTCCTATCTAGAAACCGACTTCCATTCAGTCATGGAAAACTTTAAGAACTTGACAATAAAGTATTTTTCTATACTGAGATCCTCGGTGTTATATTTCCGTTCCAATTATTCACATAGCTTCTTCGCAGTATGTGCGGACGAATAGTACACATCAAATAACATGTTGGACAAAGCTAACGAGATGCAACCATGACATATACGATCACGTTCCTTCTACGTAGATTGCCCCTTCTGGCTACAGGGTGAGGGATTTTCTTTTTCTACCACAGGACATCTAGTTTCAAGCATCGAGATTAACCCTATGGCGATTAACCAAATCTTCATGCGTTGTTGCCAACGCTTGACATGCTGACCATCGAAATTTTCAAGCATCCTTGACATATCCGCCCTCGATTTAAACATTGTACCGACATAGTTTCATTACCGATTCCCATTATCTTCTTTAAGATTTTTATTAACATAATCAACAAGGTATGCAATAAGCAATAATTATTCATATGAAAATGAATCATTAATAATGCATCACATATTAACAAGATTATAATCATGCATTTCTGGTTCATTTCACAATTATAAAATGCACGCAAGAACATAATAAAACATCAATACATATTGGGGCAAAATCCATCAAAGGCAAAAGAGTAAACCAATAACAACAAACATGATGGTAAATAATTTAGAGATCACCGAAGCATCCATATAATGGACTATCCTGACAGAAGATATCGCCCCACAATACTGATACATAGGGTACTAGCGATCCGGTCCTAGGATACGACAGTACACGGTCGTCATCTATACATACCGACGAGATTGTCCTCGAAAACACCTCAAAGAATCACAACCGAGAGAAGAATAATATATTGTAGTGTGGTGTAGCAACAAAGAGCGAGATGGGGAAAGTTTTCTTGTGAGTGAATAAAACAAGTATCCAGGGATATGTATAAGTAGACCTAGCAACCAACTTTTCGTCTTTCGAAAATGCCCTTCAATGTGCGCCTCTTCATATTATGAAATGACAGCTAAGTCCGAGCCATTGGGTCAAGTAAAATTCTCGCAGTGATCGAATCACAATTAATCCATTAGATTTAACCTATTCGACTCGTAAAATGAAACCCGCAACAAAAGTATCGATATTCGAATTGAATCTCCCAAGCCGGAGCCGGAGATGGAGTGGAGCGGAGTGTGCATGCGTGTATGTGGTCCTCCATTCATCCTCTCTACTATTGTTACACAAACTTGGGTGTGAACTCGCATATAAGTCCATTAGATTTTAGAACTACTAGATGTGGTACTAAAAAAACAGGGCTCCCCTTATTCCAAATAACAGAATTCCAACTTTCCCTGACACTGTTTGATTTCTCAATTGAAACCAAATAGTTAATCTAATGTAAATGTATAGGTTTACCAAATTAGAACATAATTACATTATTTTAAATACAACATAGTAAACTGCATCATGATCCACCATCGCAACTACTTGAAATTATGCCCAGAATGTTATTTGATTCCATATGGGCATTTTTTTGAACTTAAGCTATTAGAAGAATTCAGGTCATTTATTAGAATCAAAAGGAGGATCTCACATATATAGTACTGTGATGTAGAGCTTCTCCGACGAGATGAAGGGATCGAGAAGTTTGAAAACATGCATATGATCACAGTGGAGAATATTGAGATTCACAATGTTGAAACACACTCATTTGTCAGGCATACATGTTCAACAAAACATTCACACTTGTTGAAAAGATGTAGCTTTTATGAGAAAGTGGTTCGAGACTTCATCATTGAAATGATCAAACCTCAAAGAAGCGAAATGACCTGAAAAATCTCCACATCGGAGAAAGCACTGACGAATGGCATCATCGATCCAAAGCATTCTTTTTAATCATATGGTGCTAAGGCACCTTCGTATAGAGCGACACATCATCCACCCACACCTTGATGCACTGTCGGTGAAAGAAAAGTATCGTAGCTTCGGAAGCCTTATCACCAAATGCTTCAG
Organism: Ottelia alismoides; assembly: GCA_037367405.1. NCBI lineage: Eukaryota > Viridiplantae > Streptophyta > Magnoliopsida > Alismatales > Hydrocharitaceae > Ottelia > Ottelia alismoides. The sequence goes on from JAZKJV010008443.1 coordinate 306,106, forward strand.
ATTGGCTTTTAGATCGTGAAGTGGCTCAAATGAGGGTTGACAGACAAGGAAAGTTCCACACAAGACAATAAGCATTATATGTTCAGGTTCTTGAGAAGAGGGCACATGTCCAGCAACACGCCGAACTTCGTGTCTGATACCCAGATAGAACGCATCTCCAAAGTCTCCAAACATGAGAATAACACATCAGAGGGCTTGCAGCAAATCAGCGACATATTGTAAGAGAAGAGCTTCAGAACATGTAAGTAGGGCTGGCTATTGAGTCACGGCTCGATGAAACAGGCTCGGGCTCGGCTCGATAACGGCTCGTTAGCTTGGCTCATTAAGCTATTGAGCCGAGCCCGAGCCAGATTTTTGGGCTCGATAGCTTAAGGAATATATATATATATATATTATATTTGTGAAACTACAACGATTTTTATTTTTATTTATGTTAGTTTTGTAACATTGTTAATGGTGGACTATGTGTTTATGTTGTTTATGTAACAACAATGTTAGGTGGACTATGTCGTATACTTGGATTTTCTACCTTTTATCTATGTTAATCTAGGTTATAGTTAGATGTTTAGTATTTTTTTCTTTTTTATTAACAAGTAGATGTTACAATATATATTATAATTTAACTTTTATATACAATTCGGATGTTGGCCTACTGGTAAGGTGGACGAACTTTAAAAAGGAGGTCTCGGGTTCGAGCCTAGGTAAACACTTTTTCACCAAAAGAACACCTATTTGCTTAACGAGTCTGAATAGGCTCGAGCCCAGATCAGGCTCGATAAGAGGCTCGGGCTCGATAAAGGGCTCGGCTCAAGACTTATTGAGCCCGAGCTGGCTCGATAAGGGCTCGAGCCCACCGAGCTCGAGCCCGAGCCAACTCGGTGGGCTCGAGCCCTTATCGAGCCAGCTCGGTTGGGCTCGATCGAGCCCGAGCCTGAGCCCAGCCCTGACTCGGCTCGTTAGGCTCCATAGCCAGCCCTACATGTAAGGTGTTAGAATTAATTATATTGAGATAGTTTGATGCAATTTGTTGGTCAATATCAAGTTGTATTAATGCATCTCAATTCCTAGAATTCAATGTTTTTACCTTGTGGGGTGCCGTTTAGTCCCACATCGTGGAGAGTTAAAACTAACACTTGGTTTTTATATGAGAAGTCCTGAGACTAGTCTGGAAACAGACTATAAAGGACTTTAGACCACAACATACGCATGCGCGCGCGCCGCGCCGGGCCGGGCGTAGGCGCGGCCCGGCCGCAGCCTCAGCTGCAGCATGGCATGGCGTGGCAAAGACCGGGTCAGTTTTGTAACTGCACGTTTGAATTCCAAGGGATGTGTCCCATTATCCTCTCACGAAGTGTAACCGCCCGAACGTCTTTAAGTATCTCCTAAAGTTGTGGGCGTAGGTTACGAACATATACAATTCTCATTCTCAACGCCTCTCCTTTTTTTTGAGGACGCTCGTCTCCTCTCTCGATCTCGGGCTTTATCTACGGAGGTGACTTTTGAGGACGCTCAAGCACGGTGCGCACCGTCGATGAGCGTGGACCATCGGACCTTGGGAGCGGCACGTCAAGACCCTATGCGCTGGTAAAGTGAGGAGCGCTGTCTCTCTAAGGGGAGTCCTATGACAGGACGCTTCGGTTGTAATTTTTAACTCTCTATTTTTCTTTGTCACATTGTTTATCGTGATGTTTGTTTCCAAATTTTTTCCTTGCTTCAATATAAATATGTCTCTAAACTGGATATTTCTCTTATCAATGATGATCTGGATGCATACACACTCTGATTGGTTTTGGAAACTTGTTGAAAATCCAATTTATGTATGTATGTTGATGACGTTTTTCGCAGCAATCTTAGAGAGACAGCTCTATAACGTGATAAGAAAAATATCGGATTTCAGGTTTCAATCTCGTGTGGATTTCATTGGTATGCCAGAGAAATTCGGGGGTCAGAATTTTAAGCATTGGCAACAATGCATAAAAATCTAGCTGACCATGATTGGCCTGATTTCGGTTCTGGAAATCGAGTGCCCTAAATTATCTGAACAGAATTCGGATCCAGATGCGGTTAAAATGGCGGAATGCGTGGAAAGAACATAACCATCTGTGTCATGGGTGCATTCTTACTGCACTATCTAACGTTCTGTTCGATGTCTATGGCGCATCGACCAAGACTACTAAGGATCTGTAGGAGGAAGTGGATAAGAAATATAATACGGATGATTTGGGTATTGAAAAATACTCAGTATCCAACTCCTGAAATTTCGGATGATTGAGGGCAAATCGGTTTCAGAACAGGCTAATGAGTTTTTGTTATTGCTTCATGGGTTAACCAAGACAAAAATGAAACTTCCTAAAAATTTCAGGTTATGTCGATCATTGAGAATTTTCCCAAGTCCTGGGAAGATTTTGGGATGTCCCTAAAGCACAGGAAAGGGAAAATTTCTCTGGATGATTTAATGGTCTCAATAGCTATTGAAGAGGAGCATAGGAAACAAAAACCTGTGATGCCTGTTGACATGAACCTTAAGGTCAATGTGATAACCTCAAAGGGAAATATTGCAAAAAAGAAAAATAAGAGACTGAAAGCCAAGGGAAAAATCCAGAAAAAATCAAAGAAACCTTGCTGGCAGTGTGGATAGGTTGGACACTTGAAGAAGGATTACCCTTCTCTAAAGACCCAACAGAAGTCTACGGATATCGTTCCTCAAGCTCTTGTGCTAACTGAGGGAGGCAGACCCGGTGAGGGGTATGTCTCAGTGAACCCTGAACTCTATTTAGTAAACGAGTCTAATGAGTGGCTTGTTGATACTGGTGCAAATGTACACATTTGTATTGACATGACCTTCTTTGTGTCTTATCAGGCTTCAGCCAGTGGAACAATAATGATGGGGAACATATCTGCAGTTAAGGTGCTTGGGTCTGGACGAGTCGAGCTGAGATTCTCAACTGGAGGAGTTTGGACTCTGCGCATGGTGCTGCACGTTCCTGATGTTAAGAAGAATGTCTTGTCTGGTTCTTTATTAGTTGGAGAGGGTTTTCAATTAGACTTTAAATGTAATAAAGTAGTTTTTCTGAGACATGGTATTTTCTTTGGCAATGATATTTGGCTGATTATGATCTTTTATTTAGAATAAGATGTGACATTGATAGTTCAGTTAATAATATTTCTGGTTTTGATTCTTCTACTTATGTTGTTTCTAATATTGAATCTACTGATTTATGGCATGTTGAGCTAGGACATGTGAATTTCAATTTTATGAAAAGAATAATGAAACTTGACATGATTCCTGATCATACTACAGACAAACTCACCAAATGTGAAATATGTGCTCAAGCTAAGTTGCCTAGAAAGCCTTTTCATCATGTGAATAGGGAAACTGAAATTATAGACTTAGTGCATTCTGATATTTGTGAGTTTGGTAGCATGATGACTAGAGATAACAAAAGATATTTTATCACCTTCATACATGATAGCAGTAGATGCTGTTATATTTATCTGCTTAAAATTAAGGATGAAGCCTTAGAAAATTTCTTATTTTTAAGAATGAAGCAGAAACACAAGTCGGAAAAGTAATTAAACGTCTAAGGTGAGATAGGGGTGGTGAATACACATCTAAGATATTTGATGAACAATGCACTTTATTTGGCATAGCTCATGAGGATACTGCACCATATTCACTACAGTCCAATGGAATAGCAGAACGAAAGAATAGAATCCTAACTGATATGGTCAATGTACTTTTACAAAGTTCTGGGCTACCATCTTACATGTGGGGGGAAGCTTTGAATACGACCTGCCATATTCTGAATAGAGCTCCCCTAAGGCATAAAGATAAGAGTCCATTTGAACTTTGGATAAATAAGAAGTCAAGGCTAAAATATCTCAAGGTGTGGGGATGCTTGGATAAGGTCTTAGTCCCAGAACATAAGAGAAAGAAGCTTGGACCTAAAACAATTGATGCGGTCTTCTTGAGGTATCTGGAAAATAGTTATGCCTATCGATTCTTAGTAATTCGGTCTGAGATCACATTCATAGATATTAATACTATTATTGAACTTCGTGATGCTACTTTTTTTGAGGATATTTTTCAAATGAAAAAAGGAATTCCTGAAAATCTAACTATTGACCTAGCCTCCACATCTGGTTCTATTCCACAACAAATAGAAAAGATGTCAAATGTGGGGGCTACCTCTTCTGAACCCAATGGATTTTTGGAGGATGTTGAACCTAGCCGAAGTAAGAGACCTAGGATTGTCAAGAATTTAGGTAGCGACTTTGTCTCCTACCAAATCGAGGGTGATCCTCCCACATACAAGGATGCCATGGCTTCTTCTGAAGCAAGCATTGGAAGGATGCCACTAAATCTGAAATGGATTCGATCATTTAAAATGGCACGTGGGAATTTGTCGATCTACCTCCTGGGTGTTCCACCATAGGAAGCAAATGGGTATTCAGAAGAAAACTTAAACCGGACGGATCCATAGAAAAATATAAGGCAAGACTTGTAGCCAAAGGTTTCAAACAGAAAGAGGGTATTGATTATTTTGATACATATTCTCCTGTTACTAGAATGACTACGATTCAGATGCTCATTGCGTTGGCCTCCATACATGATCTCACAATTCATCAAATGGATGTGAAGACTGCCTTTTTATATGGCGATCTTGAGGAGGATATTTATGTGGACCAACCTGAGGGATTCGTAGCATCTGGTAATGAAAGAAAGGCCTGCAAGCTTGTAAAATCTCTTTATGAATTAAACAAGCTCCAAAATAGTGGCATGACAAGTTTGGTAAGACTATCCAGTCTTATGGTTTTATTGTTCATGAATCCGATAAATGTATGTACTCTATGATTAAAGGTGATATATTTGTTGTCTTGTGCCTATATGCAGATGATATTTTGATATTTGGATCAAACACGAGGATAATGGAAGAAACCAAGAGGTTCTTGAGCAGTAATTTGAGATGAAGGACTTAGGAGTTGCAAATGTGATTTTGGGGCTCAAACTGATTAGATCTACTAATGGGATAGATGTGTCTCAGTCACATTATACTAAGAAAGTTCTTGAAAAATTTGGCTATTAGAGCTGTAAATCTGTATGCACTCTTTATGATTCATCTAAACTCCTATGCAAGAATAAGAGTGGAGTACTTGTAGCACAACTACAATATTCCCAAATTATAGGAAGCTTGATGTATCTTGCGAACTGTACTCGACCTGATATTTCATTCACGGTCATAAAGTTGAATAGATATACGAGATATCCTGGCCGTACTCATTGAGAGGCCTTGGATCGAGTGTTGAAGTACCTTAAGGGTACTGCACTTCTTGGACTGCATTATGGTAAATATCCTCCTATCTTAGAAGGATATAATGATGCAAGTTGGATAGGTAAAATAGGGATTTGGTGTCTTTCTGAAGTGATTGTCGTGGAATTTATTGATACCAAAGATAACACGGCATACCTACTTACAAAGGGACTTGATAGATCTTTAGTCCAAAAATCCAGACTTGGGATGGGACTGAAACCCGTTGAGAGTTTACCCGTAGTAGCAACCCAACCTAAATGAGTGGAGATCCCACAAAATAGGTTCAATGAGAAAATAAACTGTAAGGAGAACTGGTTGGCACTCAATATGCAATACTTTGCATGTGAGTCCTATCCCTGAAAAGTCGAGTGCTTGGAAACTGCAGGAAAAGGTTGAGCATTATGCTCTTAATGGATTCAAGCTTTTTATAAACAGGATGTGAGCAGTGCATCCTTGGAGAATGCCACCTATATGAGTATTTTGTGGGCCGCAGATAAAAGATGATGGTTTATCCTTAATATACTCATGAAACATGGTCGGGTGCATGGCCAGTAATAGCATCAAAAGCAGAAGATTGTCACCATAGACTTCACCCTATTGTTACCACTCGATACCATTACATCAAAGGATTAAAGTTCAAGACTTAGTTCACTCTATTCCTGAGACGGTGAAAGCGAATAACTCAGGTAAAGGTTCAAACTGGAAGGTACCTTTACTGAAAGCAAAGTGTGGAAATCCGAGATTCTTGTCTCTTCGTGTTTCAACAGTGAATTCGTGGGGATTGTTGGAATTAACTGTATTGGGATAGTTTGATGCAATTTGTTGGTCAATATTAAGTTGTATTAATGTATCTCAATTCCTGGAATTCAATGTTTTCACCCTGTGGGGTGCTGTTTAGTCCCACATCGTGGATACTTAAAACTGGCACTTGATTTTTATATGGGAAGTCCTGAGACTAGTCTGGAAACATACTAGAGAGGACTTTAGAGTACAACATACGCACGCACGTGCGCGCGGCCGCGGCTGTGGCGTGGCAAAGATTGGGTCAGTTTTGTAATCGCACGTTTGAATTCCAAGGGATGTGTCCCATTATCCTCTAACGAAGTGTAACCGCCGGACGTATTTAAGTATCTCTTAAAGTCATGGGCGTAGGTTACGAACATATACAATTCTCATTCTCAATGCCTCTCTTTTTTTCGAGGACGCTCGTCTCCTCTCCTCTCTCGATCTCGGGCTTCATCTACGGAGGTGACTTTCGAGGACGCTCAAGCACAATGCACACCGTCGACGAGCGTGGATCGTCGGACCTTGGGAGCAGCACGTCAAGACCTTGTGCGTCGGTAAAGTGGGGGGCGCTGTCTCTCTAAGGGGAGTCCTACGATAGGACGCTTCGGTTGTAATTTCTAACTCTCTATTTTTCTTTGTCACATTGTTTGTCGTGATGTTTGTTTCCGGATTTTCCCTTGCTTTAATATGAATATGTCTCTAAACTGGATATTTCTCCTATCAATGACGATCTGGATGCATACACACTCTGATTGGTTTTGGAAACTTGTTGAAAATCCAATTTATGTATGTATGTTGATGACGTTTTTCGCAACATAAGGTCCATGCATATGATAAGATGAAGGGAAAGAGCGTCCATTATAGATAATAACCGATGTAGAGTTCGTGAAAGGATCGTGCTATTTGATCCAAGAAGATGCAGGGGTTAATTGCTGGAGGAGAAGGCGACAGAGGGATGGAGGAGGGGGTGGCGGAGGGCTGGAGGAGGATGCTGAGGGCGGTGGGAGGGGGCTGTTGGGGGCAATGGAGGGGGCTAGAGGAGGGGGCTGGTGGGGGTTGGATGGGAGGAGGGGAAGAAGGAGGTGATGATACTAGTTAAAAGTTAAAAAAAATTTAAAAAAGTAAATCAAACTAAGATATAGTGCAGTTAGATTAACTCACATGTGTGCTTGAGTTATTGGACATAATTTTGGGGGGGGGGGGGGTGTTTAATGGATGTGAGAACGGAGGACTATGCAGAGTTTTACGTTTAAATACGGATTGTAGAGGGTTATATACGTAATTATGAATATGTACAGGGTTATAACGTAATAAGCCAAAAGCGAGAAAGTGCTATTGGCCTCGTAACTCGCAGCGACATCTCCACTCCCCCCTTCATCGAGTTGCTGCTGCTCGCAATGGCGAAGCTGTTCTGGTTGGAAGCCGTCCTCCCGCTGGGGATCATCGCGGGGATGCTCTGCGCGATGGGCAACATCCAGTACTACGTCTACAAGGCCGCCCACGGACGGGTAAGATCTCCGCCCACCTTCGGTCAGATCGCCGGGAGCGGGAACAATTTCGGCCACCGATCGCGAATCTTGATTTGGGTACTCCTTTGTTTGAGATTGCTAGAGTTTGATTTGATGTTTCAGCCCAAGCACATCGGGAACGACGAGTGGGACGTGGCGATGGAGCGGAGGGACAAGAAGATTACGGACGGCTACGCCCACGCCGCAAATTAGGTGAAGAATGATTTCGATTTGATAATTAGAGGAAAGATGCCCCCTTTTCGAGTTCGATTGCTTTCTGTCTAAATTAGGGTTTCATGTGGTGCTGCTAGGGTTCTTAAAGTTAGGGCATTTCTTCTCAATATTCTTGATTATTTAGTTAGGAGCACGCGCAGTTAGGGAATATATCCGAGACGAATCTAGTGTTATCGACTGATTTGTAGATGAAAGATTATCCCTTTTTCAGTTTGATCGCCCTTTTATGTGATTGGGAATTCCTGCAGGGTTCATGGGATTCGTAAAGTTACGTTTTCTTAGCGTGTCTTGTGTTGTCAATTTCAAAGGGGCAACATGGACCGAAACCTTTTGTTGGAGGGGTCACGAATTAAATAATCAAGCGCATTCCATTGTGACAAAAAAATTGACACATTTTAAAAATTCAATCGAATGAATTGATCCCTTTCAAAATTTACTAGTTTCAATATTCAATTAAATCACGTAATAAAACACATAAATCTGTAAAATTAGACATTGATACATTGAAATCATTAAATATTGGGAAAAACTTAGATTGTATTAAGATTTTGAAACTTGCTTGATAGAAAAAAACATTAATAATTAAAAGGTCAATGGATTTTGTTCTACACTATGAAATTGAGAGAGAGAGAGAGAGAGATGCGTGAGTGGACCAGAAAAAGGAAAAGACTGTTTCTCTTTTGATTTTTTTTGATTTTAAAAGAGACTTAAAAAATAGATTTTTACATGTTTAGCCCTCTTCACTTCCATTATTGTTCGCTGAACCTTCTATGATTTTGAATTACACATAGAAACCTAAATAGTTAACCATCACATCACATAACCCTATGTTCACCTTCATCCATTTTCTTTGTTAGTTTTGATGAAAATTGTTCAACATGTACAATCTCAATCCTGTTGCATGACATAACCATTACACGACATATTTTTCCACTAAATATGGGACTTCCAGGAAATATAACTCGTAGATGGACTCCTTTTTTTGCTCACACGAACTTAGTTATGTCATGGACTAGTTTTTTATATGGCAGTAAGAATTCCTCTTAATAAGGAAGTTATTTTGGTTTGAACAACATTTCCGGAAAAATATCGCTAAGGACGCCATCGTCGCCGATTCCAAGAAACACAATGGCGTAGAGACTCCAACTCCCCTATCTCCATAATAAGGAAGAACTCTTCCACAAGGAAGAAATGAAGATTAATTTGCTCATCCATGGATACTGAGATTGAGCTTGCCACCATCTCAATGGCTTCAACCACCACCATCGAGCCACATGCATGGGCGCCAAATGGGGTCATGGATCTTTGTCGCCCACCTACCCCATTTGCGCAGCCGGACACTCTTGGTCTTGCCATCGTTCGATACCATGGTCCGAAAAGATCAACTATAATGAGCATGTGGAACTTTTTAGTATCCACACCTTGATGATGGATCCGTGGAAGGTGGCACATCGCAACCGCTGTCAACGACATTCCTCCGATTCTCTTCGCCGTCAAGGAGGATGTCGAGTCGTCTTCATCGCCTCTGTTGTTGCTCCACTACAATGATGTGGTGGGGCTGCACGCCTCCTCTCTACCGCAGCCTTCGTCCGGAAGCACCTCGTGTCCCACCTCTCAGGAAGCGACCACTCGTCTACCAAGAGGTGACGGTGCTATGAGGCATGCTCAGAGGTTCGGACAAGGAAGCTGTCGAGTGCCTTGGCCTTCCATTGCATGTCATTGTCGACAATGCAAACCATTGGAAGGAGAGGAGAGGTCGGAGGAAGGTGGTGGCAACACTGTCAGGTGGGGTTCGAAGAGGGGGATTATCTTATTGGGGTGGGGGGGGGTGGAGGGGTGAGGGTTGGGGTTGATTAGAATAAAATAAAATAAAACGGTGAAGTCATCTCCTACTTCAAGTAGGGTCGCTACATGGATTCTTATTTAAATCCATATTGAAAGATCTGACTACTTTACAATGGCTGTCAGCTACCTAACACAACCCCTCAAGGAGGGATTTGAACCCTGATCTTTTGGGCGGTAGGTACGTTGCACTACCACCAGGCCGTTGGAGTGAATACATTGATTAGAATAAAATAACTTAAAAAATACCAACCATTAGATCGTTTAGTTATATTAACTCAAGGTATTGGTTTGGTAAAAAGAGTAACATAACAGAAGGGCCATGATGTAAATAGAAGAGACTATCATATGTTCTACATGTATTTTGGAATTATGTAGGGTTCAATGTGTACTAATGAAATTATACGGTGTCACGGGTGTAAAAAAATCCTTACATGAAATTAAATAGGAAACAATAAATTCAACATTTGCATGGGTAACATAGGGTAATTTCTTAAATTCTAGGGGGCATGAGCCCCTCCAAGCCCCGTAGATATGTGCATGCATGGGGGTATCTTTGCCATGACTTATGACAATTTGGTATTGTACTAGATGATGTTGGGAAGTAGGGGAAGAGGGCAAATGGTTGTTGTAATCGCGTAGTGCTAGCTCAGTCGACCACTTGAAGTGTCAGATAATTAATGAAAAATGCACCATGGTAATAGGAGGTTACATAGGATTTGTATTTTAGGTTTCTTACGAGTCTTACGGCAAGCATAAACAAGATAGAAACACTAACTTTTGACATTAATATCGTGCAACCAAATGATTACAATGAAACTTGTACTTGTGGTCGGGAAATTTTCCGTTACTATCTTTGAGTTGCTGACTTTCCAACTTCATAGTTACATGCAATGTTCATGAAATCGGCCACACGGGTTGCATATGCGGCACGCATATGCTCGTGCATCATGCATGCCGAATCGATTTCATGAATCGGTGCATTATGTGCCCTCCCTGCATATGCAGCCCACATATGCCTTGCATATGCCTGCATATCCCGCATATGCCCGCATATTGCTCCAACATCTCTAACTTTTCCATCCTCTCATTCAGATGCTTAATTCCGTAGGTCTGCATCTTCCTCCATTCAATTGTAAGAATATGACATGCATTGTATATAATTGTAATGCATTATACCATTATATATGCATTGTTTTATGTTTATCTTGTGTATTGTTTTCATGAGTATATGCAATTTTCCATTAAATATTTTAATATATCTATCGAGGTTTTGCTCATGCAGTGTATGTATGTGTAATGCAGTTTTATTATTATGAATCATCTAATATGTGAAGTTTTTATGGCTAAATATTTTTTGTGATTAAATGTTAGGCAACTAAAAGCATATGCTCAACCATCTAACATGAACTGTTTTTCTTAGATCTTCTTTTAACTCCACTTAGATAGAGAAATTCACTAGTAATGCTATTCATAGATATTTATTTACTTTTAATCTAAAAATTAGAAAACCGCATAGAACCACATATACCCTGCATATGCCCTCGCATACCGCTTATTCAGTATTCGGTGGCCTGTCCGAACGCATACACGTACCGCTTTCCTGAACCTTGGTTATAGGAGCACACATCTTCACAAGATTCTCGCCATATAACCGATCATGAGTCAACATGTATTCTTTTAGGTCGGGATTGGTGTGGTAAGCCTTTGGGAATATGGAGTTGGGATGCTTTTGGTATTTTTCTTAATAAGTTATTTTGCTTCTTATTGTGGGTTACCTATTTAGTTGAAAATTATAAACTTGTTTCTTTTTAAAATGACATTCACTGTCCCTTTGAAGTTTTATGTCTACCTGGAAGAGAATCGAGAGAGAGAGATGGTTTTCCTTAGACAATTCATTTTGCGAGGCTTATCCTGGACCTTTACTATTATATGACTCAAAATACGTAGCAAAAACTTCCATAATGATCCATTGTGATTTTGATCGAAATCTGAGTCTGCAGGCACTTTCTACATCAAATCTTCATCGGACAATGCCGACTTTTGGCGAGTCTTTGGAGATGAGTCCAGACTTCTAGACCTTACTGATATCCCAAAAATATATTCGAAAACAGGGATTGATGAAAGAATTATATATCTATGTACCGTTTGGTCTTTTTATTCTTCTATATTCTGTCTTATGTAATTTACTCATAGGGTTTTCTCTATATAAGAGACCCTAGGGTTCTCTGGAATAAACATATTCTTATTTCCTCTAACATGGTATCAGAGTCTAGGGTTTAGGCTCTCCACCCGCTGCCCCCCCTCCTTGAGCCCGCCGCCCCTTCGAGCTTCGCGGCCCCAGCCCCTCTTGGCCCCCACCGCCGCCCTAGCCCCTCTCGGCCCCAGCCCCACCTCCCACCAGCACTTCTCGGCCCCAGTCCAGGGCGCCTAAGCCCCGCCGCCAACCAACCATGTGCCCTCGGGTGCCGCCCAGCCCTCCTGCACCTGGCCCGTCTCCAGCCACGGCCTCCTCTCTTCACCGCCGGCCGTGACCTAGCCGGCATCCCCTCCCCTGCGGCCCTCTTCGTAGCCGCGTCCGTCATCTCCTATATGGATTTGGGTGCATAAGTCTACATACACACTCGAATCCTATGCAGTCTGTGTAGACATCTATATCTCTGTCTACAAAGTTACCCTAGTTCTTTCTCTGCGACGCTATGTGACCCAGAATCAAAGGTTGATATGCCATCCGTAGGCGCTTTCAAAGGTCCTGCGCCAATCGTCAAGATGGATGGATCGAACTATGAGCTCTGGGCGATGCAGTTCATGAGTCTCATGAAGTCCAATGGTAAGAAGCACATTCTTACCGAAGATGAACCGGCAGAGAAGACATGGATCTATGCCTCTTGGGAGGCTGATGACTCGTATGCCAAAGTCTGGCTCTCAGGAACTTTATCGATGGAGATTGCGAACGATGTTCTCCATCGGCCCACCGCCAAAGCGATGTGGGACATTCTTGCGGCGACATATTCCCAGGTCCGAAATGAAACCAAGATGCTACAACTTCAGCATGGCATATTCACCATGAAGCAGAATGGGCGACCTCTTCATTCCTTGTATACATCCTTGAGGGGGATGTTCGAGAAACTATACATCACTATTCCTCTGACGGCCACACCCGAGCAGCAGAAGACATTCCGTAATGCTACCATGGTAGGCGTACTTCTTGCGGCTCTTGATCCAGAATATGATGCGGCCAGATCACAGATTCTCGCAGATGCTACCATTCCTCCTATGGAGGAGGTTTATCGGAGGCTTAGCCGCATCTCAATTCCCTCCAGCTCGTCTACACCACCTCCCTCTGTGATGGCTGCTTCCAGAGGACGAGGTGGCTCTTCTTTTTCATTCCGTGGCCATGGAAATGGAGGTCGTGGTGGTCGATCTCGTCCACCTTGCAGTTATTGTCGTCGTACGGGTCACTCAGAAGGTACATGCTATTCTAAGCATGGTTTTCCAGCGTCTGCAAGGGTGGCCGAACATGTTGCATCTCCATCCTCTTCTGCTTCGGATCAGCGGTTTGAGGACCTAGTTGCTCGGCTACGGGATATAATGCCTACTGTTCCTACAGATACTTCTGGAGGCTCTTCGGATATCGCTGCATCTGCTTCTGCCAGTACTTCTGCCACAACTAGCACCTCATGTAGTGCTTTTACCACATGTTCTAGTTCAGACATCTCCGATTGGATCATGGACTCTGGTGTAATGCACCATCTCTGTCGAGATAGAGACATACCTATTTCATACAGGGAGATTCCTTCAGGGCGGTCGGTGATGATTGCAAATGGGACTCATTCTCCCATTATTGGATAGGGGGAGGTTATGTTATCCTCTTCCATGCGTCTGAAGAATGTCTTACATGCTCCTGAATTTTGATGAACTTGCTCTCTATTAGTCAGATTACAAAAGATTTGCATTGGTCGCGCTATATTTGACCCATCCTCTCTTATATTTTAGGACATCCTAATGGGCAAAGTGATTGGCTGTGGTTCTGAGCAGGATGGCCTTTACCGTCCGAACCAGAGTTCTTATGCTGGAGTCTCCTCTCATGCTGTTGGATCTGTCTCACCCTATACCTGGCATCTACGCTTTGGTCACCTGCCTCTCCAGAAGATGCGTCACCTTTTGCCTCAGATATCTCCTAGTTCGTCCTTCCGGTGTGAAACGTGTCAATTAGGGAAGCACCATAGAGCTAGCTTCCCAAGTCGTCATAGTCGGAGCAGTAGCTTCCCTTTTGAGTTACTTCATGTTGATATCTGGGGTCCTAGTCGTGTCCCTGAGCACCAAGTGCACAGATTTTATCTTGTCGTGGTCGATGGTTTTTCTCGTTTGTCGTGGGTCTTTCTCTTGAAAAATAAATCTGAAGCTGGTGATGTCATCAAAAATCTTATAAATGAAGTAAACAATGTTTTCTCGTCCAAAGTAAAATATGTTCGTACTGATAATGCATTGGAGTTTTGTTCTCGATTTCTCTCCCAATATTTTGGTCAAAAGGCATTATACACCAAACTACATGTGCCTACACCTCCCAACTGGAGTTGCTAAGAGAAAACATCGTCACCTACTTGATATTACTTGAACTTTTCTTATCCAGAGCTGTGCACCCTATCTCTTTCTGGGGAGATGCTGTTCTTACAGCCTGCTACCTGGTAAATTGTATGCCGTCTACAGTACTTGGGGAGAAAACTCCTCTCTCTATTGTTTTTCCAGATAAAGATTTGTTCTCGCTCACTCCTCGAGTTTTTGGGGTCGTTGCTTTTGTTCATCAGCTATCACCTGGTCTAGACAAGCTCTTACCTAGAGCTGTCAAATGTGTCTTCGTGGGTTATTCTCGGACGCAGAAAGGATACCGTTGCTATGACCCAGTAAATGGGAAGTATTTTGTCAGTGCGGATGTTACATTCTTTGAGTCGGTTATGTACTTTTCACCTGCAGGTGACAGATTGACCTCCAACTCATCTAGTAATGAGGTATATGTTCCTCCTCCTCCTACTGTGAATCTTCCTGTGTCCAGTTCAGTTCCTAATATTGTGTCCGCACCACCATCACATCAGCCTCCACCACCACCACCTCCACCAAAACCACTAATCTCTCCAATACCAAAATTCTATACCCGTCGTTCTGGTCCTGCTCATGCTACACGACAATCATCCAGCACGCCCCAGATTTGTCCAGATGTTACTACTAATGATGGGTCGATTAGTGTGCCTATGCAGGTGTGCCATTACAGGACGACTCGGGCCCGACGAGCTCAGTAGTTGATGATCTTGATGTCCCTATTGCGATGAGAAAGCAGAAACGCAGCTGTGCTTCGTATCCTCTTGCTTCACAGGTTTCCTTTTCATCGCCTTACAGGAGATTTTCAGAGATTTGCAGCGGCTTTATCTTCTGTGGAGATCCCGCAGACATATCAGGATGCATTGAAAATTGATTATTGGCGAATTGCGATGGAGGAGGAGATGGCTGCCTTACAGTCGAGGGGCCACATGGACCCTGGTTAGTGCTCCCTCAGGAGCATCTGTAGTTAGCTGCAAATGGGTATTCACTGTCAAGTATCATGCAGATGGCATCTTGGATCGATACAAGGCACGGCTAGCGGCACGCGGTTTCACTCAGACTTATGGAGTGGACTATATGGATACCTTCTCTCAGTTGCCTGTCACTCCACTCTTCGTATTCTTCTGTCTGTCGCTGTGGTACGTGATTGGCCCTTGTTCCAACTGGATGTTAAAAATGCATTTTTGTATGGGGATCTGCAGGAGGAAGTGTACATGCAGCAGCCTCCCGGGGTTTGCTGCTGAGGGGAGAATCATATGGTGTGCAGACTTCATAAGGCAATTTATGGCCTTAAACAAAGTCCAAGGGCATGGTTTCAAAAGCTTTCCCAGTTATTTTTTTTTTGACACTCTCTTTCCCAGTTATTTGAAGAACAAGGCTTCAAGAGATCCAATGCAGATCACTCATTGTTCATCCAGAAGACTACTCGAGGTACAGTTGTCATCATGGTGTATGTTGATGACATTTTAGTCACAGGAGATGATGCCCAGGGGATAGAGATGACCAAAGCAGTGTTGGGTCGTCAATTTGTTATAAAGGATCTTGGCACCCTACGATATTTTCTGGGACTGGAGTTCACCAGGAATGCACAGGGTCTAGTAATGACCCAGAGGAAATATATTACAGATATGCTGATTGAGACTGGCATGACTGGATGCAGACCGTCTACTACTCCTATGGATCCTAGCATGAAACTGTACGATAATGATACAGAAGAGGTTGACAAGAGAAGGTATAGAGAAATGGTGGGGAAACTTCTTTACATAACTATAACCCGACCTGATATTGCCTTTGCAGTTAGCCGGGTAAGCCAGTTCATGGAATAGCCGAGACAGATACATATGGATGCTATATATATGATACTCAGGTATCTAAATCATCTCCAGGCACGGGATTGTTGTTCAAGAAGGAAACCAATTTATTTGTTTCTGCATGTGCGGATGCTGACTATGCAGGATGCCCTAAGGATCGAAAGTCTACCTCAGGCTTTGCTGTGTTTATTGGTAGCTCTCTAGTTTCTTGGAAAAGCAAGAAACAAACCGTTGTGGCTAGATCCAGTGCAGAATCTGAATATAGGGCTATGGCACAGGCAAGTACAGAAATGATGTGGGTTCGAGCTGTACTAGAAGATTTGCATGTAGATGTACCTCTACCCATGCAACTACAGTGTGATAATCAAGCTGCATTGTTCATTGCCAATAATCCTGCCTTTCACGAGAGAACCAAGCATATTGAAGTAGATTGTCATTACACCAGAGACATAATCCAAAAGGGATTGATTTCTACTTCACATGTTAGTTCTGGGGAGCAGACTGCCGACATCTTCACCAAACCGCTTCTCAGAGGACCATTTCAGAAATGCACTTCGAAGCTGAGCATGATTGATATATATGCTCCATCTTGAGGGGGAGTGTTGAAAGAATTATATATCTATGTACCGTTTGGTCTTTTTATTCTTCTATGTTCTGTCTTATGTAATTTACCCATAGGGTTTTCTCTATATAAGAGACCCTAGGGTTCTCTGGAATAAACATATTCTTATTTCCTCTAACAGGGACGAACAACAACATCATCATATTGTTGGACTTGTGAGCCCATGGCAAGCCATTATGCAATACATGTCATTGCTTTCATTCCATAATTTGAAATAAATCCCAGTTTTACTTTGCACCAATAAGGTTTCTTTTTACATATAGGGTTATGTGCTATGGCCATCTTGATATCATACAGTTGTTGATCTAAAGAATTAGATCATATAAGCTGATGTAGGGTTGTAGATCTAAAGAGTTAGGTTGAGGAAACAACCTACATCAGAAAATGATATTCAAGAAAGATCTCCAACTTGAGAAGAGATGACAATCTTTCTCTAAAGACCAATATCCGACCAACACTTTTGATGCACGCCATCTTCATAGGAATAGAGTTTCAAAGATGTCGAATAAGACAAGATCAAATAGTTGACTTGACGAGGTCGAGATACTTAAGACCCGTATCATATATTGTCACGAACGGGCGCATATCCTTTGATCAAAGATAGATATGCAACTATATGTCTGAGTATGTACATTTGGTAGACAATGTCTATATATCGACGATCTAGTATGCATACACAGGTATGCGAGATATATGATCACTCAAAGGAATTATACATGTTCACACTTGTTGAATTGGGAGATATGAGTTCACTCATGAGATACTAAGGTCATACCGAGTTTCATCAATGGTCACCTTGTTTAGGTAATAAAATAAGAATTCGAGAGTATTAATATATTCTTTGGGAAAGTATATGATCGATATTGTCACTCAATTATCGATTGAGAAGCTTACCGATAATAGATGGACGAAATGGATCTGCATTATGGCATAAAATGTCGATTTCAATTGCATATTAGTGAGCCAGAGAAATGAAATATCGGCGACATGTCACCGATATTTTGCCCAAATCGATCTCAACTGACGAAAATATGAAGGAACATATTAATATTCGCCATGTTGATACCCATTTCGCCTCCTTATCGAAAGCGAAATATCAATGAAATGTCAGTGAAATTCGCTGGCATTTTGAGCCATGATTTGAACTTCGGATTTATTCAAAGTCTTCCAGTATGCAGGGTTATATGGACATGTTGACTATTCCAATGATGTGAGGATGTTGGAGTCGATCAGAGCACATGGTTAAACATATTAAGGGTGCGTTTGGTTCGTGGGTTATCCAGGGGTGGATAACCCGGTTTTGTGTTTGTGTGTTTGGTTGGTGGGTTAAGGGTTGGGAGGGTTTGTGTGATGTGATTGTATTGGAATTTGAAAAAGTTGGTTGTTATTATGGTATGAATGTATTGAAATTTGAAAAAGTGGGTGGTTGTTGTGATGTGATTGTATTGAAGTTTAAAATAGTGAATAGAAGTTGAGTATTTTATGATTTTTAGATGATATGATGGTATAATATATATATTTTTGATTGGAAAGAGAGTGGGCCCCACTAGTGGGTTGGAAATATGGGTTTTGGGGGGTAACCCACCCAAAGTGGAGGGTAACCCCCGAACCAAACGCACCCTAAGGGTTCATACTTTCTCGTCAATTCATCGTGGTTGCTGTGTACATTTTAGTTGCACATCTGCCTCCAATTTGTTCTATTTCGAATTGGTTTACAATTTTCATAGAAAGTTCTAGGATGGAGGCTTTCTGAATTTACACACCCCTTAACATTTTTGGTTGCATTACAGACTAGAACCCAATGATTGAAATGCTTGGTTGCACACCGAGGGGATGGAGCATGGAGCTATGTTTGAACTGGGGGAAGATGATTTCCCTCAATTTATCCTACGTGCATATGTTCTTTATTCAAGTTTTCAATTGCCTAGTAACGTGGAAATATCCTTTTTCTCGTGAGGTTAGTGTTTTGAAGCCAATGGGTGACCATCAGAAATTAAGGGTTATGTTTCAGCCTATAATTCACGCCCCCAAAACTCAACAAGAAGATAAGTATTGGGGAACAATTTCAAGATAAGGTGAATGTTGTCATCTTCCTATGTGAATGCAATCATATCACAGCTACAGACCTGCAAATTCCGCCGTTCATTGTAACACAACACTTATATCACTTCTCCTATCCACCATGTTGGGAGGTTGTACTAGGCTTATGACCCACTTCCAGAATGGTTGATTATTTTCATTGTGGTGAACATGTTTTTAAAAGATGGCACATTTCATTGTATATAAGAAAACTTTTGACACATCTCATGTTGTAAACTAGATTTTTGTGATGTTTGATTGCATGATGTTCCACTTTCTCTTACTTGTGATCATGAAGCACACTTTGGTCTTTTCTGAGTATTTCTCTACAATGTAGCACATCATATCAACTAAGTGATGGGTAAATGTGAAGAAGTTAACATGTCTTTGGGGAATTTATTGATATGTATTGTACTGGGGGAAATTGTCGAAATGGGATCTAATTCCCCAAGTTGAATTTGTGTAGAACAACTCCACCAATAGGTCCACCTGTAAATCACCATTTGAGAGTGTATGACTTATTCGATTCAACATTTTTTTGACCATATACTTGTTGCCATGCATTAGAGGACTACCTCAAATTATTACCCCAAATACCAGGCCGAAGCCAACCTACACTGCAGAGAGATTGAGTTTAGTGTTGGAGAGCTATTAATGGTTTAAATTGAGTTAAAAAACGGATATTTAAGATATCTTGACCTTATTAGCCAAAATGTTTATCTTATAGATCTTGCCTGATTAGCCAAAAACGTTTATCTTTCAGATCTTCCACCTGGATTGACTTTAGGACTCAAGTGTAGACTGTGTACTAGCAGGGACCCATGGTCCGTATTCAGATTTCAGGACCTTACGAAACTCCAGAGAAAAAACTGAAGGGGTCGAGGAGTCTTTGTTTTTGCTACGAACGACTGTGTAAATCCCCCCCCCCCCCCCCCCCCCAAAAAAAAAAAAAACTTTGCTACATTTCCTGTAACGACATTTTAATCTAGTCTAACGGGGGATGTGCTCTTAACTTGGACTGGCAGAGGACTATTATTAAACCTTTGCCTTTTATTCAAAAAGCCGAATCTGAAAAAGAAGAAAGAAGTCCGGTGCCCTCCCCGTATGTTACCTCCATGAGACTTGGACGAAAAGAGAACGACTCGGCGGCCTTACTCATCGAGATCACAAGCCCTTATCCTCACATTCTTTCCCAAGAGCTAGCCGACCAACTCTTTCAGCATAGCGTCTTGCCACTGTTCATATCTTCAATCTCTTTGCATTTCATGGGGGCAAATGGACATATGACAACATAATGGATGCCCAATATCAACCACTGGTTCCACTCCACCTACTCTAGATAACATATGCATAATAGATAGAAGACATAGCTGATGTTCATGATATGACCGTTATATGAGGTCTTTGTAGATGCTACTTGGTCAAATGGAAAGATTGTTTATTAGCAAATTGTACATGGATCGATGAAAACGAATTCTACTAGCTCCAACCTCATCTACTTCAGAGCTATCACAATTCCATCCACCCTCTTTCCATCCATCTCTCCACGACAAACATTCTTGTGTGACTTCCTAGTTTAAAGCTGCCAGCCTCAACTGACTTTGCACCCTCCATTGCACAACATCTGCACAACCTGACCAATGTTGATCTGTGGTTTACCCTCTAAGGGGATGCGAGTAAGATGCATATCCTTCCCGTTATTTCGTCTCTCTTGACTCGTGGTGTATGCTATACAATAATTAATTTGGTGAACTATTATATTGGAATTAATTTCTTAAATTTATGTTAAAAGTTTTAACGCGTTCGAAAAAGTCATGGATGAAAATCATGCTACGTAGCTATTCAAATAGTTGGGTATTTTTCTTTTCTGAATACATAAGTTTTTCTAGTCGGATTAGGTTTTTTTCTGCACTTAGATTGCATTAATCTGAAGGTGAAGATGGTTTCAAATGTAAGAAAACTTTGGCACGATAGGAACGAATTGTGGATTTAATGCAACTTAAGAGGCAATACAGTGAAAAATTATGAATGATCGAGATTACACTAGGATATATACTCTGTCATGAACTCCTAATATGCTTCAGAAGAATCTGTTTTCTATATTTCCAACTTTGGGAAGTAATGCATCTCTAAGGTTTCAACGGGAGAAGGTAGAAATATTTGTTATCTCAACTTGGTGCCAGAATCTTGAGATCTCTCTTACCTAAGGGCTCACTAGAATGCTCACTATACACGTCCCCATCACGATTGCGAGTGACATGGAAGGCGAGTTTCAAAATAATTATTTTTAGGCGAAGAAGTTAAATATTTTTTTTAAGGTCCTTATGGTCACACATAATAGTTCGAAGACACAGTCTAACAAAATTGCTAATTGTGTAAATGGATCTAAATTTATAAGAGTTGTCGTGTAATCGTGGAGATTACATGGGTTTTAAATATAAATGACGATGAAGTGTGAAAAACACTTGTTATATGATTTTAAAATATAAACATGAGAACCTTATCTTCTAGTTTCCTATTTCTAAATAATTTATGGTAATAGTTGAATTTCATTAATGACGTATATTAAAAATTTAACATTTGCATGAATCAGTTAAAAGGACATACATGTAATTTTCTTATGTAATTTCTTATTTGAGTTACGCTCAAGTTGAGGAGTCCTGATTTCTTATTGAGGATGGAATCACGATCCAAGTTGAAATGGAATCATTACATGTTTAAGCAGCCAAGCAAACTAGAGGAACAACATTAACACATTACAATGATTCAATTTTGAAATCGAGTCCTATGTATCAAACACGCATTAGAATAGTGAATGATACGCTTTATCCAAGTGTATTTTGAAGATCGCGGATGCGAAGCACAATCTTTAAACAAGGGTTTTTGGCAGGGTGCTTTGCTCGCACTTTGGATTGGGAAAGGAATTTTCCCATCATTGTCATTTACATTTTCTCCTTCTCTCTTTATGGCCTAATAATGTTGGCACAGGGAGGGTTGGGGGGGGGTTAGATTTTCCCTTGTGAGAGACACTTGGTCTTGGTTGGGTGTAATTGTATGCTGATTCCCAATTGCTTTTTTGAAAGGAAAAAGGGTGATCGTCAATAAGACTCATGCCCAAAAACTTTTTATGACAATAACCATATAAGGATTTTGCACATGCAAGGGAAGTGTCGATTTCCAAATGATTGCCCAATCCTCCTTTGGAATTGTAGCTTTAATTTTGCCTTGGGCCTTCACAACCGAGAAGTATGATCACAACCATGTTGTAAGACTTGGGACGCTACTAATGCCTTTTGTTATCATAAAAATGGTGGTCACTGTATGTATTAGATGCTCCTAACGTGTGAAATATGGTAGTAAAACTGTTGTCCCAAACTACATTGACCGGGGGATTATTGATCGATGATTCCACTTTCCGTCCTTGTTTTGTTCAAGCCTTATGCATGTCGAATTGTTCACCTTGACATCACATGGTTTCGAACTGGTTTTGTGTTCCACACTTTAAAACATTATAAAATTGGTTATAAATCTCGTGGCACGACTAGTTCCTCATTGTATGTCCTAGTCCTCATTAACACCAAAGCTTTGGAATTGTTGTAAATGAATGTGGTGATCGTTCGTGCTTGATCCACCACCTTTCTTACAATTTTCTTCTTGCCGAAGTCCTTCAAGATTAAGTCAATGCAATGTGATGCATACAATAAAAAGGTTGTAGTTTCTAGAAGCCATTATTATTCCATTTGATTTCTTGAAATTGATGCATTTCTGTAATTGTACGAACAATATTATTGTTCCCAACCTTTTTGATGATTGTCTTCGATAAATTCTTCGATGTTTTTGGTCATATGTGAAGATGGATGAACACTTTTTTTTAAACTATCTTCTCTTCACAAAGATAAGAAAGATAATGATTTGCTTCCTCTTGTAACTCTTTCAACCATCACACATTAAGGTCATCGCATGCTCTGGGCTCCTTCTCTTCATCCATAATGTACTTGTCACCACTTACTTCTCCATGGCAAGATACCTGTTCACTACATCGTATGATGTGGGAACTTTCATTACAATTCCTGATCCAACAATCTCATTGATTGCATGTTGTAAAAAATGTTCATTAACAACGTTCGCAGGAATGCTCTCCCCAGAAAGCAACTTGTTAATGATCCTTTCTACCCTCCCATAAGCATGCAAAAAGTTATTGATAGTCTTCTATCCTGTTATCCTGCTTATATTGTAGTGCATGGAACTTCTTTCCTTCAAGAATTACTCAGCTCCATTCCATTTGTATTTATTCGGGTAACACTTCCAAAACCATTCCCACTGCCCTTGACACCACATATTTCCTACTTCTCATAGTCACGCCTCATGAATCCTTCTATTGCTCTCTTGTATGCCTTGCCTTCTTCTCAATTGGAACCTGAATATCGTCTGTGTAGACAGTCATCTTCAGATCAGATAGAACATTGGTCACTTCTCAAACATAAACTCATTCAATTCTTCATCTCTTCTCGCCTTCTATTTATCCTTCTCCTTTTCCTCCTCCAAGTTGGCCTTCACAAGCTCTCCAACATTCTTTAGGCAACATGAGTACTTGACAACGTTCTTGTGGTTGCCAACAAGATGGTGACCCAATCCAATGATTCCGATTGCCAACAAGATTGTGACCCAATCTAGTGATTCCTATTCCACTGGGTCTCTTCTCACAAGATTACATTCAGGCTTGGAGTTGTTACCATAAGGTGCGGTGGCATACCTCTATCCAATCTCCCTATTATCTCTATAAGCATCATATGTTTGGATTCTCGAACAAAAAATGGCTGGAACACACTTGAAATACATGCGCACACACACGCCGAACCACTGATGTAGACTAGTTAGTTATTACCTATTCGGGTTGGCTATTGAGTCAAGGCTCGATGAGCCAGGCTCGGGTTCGACTCGATAAGGGCTCGTAATCCTGGCTAATTAAGCTATCGAGCCGAGCCCGAGCCAGAATTTTGGGCTTGATAGATTAATGAGCCGAGCTCGAGCTCGAGCTGAGCCTTGTTCGGCTCGATAACTTGATAAGGGGCTCTATAAAGAATATATATAGCATGTTCAACAATCAGTACCTATATCTATAGTTGTAGCTGTCTACGTATGTAGTAATTAAATATGTATATTGTACCCAACCAAAGTGTAGGTCGATACAATTTTGTTTCATGAGCACCTTAGAACTATATATGTCCATATATGTGAATGTGAATTCCAACGTGGCAATGTTCCATATATATTATATTGTAGATCTAATTACGATCTCATGTTATTGTACATCTTTAAATAGGAACATATTTGATAATACATATTATCCACTAACGTGCCAACCAATATTATGTTTTTCTAAGGAACATATAGCTACATTTATATTTATGTTCTTATAGGTTATAATTAGAAAATTACTAACGAGCAAATAAGATATTACAATATATAATATAATTTAACTTCTGAAATGTAACTTAGATAGTGATCTACTGGTAAGGAAGATAGTCCCTTAAAGAAGAGGTCATGAGTTCAAGCCTAGGCATTACAGTTTTATACCAAAAAATCCCATTTTCCTTAACGAGTCAGACTTGGCTCGAGCCCAGACTTAATAACGGGCTCGGCTCGAGCCTTATCGAGCTCGCTAAGAGGCTCGTGCTCACCGAGCCCAAACTCGAGCTCGAGCCCAAGCCAGGGCTTGGCTTGGCTCGTTAGGCTCGATAGTCAGCCCTACTACCTATTAATTATTACTAATTTACTAAGTTAATTGTAATTTCGGATGTATTAAAGTAATTATTACTAAAATAAATAAAATCCCTAAAATATGGACTCAATATTGTTTAACACATAGATGGCAATACAACGATATTATCGACGATATATCACCGATACATCGGTATCGATATTCATATAGATATCCTTTGCTAGGATATCGACTGATATATCGGTGAGATTTTGGCAATATATCATCATATCGAGTTATATCACTCGAAATTGAATGGTTTAAGTACAAAATTTCTTGGATATCAACCGATATCGTTGATATTTCGTTGATATCTCGTCGATATCTATATATCAATGATGTTACCATTGTAAATTTGATTTCGCTACTTATTTTTCTACTCCTAGTATTAAAACACATCATAAATTATATATTTTGTTTCGGATCAGGGGCGTTGCCCCCGCACCCCCGCACCCCGGCAATTACTCCCCCTTGACCCCCTAGGCTCGCTAACCAGGCAACGAGACCCTCGTCTGGTAGGGTATGATGCTACTGAGGGGTGCATATGATGGTTCTTCAAGTGGTGGACTTCACCCTCTTTGGCAATAGAGATGAAAACAAGTCTAACGTTGATCAACTTATAATCACAGGGCCAGAATACATCTCAGCAGTCAGCTCAGCTGTCAACATTAACAACTAGCGATTTGTGCGATACAATGTGTATCAATACGCTAAATACACCTCATTCTTGTATATAAATGTATATTTGCATGTTATTTATTATTTTAATAACTAAGATATTCGTGAAAAATAGCTTTTTACGCCATTTTTGACCAGGAGGACCGACATGATATTGATGTCGATATTTCCTACCTTTCCTTCCATGGAACTCTTGGTTCTAAACCGCTTATGACTAGGTAATCTCTTTTAAAATATTGATTAATTTACATTTTTTCGTTTATTTTTGTGAATAGATAAATCTTTATACCAAAGAAACATTGTTTTATTAATCATTATGTACATTTTTTGAATCAAATGACTCATCTCGATGTTATTCACTATCTTCCATGAACAGAACATGTGTTCTAAGTGTGCTTAACTTAGCTACTTTGATTTTAATTCCACTATTTATTGATCACCAACCAACATTTTCAATATGATCGATGTGTCATCTAAGTGTATATTTGTAAGTTATTTAATGTTTAAGAACTTGGATTAAATCCATTTCCATTATCTATAAGTCAACAATCAACATTAACATCGATATGTTCAATATGACCGATATGTGCGATATATGGGGTATAAATGACCAAAATGTATGATATAAGTGTGTATTTGTAGGTTATTTATTATTTTAACATCCTGGATGATCTTAATTTCTGAAAAAAATGACAAAAAATATTAATATGGACTTAATATTGTTTAACACATAGATGGCAATATAACGATATTATCGAGGATATATCACCGATACATCGGTATCGATATTCATATAGATATCCTTTTCCAGGGTATCAGCTGATATATTGGTGAGATATCGGCGATACATCATCATATCGAGCCATATCACTCGAAATTGAATGGTTTCCGTACAAAATTTATTGGATATTGACCGATATCGTCGATATTTTGTTGATATCTCACTGATATCTATATATCAATGATGTTACTGTAGAGGTTTATATATGTTACGATGTACTGTTTCGTATTTTCTATTTATATATTGTACGTCTCTGTAATTTACCCAAGGGTTTTCTCTATATAAGAGACCCGAGGGCTCTATGGAATAATCATCAGAGTATTGTTTACTCTAACATGGTATCAGAGCCCTAACCCTAACCTAGGGTTTTCTCCACTCGCCCCCCCCGCCGCCGCCAGGCCTTCCATCCCACCACCAGCCCCTGCCAGGGCTCCGCCAGCGCCCGCCAGCCTCCGCCAGCGCCAGCCAGCCTCCGCCAGCGCCAGCCAGCACCCGCCAGCACCCGCCAGGCGCCCGCCAGCCCCAGCCAGCACCCGCCAGGCCTCCGCCAGCCCCAGCCAGCCCCCATGGTGTGCAGACTTCATAAGGCTATCTA
Source organism: Ottelia alismoides (assembly GCA_037367405.1). NCBI lineage: Eukaryota > Viridiplantae > Streptophyta > Magnoliopsida > Alismatales > Hydrocharitaceae > Ottelia > Ottelia alismoides. The sequence goes on from JAZKJV010008443.1 coordinate 332,711, forward strand.
CGACCTCAAACAGAGTCCCCGAGCATGGTTCCAGAAGCTTTCCCAGTTAATTGAACGACAGGGGTTCAGGAGGTCAAATGCGGACCATTCACTGTTCATCCAGAAGACTCCTAGAGGTACAGTTGTTGTTATGATATATGTTGATGACATCTTGGTTACAGGAGATGATGCTCAGGGGATTGAGATAACCAAGTCCCTGTTGGGAAGCCAGTTCATTACGAAGGATCTGGGCACGATACGATATTTCCTGGGGATAGAGTTTGCAAGAAATGCATAAGGAATGGTGATGACTCAATGAAAATATGTCACAGACTTGCTAGTTGAAACAGGAATGACTGGATGTAGACCTTCAAGTACACCTATGGACCCAAGCATGAAGCTGTACGACGATGATACCGAGGAGGTGGACAGAAGAAGGTACAGAGAGATGGTGGGTAAGCTCTTATACATTACTATAACTCGACCGGATATTGCCTTTGCAGTAAACCGGGTGAGTCAATTTATGGAGCAACCGAGGCAAGTTCATATGGATGCCTTGTATATGAAATTGAGATATCTGAAGTCTTCCCCAGGCACAGGGTTACTATTCAGGAAAGATACAGATCTGTCTATTTCAGCTTGTGCAGATGCAGATTATGCAGGATGTCCAAGGGATCGTAAATCTACTTCTGGATTTGCTATCTTCATAGGAAGCTCTTTAGTTTCTTGGAAAAGCAAGAAACAGACTGTTGTGGCGAGATCCAGTGCTGAATCCGAGTACAGAGCCATGGCACAAGCAAGCGCAGAAATGATGTGGGTTAGAGCAGTCTTAGAAGATTTGAATGAAGATGTCCCATTGCCTATGAATCTCCAATGTGACAATCAGGCATCATTGTTTATTGCCAACAATCCAGCCTTTCATGAGAGAACAAAGCACATAGAGGTGGATTGTCATTATACTAGGGACATGATTCAGAAGGGCTTCATTTCCACTTCTCATGTCAGTTCAGAGGACCAGACTGCTGATATATTCACCAAGCCATTGCTCAGAGGACCTTTCCAGAGATGTTCTTCCAAGCTGAGCATGATAGATATCTATGCTCCATCTTGAGGGGGAGTGTAGAGGTTTATATATGTTACGATGTACTGTTTCGTATTTTCTATTTATATATTGTACGTCTCTTTAATTTACCCAAGGGTTTTCTCTCTATATAAGAGACCCGAGGGCTCTATGGAATAATCATCAGAGTATTGTTTACTCTAACAGTTACCATTGTAAACTTGATTTCGCTACTTATTTTTCTACTCCTAGTATTAAAACACATCATAAATTATATATTTTGTTTCGGATCAGGGGCATTGCCCCCGCACCCCCGCAGGGGGACGCACCTACTCCCCCTTGACCCCCAGGCTCTCTAAATGGGCAGCGAGACCCCCGTCTAGTAGGGTATGATGCTACTGAGGGGTGCATATGATGGTTCTTTAAATGGTGGACTTCACCCTCTTTGGCAATAGAGATGAAAACAAGTCTAATGTTGATCAAGTTAGAATTACAGGGCCAAAATACATCTCAGCAGTCAGCTCAGCTGTCAGCATTAACAACTAGCGATTTGTGCGATACAATGTGTATCCGTGCGCTAAATGCACCTCATTCTTGCATATAAATGTATATTTGCATGTTATTTATTTATTTAATAACTAAGATGATCTTAATTCGTGAAAAAAATAGCTTTTTACACCATTTTCAACCAGGAGGACCAATACGATATTGATATCGATATTTCCTACCTTTCCTTCCATGGAACTCTTGGTTCTAAACCCCTTATGAATAGGTAATCTCTTTTATAATATTGATTAATTTACATTTTTTCATTTATTTTTGTAAATAGATAATCTTTATACCAAAAAAACATTGTTTTCATTAATCATTATGTACATTTTTTGAATCAAATGACTCATCTTGATGTTATTCACTGTCTTCCATGAACAAAATAGGTGTTCTAAGTGTGCTTAACTTAGCTACTTTGATTTTAATTCCAATATTTATTAATCACCAATCAACATTTTCAATATGATCGATACGTGCTATATAAGGGTCATAGATGATCTATATGTGTCATCACAGTGTATATTTGTAAGTTATTTAATGTTTAAGAACTTGAAATAAATCCATTTCCAATATCTATAAGTCAACAATCAACATTAACATCGATATGTTCAATATGACCGATATGTGCGATATATGGGGTATAAATGACCAAAATGTATGATATAAGTGTGTATTTGTAGGTTATTTATTATTTTAACATCATAGACGATCTTAATTTTTGAAAAAAACGACAAAAAATAGTTTTTTGATTCATTTTCGACATCTACACCGATATCGTCGTTATATCTTTTTCCGGACGGATCGCTACAATATCGATATTTCCTACACTGGTTTAACATGACATATGAGTTCACATGTTACAATTTTTAAGAGAAATCAATGTTAATCTTGAGTAGGCATGGGCAAGTCCATCAGAAAGATAAAAGTTTTATAATAAATCTCCTTAAGATCCCAATATATATAGAAATCATCTAGGAAAAACTCGAGAATAAGAAAGAACTTGCCAAGTAAGAAATCCAACTCAAAGTCCATTTAAAATCAATAAAATACCTTAGATACCTTCTCCAGAAATCATTGCACATTCAACAACACTAGCATCACTGATATTGCCGATGTGGGAGCTGGTATCCTTCACATTGGTTTAAATATTGGAAAAATTACAAAGGAATCTCTAATTGTGACCAATATACCATGATATAACAATGAACGCGATTTTAAAAAATGTGAGGTGGATCAAGACGGTTTTCTGTAAGCGAGGCGAGACGTAAGCCTCTGTTTTTAAGTTAAAAACTATACAAATATAGAACTTTGTAATGTTAGAAATAAGAATGCATTAAAGTCCGTGACATGAAAGTTGTAACATTGATTAACAAAATGAGAAAGTTTATAGTGTCCAGCTTATGAATATAAAAAGGAGACAAGTTTCTAAAAAATAATAATGTAAGTTTCAAAACAACATCCATTAAACTAGCATATTATCCTTAGGAATAATTTCCACCAAAATGTCATCTTGCACCATCATCATCATCATCACCGTTGCTACTTATTGGATCCTCCAATGAGTCGTCATCATACTTCACAACCACCACCTCATCGTCGTCTTCATCATTTTGTCCCTTACTTTCTTCGAACTCATCTTCGTCAACATCCACAATATTTTTTCCTATAAAATAGAAAGTAGCGAAATTTAAAAGCATGACTCCCCTAAGTTTTCATCAAAGAAGCAACACAAAATGTGATTTGTGTTACCTTTCCTATGATGATTCTTTCGTTTCTTCTTTTGTCGTCTCCCTCCATATTCCTCGACAATATCATTATTTGGCATGTCGAATAGGAATGTTTTCACCAAGTTTATGAAAAACTTCAACTTCACTTTCACTTAATTGGAGTTCGGAAATCCATTCACCATCTGAATCAACATCGTTCAAGCAAAGGGGATCTTCCAATTTTTTTCACTTCTTTTTTCTTCAACTTTAAGTTGAACATTTAAGTTGAACATGCAGAATACCAGGTCATTGAGTTTTTCCTGTCTCTAGTTAATTTTTTCGTTTGGTATGGACCTACCATTGAGAAATCAAATGTTACATGATACATCACACGTGTTACAATGTTGTAAATTCAACATGTGAATGTAAGCTATGCCAATCTTGAGGAATCACCCAATTGAAGGAGCTCCGGTTACGCTCACATGCAGATGCGCTACATGTCAAGCTTAAAATGCACATTGCAAATTTCTTCAGTTCAAGAGTTTCATCCCCATAGAGTTGTCATTAATCCGCTATAATTGATAGCAAATTATGGTTAAGTGGAATTTTAAATGAACTTAACATATATATATATATATATATATGAGAAAAGGGATCCTACTCCATGGAGTAGGTAACTTACCTACTCCATTTTCTTCTTTTTCAATTTTTTTTAATTTTTTTGAAAAATACTTCCATGGATTTTCATAACTATATCCCTCTAATATGTCATTCAAATTTCGTCAGAAACAGAGACTCCTACGGCCTCCATCCAGACATTCATTTTTTAACGGTCACAGATTTGCTGTATTTTTCATGTTCTGGATGGAGGCCGTAGGAGTCTTTGTTTCTGACGAAATTTGAATGACATATTAGAGGGATATAATTATGCAAATCCATGGAAGCATTTTTCAAAAAAAGTAAAAAAAATTGAAAAAAAGAAAGTGGAGTAGGTAAGTTACCTACTCCATGGAGTAGGATCCCTTTCCTATATATATATGAAAAAAAAAATAAATACCATGACTTCTTTTCTTTCGTGTCTCAATGGCACCCGACCATTCAAACAACCCTCTTGCATTGATGAAAGAACTTATTTGCAAATTAATTTTTAGCTTTTCCTCCCTATCAACAGTCAACCTTTCCAAACAAGACAACCATTTAACTTTAAATTCATAATCATCTCTAAAAGATGGATCATGTTGGTATTGAGGGTTGACGAGCATGTAAATGGGTATGTAGTTGCTTGTCCCATCTCCTGTCAATAATTTTTCATATTGGCTTGTATTTTCCTTCATTAATACCCACGTTTTTTAAGACCAAGTTTCGAGCAATTTATTCTTTCGTCCTATCCATGCTTTTATAAATGAACCCCATCGGTGGATACCTTTCAGAGTCGACCATTCTAAGCACCATTACCAAAGGCTTTGTCATCCGGATCACATTCGCCATGCTAGGCTAGGATGATCTACTTTTCAAAATAATGTTTTTTACACTTCTACCTTGAGCTTCAGTGCCGTAGGAGCTGATTTTCCATGTTTTTGAAGTGAAAAATGACTCAAGTGGATCTTTGGCTTGAAGCACTCTCTGCAATGTAAGGAAAGCTGTAGCAAAATGAGTGATGCCATGCTGAACCATATCTCCATCAACATGTTTCCTCAACATTGCTAAAACTCAACCATGAGTGTAAATGTAGTTGATAATCTTTTTTACCTTCTTAAAGACTGACTCATGCAAGGGCAATTTCAAGGTATCCTCCAGCATGAGATTGATGCGATGAGTTGCACATGGAGTCCAATATAAGTGCTTCCTTTTTTGCACCAACATCTCTCTAACTGCCTTGTAAGTGGCACCCTTATCAGTGATGACTTGTATGACATTGCTTTCTCCAACCTCCTCAACAACCTCAATAAGCAAATTGAATAGAAACAAGACATTCTTGATTTCTTCGAACACATCAATGGATTTCGAGAACCATGTGCCCTTAGGGCTATTCACCAAAAAGTTAATCAAAGTGTGACCTTTGACATCCGTTCAGCCATCCGACATAATGTTGCACCCTACCTCTCTCTAGGACGCCTTAGCATCATCCATCAATGAATTTATCGTGCTCACTTCTTCCTTCAAGATCCAAGTTCTCAATTCATGCATAGTTGGAAATTTCAAGCCCCTCCTAAAGTTGCCAATGTCTTGTACCATTGCCGCATACGAAGGACTAGTGGCAACATTGAAAGAGAGCCAATTTTCTATGAAAAATATCCCTATGCTTTGGCAACACCTCCTCCTTTCTTCCTTTCTCCAAGACACATTCGACGTGACTTGTGCTTCATTTTCTGGAGTAGTTGCACATCCACCACTTCCGCTTGTCATTCCAGCTCTCCGTCCTCCCACAAAAAGATCTATAGAACCTCTAGCTTGTTGAGCTCCACTTGATCCGGTAGGTACATGCTCACCAAAATCAGTTCCTCACTGCATTGCATATGTACCCGAGGTTGCAAAAATCGGTAGTCGGTACTCGATCGGTTGGGTCACTGACTAAGGATTAATCGTTAGTCGGACGACTAATCAGATTTAGTCAGACTTTAATCGGCTTTGAATTCTATGATTATTTTAAATATATAATTCATTTTTATACATATATTTACATAGATTTTGTACATTTTTATATTATCATCATAAAATAAAAAAAGTAATCGAATTAAAATAAATCACTGAGTATATTATAATAAGTTTGCTTATAAAAAAAGCAAAACATATAAGAATATGGTATCTCCAAGCAAAAAACTGGTCGACTATTGTACCTAGTCGGAATTAGTCGGTACTCGGTCGACCACCCCACTGACTAGACTAGTCGGACCTACTAGTCGGGCCAGTCGGGCGACTTTTACAACCATGCCCACTCAACGAACCTCCTCCATCTCTTCAAGTGATATTTTTTTATCCAACTATTTCTTCATAAAAAACAACTTGATTTCATTATCCACTTCTGGCGATACATTTGGGCAACCACTAATATTCTTGTTATTTCTCGCTAACCAATACCACTTGTAACGAGCTTATTACAAAAGTTACAACTCTCATATCTTTATCCTTTGTTCTCCCTTTAACTCAACATCTTTACAATATTTCCATGTAATATTCGATCTATCACACACACTATCTTGTCCCTTTTTCTTTCTTGAAGCCATTTTTGAAATAGGACAATGGCATAGAACATTACATATCATACTATAAATACATATATTTATATTATAATTAAATAAACTTATATATTTTGGACTCTTTTCAACATGGATTTAAGCAAACATACAGATTTCGTTGAGGCGTTCCCTATTTGCGACGCGTTGCATCGCCCGAATGCAATGTAAAATTGGCAAGGGCTGCTACATCGCAGCCTAGATGTAGTTCAAAATTTGCAAAGGTTCTCGCATGAGGAACACATGCGGGTAATTAAGCTAGTTCCGCTGCATCACCGCCCGGATGCAGTCCAAAATTTACAAGGGTTCTCGCACAATGGACACATGCGAGTAAATAAGTTAGTCCAAAAGAGATTGCAACGGAAGTTGCGGATTGGTAGTTGGAATATTGGCACTTTGATTGGAAAATTGATGGAGATAGTGGATACGATGGAAAGAAGGAAGATTCATATACTATGTCTTCAAGAGACTAAATGGGTTGGAGAGAAAGCAAGGGAGATCGAGAAGACATGCTTTAAACTTTAGTATTCATGTAAAGATAAGGGTAGAAACGGTGTTGGAGTGGTTGTTCACAAGGATTTGAAGGATTGTGTGGTTGAGGTGCAAAGATTCGGGGATCGGATTATTTTGCTAAAATTGGTGCTTGAAGAAAAATTCTGAATATAATCTCAGTTTATGCACCGCAAATTGGTTTAGATGAAAGGACTAAACAAGCTTTTTGGGAGGATCTAGATAAGATTTTACAAGGAATCCCACAAAGAGAGATGATTTGCATAGGTGGAGATCTTAATGGACATGTGGGAAAAGATGCTTCAGGGTATGCTAATGTTCATGGAGGACATGGTTTTGGGGATAGAAATGAAGAGGGAAAAGTCATCCTGGATTTTGTAAGGGCATATGATCTTTTCATAGCAAACACTCTCTTCAAGAAGAGGGAGGAGCATTTAATTACTTATAAGAGTGGGCCAACGAGAACACAGATAGATTACTTTGCGTTGAGGAGAAGAGATCGGTTGTGTTGTAAAGACTGCAAAGTAATCCCAGGAGAGAGTTTGACAACCCAACATCGCTTGTTAGTCTTGGATGTACAAATAAAAGGGCTGGTAAAGAAAAGGAGGATTCCTAAGATCACTAGAACTAGATGGTGGAATCTTCCGCTGAAGCAATCGAGCTTCCGGGAGAAGGTTTTAGAAGATTTATCTTGGGATTGTAGTGGAAGTGCAAACGAGATGTGGGAGGCAGTAGCATCTTGTATCCGAAAGGTAGCCAAAGAGATGCTAGATGAGTCAAAGGGAGGAGTCCCAGGTCAAAAGGAGACTTGGTGGTGAAGTGAAGGGGTGCAGGAGAAGCTAAAAATTAAAAGAGCATGCTTTAAAGCTATGTCTAATGATAGAACAGAGGAAACTGTCACAAACTACAAAATAGCAAAAAAGGAAGTAAAGAAGGCTGTAAACGAAGCTAAGTCGAAAGCTTATGAAGTTTTCTATAAAAATCTCGACTCTAAGGAGGGCCAGAAGGTTATATTCAGGTTAGCCAAAGCAAGAGAAAGAAAGACCAAAGACCTTTCTCAAGTGAGATGCATTAAGGACGTGCAAGTGAGATGCATTAAGTCACGTGCTTGTTACTCAGAAGGATATAAAGACCAGGTGGGAGCAGTACTTTCATAAACTTTTCATTGGGGAAGGAAATAGAGAGATCACTTTAGGTGATCTAGCTAGTAGTGAAAGTTACTTGAATCGTGCAAGCTATAGACTGATACAGAGAAAGGAAGTAGAGGAGGCTTTCAAGGTTATGAGACCTGGGAAAGGTGTAGGACCGGATGACATCCCTGTAGAAGTATGGAAAGTTTTAGGTGAGTGCGGTTTGACTTGGCTTACGAATCTATTCAATGTTATTTGGCGAAGCAAGAAAATGCCTGAAGATTGGAGGAGTATCGTGGTGCCTCTTTATAAGAATAAAGGAGACATTCAAAATTGTTCAAATTATAGAGGTATCAAGCTGATGAGTCACGCTATGAAAATTTGGGAAGGTGTGATCGAGAGAAGGTTGAGGCAAGTTTCCAACGTCAAAGAAAACCAATTCGGATTCATGCCAGGTCGCTCTACTATTGAAGCCATTCATTTGCTGAGGAGAACAATGGAGATTTATAGAGCTAAAAGGAAGAACATCCATATGATCTTTATTGATCTGGAGAAGGCTTATGATTCTGTCCCTCGAGAGATATTGTGGAGAGTTTTAGAGAAGAGACAAGTGCCTGTCCTATACGTTAACCTCATAAAGGACATGTATGATAGGGCTTTATCTTGTGCAAGGACTCCATCTGGGAAGACTGTCTATTTTGACATCAACATTGGTTTACATCAAGGTTCAACTTTGAGTCCATTTCTTTTTATTTTGATTATGGACGAGTTGACAAGTTACATTCAGGATGAGTTATCTTGGTGTATGTTATTTGCTGATGATATTGTGTTGATTGACGAGACTAGAGATGGAGTAAATGGGAAGCTTGAGGTCTGGAGACATGAGTTGGAGAGTAAAGGATTTCGTATAAGTAGGGCTAAGACAGATTATATGGAGTGCACCTTTGATGGAAGCAATGGTGAAGGAATTGAGGTGAAGATTGGTGATGATAACATTCAGAAGAGATTCTTTTAGATATCTGGAATCTATTTTACAACATGACGGGAAAATTGATGGAGATGCTACTAATAGAATAAATGCAGGCTGGTTAAAGTAGAAAGGAGCCTCTGCTGTTCTCTGTGATAAGAAAATTCCTTTAAAAATTAAAGGAAAGTTTTACAAAGCAGTCGTGAGACCTGCTATGCTCTATGGATCTGATTGTTGGCATGTGAACCATAGACATGCGCAGAGAATGGTTGTAGCAGAAATGAAAATGCTAAGGTGGATGTGTGGACACACACGTAAAGATCGGATTTGGAATGATGCAATCAGAGAGAAAGTTGGTGTTGCTTCGGTCGAGGATAAGATGAGAGAAAACCGCTTAAGATGGTTTGGTCATTTGCAATGAAGATCAGCTGAAGCATCAGTTAGGAGATGCGAGTGTTGGGATGTTGAGCCGGCTAAGAGAGGACGGGGACGGCCCAAGAAGTGTTGGAAAGAGACCATACGGAGGGATCTTTGTTTTGTGGATATAAGCCCGGGATTGGCCCAAGATAGATCTGAATGGAGGCGAGGAATCCATGTAGCCGACCCTATTTAATTGTGGGAAAAGGCTTTGTTGTTATTGTATATATTTTGGACTCCTTATAACCGTTGTAATTTGCAATGATATTGTGGCTTTCCTAAATGGATCAAAGAACACTAGAAATCATATACATGGCCCAATGCATAAGTGATCCAGAGAGCTCAAAATCTGCTGCTGCCTGTGGTGATGCAGCTGCTCTACTATGGCGCGCTATCAAGAATCAAAACCATCAGCCATATGGTTATTCAGAGGTCGCAACAACATATTTTGAGCATTCCGGAGATCACAACATCAGATTTTGAGCAATTGGTGTGCTCCACTTTGAGCATATTGTGTCCAACACAGAGCTCAATCTTTATCTTGTAACTTGTTAATATGCATTTTAATGTTGACTGATTAAGTTAGTGATCTAATTTGGTGTTCTAAATAGGACTTAAGATTGCAAACAGAAAAGAAAAACTAAGGAGTCGAGAAAAATATCAGAGGCCTTCAATGGCTGCAACACAGCTACACATGGATGGAGGCGGCAACATGATGACTAGTGATGGTCGGTGAGGAAGAAAAATCTCGAGTAAAGGGGGAAGAGGACTTGCCGAAAAATACAGAGAAGAGATGCGAGAAGATGCTAATCGGCGAGGAAGAGTCAAGAAGATGGAGTTTTGCAGCCCAGGACCTCCGCCATTGACGATTAGGGTTTTAGGTTCGGGCCTTTCAGGGCCTTTTGGGTTTTAAGTGAAGTCTAGGAGATACAACACCTCACAAGCGCCTCATCGCCTCGACACCTTAAAGATCACATCAGAGCTTCGAGACGTAAGTTGTTATTTCACCTATGAGGCATGCGCATCGAGGCGGTTTTGGCAAAGAAAACCTTGAGGCGTATGCCTTAATGCCTCGAGACGGGTTTTTTAAAACCTTGACGATAAATCACTGACATATTACGGGATATCGATCGTTATTCAGGAAAATGAAATACAAGAAGCTATATATGTCCCTTCCCGTTAAAACCGACAATTATATATTGCGATTGTTCCATGGATCAGAGAGGAAATGAGTATATGCTGATATATTAGGAAGGTTACCTTTGGTTTGACGTGAGGATGTGCCTCTTGATAGCCTAACTTGTTATAAAATCGGAAGCGGAGGCAATAACATGGATAAAGATAATAAAGAACAAGAAAGAACGCGGGATTTTACGTGGAACCCTACTCCGTAAGGAGCGGGATGAAACCACGGGAGAAGCCCTCAACGGTGAATATGCTTCATTGCTTTTTCTCAATGAGTACAGGAGGTCTGGGGCTCCTTATATAGCCTCTCCAGAGTCTCCAAGTCCCACCACTAGACGATGTGGGACTAAACACATGGATGGGGTAAATGGATCTTCTCCACGATCCATTTACCCTGTTACAACTCAATGGGCGCACACACGAATACTCCAACACTCCATCTCAAGCTGGAGCATGCAATGCTCAGCTTGGACAAACATAAAGAGACTCAACTCAACGCTACAGGACACTACGGACAATATCAACCCAACGCGCACATTGCTGCAGTCGAGGACGTTGCTTCTCATGCTGTGCAGGTGAGGAGGATGAACGGGCTGGAGTGTGAGTCAACTGAAGACTCGGAATCTGACCATTGAGTCTGAACTGCGCCTGAAGTCTCCTCGTCGGAGAACTGGGTCTCTCCCATCTGGCTCAGAGAATGGTGCACTGCTCTGGTGTACCTATGATACCACATGAAAACCCTTGCCCTCAAGGGAATGGTCCTCTGCTCTGGAGTCCCTATGGCTCACATGAAAACTCTGCCCGAACAACAACAAGAATGATGGGGACCTCGAACTGATGATGGCAACATATGCTCATCTGACAATGACCGCACACTCGTGCGTGTCTGAAACTGAAGAAGACTCGGAAAAACATCTGATGTCGAGTCTGAAATCTGCTGTAGATTCTGGATAATTTGAACGTGCATCTGGACTGGAATCTGAACTGTCTCTGATCCGGAGCTGGAATCTGAATCGTCAAAATGATATATGATGCCAAAGAACTCTACGTATACTCCCCCTTTCTCCCATACTGGTCGGAATGAAGACATCGACAGTTGGGAGAAGACAAGATAAGTGGGGAGAAAACATGAACATTCAAAAATTTCTTGCGGCTTTTCTTCTTTTTTTTAAGCCGTCACATTTTTTTTGAAAATTTTTTTAAGCTGTTCCATTTTTTTCGGCTTTCCTTGCTTTTTTTTAAAAACTTTGCGTACGGCTTTTTAATTTGTACGCGCCTTTTCAAAAATTCGTCATCATTTTTTTAATCTCTCTCTCCTTTTTTTCTTTTTTTATCCCTCTTTTAAAAAAAACAATTCTGGACTACCCTTTTTTTTTCTGCCTGCCCCCTCCTTTTTTTTCTAAAAAAAAATTCCAACGCCCCCCTTTGTACCATTACATTAATAAGCCCCTCACCCTCTTTTTTTTAACAACCACGGCTACTTGGGCTCTACAGTATTTTTTTTGATAATAAAAGAAGCCCATTTAGGGTTCCCCTATCGGGTAACCCTTTTTCTCTCCAAGCCGCCCCGATGGGGGATTCACTGCCGCCGCCAAGGACAAGAGCTCGATGGTAGCGCATCCGCTACCTGTAGGTTTCACGCAAGGACTTCGCATCGCGAGCAGCTGGAGGTGGACTGTGTCTTCGCCGCTAGGGTGGGATCTGGCAGGCTTTGGAGCACGCGAAGAGAGGCACCGCTGGGCGCCGCCGCCGTTGATGAAGAGGTAGCACGTAGGATGCGCCGTGATGAGGGCTCGCTGCATCTGGACGAGATGGCGTGCAAGGATGACTGTTGACTGCAGCCGGTGCGCGCTACTCGCGCGGAGGAGACGATCTGGGCGACCCTCTTGGAGCTGTGCGACGATGCACACAAGAAGAGGTCCTGAAGATGTTGGAGATGCCGATCTGTTTGCGGCCTCGCGCCGCCTGGGGATGTGCCAATGCCGATCTGTTTGCGGCCTCGCGCCGCCTGGGGATGTGCCGATGCCGCTAGGGCATGCAAGGGAGGAGGAAGGTGGGGCCGCTGCCTGGACCTCCGCCTGGAGGCTGGGAGGTCAGTTCTCGCTCTTGGCAGCGATGGAGGGCCGCTTGGTTCTGGAGAAACTCCAGAAGCTTCAAATCACCGCATAGCGGCTTTGTTGACGGGAACCACTAGAGATTAAGATGCAGCCCGCCGCAGAATCGAACGCCGTCGCAGGCCGCTGCATATGAGCATGAAGAAGGCGGCATAGACAAGATCTTGCACTGATAGGGTTTCAACGTAGAAACCCTGTAACTTAGAACAAATCCGAACTCAATAATAACATCCAAAAAATCGAATCTCGAATATTATAATGAACATGAATTCCTCGAGAATCGAACCCGCTCTGATACCATGTTATAAAATCGGAAGCGGAAGCAATAACATGGATAAAGATAATAAAGAACAAAAAAGAACGCGGGATTTTACGTGGAACCCTACTCCGTAAGGAGCGGGATGAAACCACGGGAGAAGCCCTCAACGGGGCATATGCTTCATTGCTTTTTCTCAATGAGTACAGGAGGTCTGGGGCTCCTTATATAGCCTCTCCAGAGCCTCCAAGTCCCACCACTAGACGATGTGGGACTAAACACATGGATGGGGTAAATGGATCTTCTCCACGATCCATTTACCCTGTTACAACTCAATGGGCGCACACACGAATACTCCAACATAACTTGTTGAAGAAAGTTCTTGGAGGAAGTTCTCTCCCATTGCCAATGATGTTGAAGTTTTGCTTGTTCTCTAGAGCAAGGTTAAACTGAGTGATGGCGATTATCCATTCACACACTATTCACATTCTAGGAGCCATTTTGAGCGTGCAATATGGATAGAGTAGATTGAACATGAAAAGGCTAATATCGAGTATGTGATGGCTCCATGCACTTGCCACGTGGTATTTAACTTTATTCATATACATGAGTGTTGATGGGGGTCAGTGGGTTAGGCTTTCCCTGGAAGCACCTTGGGAATGGGTTCCTGATGCATGTAGCTGCATTGAAGGATGGGTGAATGCATTCCCCCATGCATCTAATGATATATGGCTAAATGATGTAAGCCAAGGTTGTTGAGCCTTGTGAACAAGGAGCGGGTCCACATGAGTCAAGCTATTTAGTTCAGGAAAGAGTAAAGGATTTCCATGAAAAACTTAGGAAGAAGCAAACGGTTTGGAGGCATACCCAAGGCCGCATGGTGACCATAGCTAAAGAATGTAGAAACAAACATTCTTAATCGTGCTCACCTTGAGGCAATATGGTGACAGAAACCTAGAAGTCTACTGACAAGGGTTGCATGATGATGTCAAACCATTTTATTCCTGAGTACAGTCAAAGGATGTGGGCAATGATATGACCAGCAAGATGTCATCTTTTAGGTTGATGCATTGACCACTTTCGAGGTTGATATACAGTCAACCAGCTCATGTAAGCCGTATGTCCTACTTTCCTGTTAAGTTGAATAACTGACGAATCTGGCACATGGTCAATTCTACGGTCGGGCAATTTTAATCCTTGATGATCAGTTGACTGCCACTCCCAGGGAACAACCTTTAATAGGTCGATTTCTGAATGATATCTTGACATGCAGATCTATCCCCCTCTTTTAAATTGGGGGAGGGCCTCTCCTAGAGTGGATGGTTACTTATGCATCCTTCCACAATTATGAGGGAACTATAGAAACTGATGTTGAAGCTTGGGTTCCCATTGAGCACGAACTGGTCACAATCTTTTGTCTCTCTGTTTTGATTGCTTGTTCATCTCATAAATCCTCCTTTTCCAATCATCATTCACACCTTCATTAATTAATTCCTTTCTTGATATATCAAGAGAATTTGATACCATCATGCACTTTGTAGGAGTGAAATACAGTATGATAGAAAGTCTGCAAGGCTGAGAAGAGGCATTTCCTGCTGGAAGATTTTACAGTGCACCAGCGATGAAGGTGCACTGTAAATTCGCAGGGATCTGCGGTGGTTTCTAGGGATAGATAATGTAGCACTTTAAATTTATGCCAGCGGATTATATATATGAGATTAAATCGGATTGGATCAATCATTTAACACAACTTTTTTGAATGGAGTCATGAAGTATGATTCTCAATATAAGTTTCCATATCCAAACTGCCGCCCCCAATAGAAGCCCCCGATGTTCCTTCGTAAGAATCCTCCCAAGTCTGAACACCTTAATCCTATAGGGCACCTTGCCTCTCAGTATCAAACACAGGTCTACCCCCTCGTCATCCTTCACCTCCACCTCATCCGCCGTAAAAAAATAATAAGCCTTTTTGACTGAAAATCTGCCATCTCCCCATACATAGTGATCTCTGCCCACAGTAGGAGTCACCTCGCTTGCCAACTCAATTTGTAACTTTAAGAACTCAACTCTCTAGTCTGAAAGTTCCGCCACAAAAATCGGTAATCAGGCCCCCTCTCCCCACACCTCCCTTACCACAACCGCCTTATCCTCCGTTATCTGCATCAACCTTGGAAAACACTCCCTCAAAGCCCCCTCCTCCGTCTAATCATCCAGTCAGAAGCGAAATCCCCCTCCATTCCTCAGACATGACCTTAGCTTCCTTGCAAATTGCCATCTCCGACACCATTTGCGAAACACCCCTCCGCAAATCAGAAGGGATGCATCCCAGCTCAACCTCCAGCGACATAGACATCCCATATATCTTCCTCAGCCACCTATAAACTAGGTCCTCCGACTTTCCCCAAATCCGCGTCACCCATTTAGCCATTAGAGATTTATTCATCTCCTCTAACCTCCTGACACCTAGTCCACCCTTCCTCTTATGCGTCGTCACCCAATCCCAACTTACCAAATGAATACCCCCTCTAGCTTGCCTCCCATCCGACCAGAAAAATCTCCGCATGAGGGCCTCGATTCTCGTCCGTACCCCTGCTGGTATGGCTCTAGTATAGCAGAAGAAAATCGAGACCGCTGAAAGAACATGCTTTAGAAGCACCAACTTCCCTCCCTTTGAAAGCAGCCTCACCTTCCACCCAGCTAACTTCCCCTCCAATCTCTCCACCAAAGATCTCCAGTCCTTCACCTTCGGCCTCCTCGCCACGAAGGGCAATCCCAGGTACATGATTGACAAGGCAGCCACCGGCCACCCCAATGCCTCCATCACCCCTCGAACCTCCTGGTCGGATAGACCAAATGGGACCACCACATATTTGTTCCTATTAACCTGCATGCTCGAAATATCACCAAAAACATCCATGATGCACGAGGCCCTCCTGATCTCCTGATTAGCCCCCCCAAAAAAGACCGTGTCATCAACGTATTGCATTATGTAATGGTAATCTCCTCTCTCCTATAACCAGACCACCAACCATCAGACGTCGCCAACTTCAACATCACTGCCAGTGCATCCACCACAATAACAAATAATAGCGGCTCCAAAGGACACCCCTGCCTGATGCCCCTTTGGGGCTGA
Source organism: Ottelia alismoides (assembly GCA_037367405.1). Classification (NCBI taxonomy): domain Eukaryota; kingdom Viridiplantae; phylum Streptophyta; class Magnoliopsida; order Alismatales; family Hydrocharitaceae; genus Ottelia; species Ottelia alismoides. Next base: position 348,950 of record JAZKJV010008443.1, read on the forward strand.
AAGAAGCCCCCCCTCTGGCTGACCATTGACCAGCACCGCGTGTGAGGCCGTCGTGACACACCGCTTGACCCAGCTGATCCATACCTCTGGGAATCCCCTCTTCTGCAAAGAAGCCCATAAAAATCTTCAATCCACACCGTCGTATGCTTTTGTAAAATCCACTTTCCACAGAACATCCTTTGTCTTGGACATCTTCCAATCCGTAACCACCTCGGACGTCGTGTTCAATTCATCCGCCATAGCTCTCCTAGGCACAAACGCCGATTACGCAGGGGAATTGATATGATCCAGCACCACCCGCAACCTATTAGCCAGGATCTTTGATATAATCAGATAAATAGCATTCGACAACGGAATGAGCCTGTAGTCCACCTTAGCGGACGTACACCTCTACGGCAACATGCAAATGGGCGCTCTATTCAACCTCTCAAAACCCTGATTCCCCTCACAGAACTCCGCCAGTACCACCAACACCTCCGACTTCACTACCTCCCAGAACTCTCTATAGATAGAAATCAGAAATCCGTCTGGGCCAGGTGCCCCATCCGCATTTAAGTTATGTAACGCCTGCTTCGCCTCCTCTTCAGTGAACCCTCTCACCAGCAGCTTCGCCTCCTTGGAAATCCGCACCACTCCTTTGCCCTGCCACCCCAACCACCACGCCTACGGTTGAAAGATTGAAAATGCGATCTCAAAGCCGCCCCCACCTCTTTGTCCCCCTCAAAAATCTGGCCTCCAAACTCAATTGAGTGTATGCGGTTTCTTCTCCTTCTCCCACTGGCCACTGCATGGAAGAATCGAGTATTTGCGTCCCCCTCCTTTACCCAACGCTACCTGGCCCACTGTCTCCACGCAATCTCCTCCTTCTTATCTTCGCTAATAATCTTTGCAAGATGCTCCCCCCTTTTCACCATCTCCTCCTCCAGAAGCGCCCACTCATCTTCCAACCGATTCAGCCGAGGCACCTCCTCTTGCGCCCTTTGCTTCCTTTCCCTGCGCTTCACACGTATCCTTGTTGAGCCCCGTCAAAAACACCTTTAGCGCGCCCAACTTACTGGACAACCTGCAAGCTGCCGACCCCTCTAGAGTACTGCCCCTCCAAAAATCTACCACGGTCTCCTGATTAGAGTGCACCCGAGGTAGAGCCCGGGCCTCCGCCAACGGGAACAACATCATGGCCTCAGTTGACAAGAAAAATCTGTCAATACGGGATCTCGTTCTGGAATTCCGTCAGGTGTACCGACATCCCATTGCGTCCAACATCTCCAGTACCATCTCATCCAACACTTCTTGCAAAGGTGTCGAACCAACATCCCTTCTGCCATGACCGCTCGGACGATCCTCTAAGATTAATGTGACATTGAAATCTCCTCCAATTATCCAAGGCACATTAGGGCACCTTGTCCTCACAAGGCACAAGTCATCAATCATCGAGGCAATACTAATCCCACCAGAAGGTCCATAAACATTGGTGACCGGAAAGTGCACACTATCTGCTCTCCGCAGCAACAAAACTGAAAGTGATTGTTGTCTACACATCTCCTCCCTCTCCAATACAAAACACTCACCGCCCCAACCTGTCACTAACCCCTCTGCAGCCCCAACCGCCGCAACTTCCCTGAACTCCCCTAACCTTCCTCCCCCGACCTCCCTCCACACTCCCTCCAACCTGCCCTTGGTTTCTTGAAACATCGCCACGTCCACCCCATGCTCTCGCACCGACCTTCCTACATTCAACCACTTCTCCACCTGCCCCAAACCCCGAATGTTCCAAGATAATATCTTCATTTAGGAACAAGAGAACACCCCTTAGGAGGTACCACCCCAATGCACGTGATTAACCCTCTCTCAATACCTCGCGTCAACTCCTCTTCCCAAAATCCGGCATCGGCGGCATCCCCTCCTTCTAGGTTCCTCGCATGCTCGCCCTCCACCCCCACTTCCGGGCCACTTCGTCAGCTGCAGCATTAGGACCTCCTTTCGCCTGCCGATTGACTGACCGCCTCCGTCCCTCACCCTCCCTAACAGTTGGCCTCCGCATCACCTCCTCCACCAGGCCCCCTCACTCTGACGAAGCCACACAACACTGCACCCCTCCCAAGCCCTCCTCCAAACTGTAAATCTCTGCCCGCCTCCTTCGCCTCCTCTCTACAAGCCTACATCTGACGTATCTCCTCCCAAAATGATTAATCCCCTTCGCCACCTGCTGAGCTCCCCCAAGCAAAGAAATAACCGCCGACATGGGTCCCTTGCCGCCCCGATCGGGGGCATGCCACTGCAGATGTAGCCTGGCAACCCCATAGTGTAGCGTAATAGGCACCGATAGTGCCGTCGAGGACCTCATCCCCAATGTAATGAACTACTTGTTGCAATCCACGTCGCCGCCCTCAAGACTGCGACCCTCCTCCAGATGTTGGTCAATCACCCATGTGACTACCCAGATCGCAAGCATATTCGCCACCGCAGAACGGATCTACCACCGTGGGGGGGACCCTTTTGTGTTCGCCATAATTAGATCCACCCGACATGCGCGTCCCCTATCCGATGAAAAAGCTGAATCCGCCACCACCGATTTGCCACTCGTAATCGGATTCGCCACAACCACCCCCGACATTATATTCGGATCCGGTACCATCGACCCACCCAGCTTGTATGGCCTTTACCCCAATCGAACCACCCCTGGGCCTAGCCACCATGTCCGCGAACAAAGGTCGCCCCCCGAGGCCAACATCCACGGAGCTCGAGGCCCGAGCCCCAATGCCACCACCCTCGGAGCCCGAGGGCATCAGCCTTGTTCCATGCGAAAAGTTCCCGCCGATATGTGGATTGAGGTGTGCGACGCAAGGAACCTCATTTTCCGAAACAAGAACTCCATTTCGAAAAACTCCAAAAGTAATCCTTTCCCTTTCCGCCTCCACCTTCTCGTGATGCTCTGAGCCCCCGATCCTCCGCTGCTTGTAGCCCCTCCGCCACCACTTCCAGCGAGAAGGTTCCGCCTCTGAACGTCGCCACATGGGAACAAGGAAAAGATGGCACCGGACCCACCCCCTTCACGACCATCCATGGTGGTTGCCCGCACTGAAGACCGTTGGAGACGGACTTGTTTCAAAATAATTATTAAAATATTATAAATTAATTAAACAACCATCAAGTTAAAAAAATTAAAAATATAGCTATCAATCGGCACCTCATGTGCCGATTTGGAGACATGAGGGGTGGAAGTGTAAAATACCCAATGTGTTTGCCCAAATCGGCACCTCAAGTGCCGATTTGGGCATCCACATTGGGTATTTTACATTTCCACCATTTGGATAATTTATGTTTCATCCATTGTTTGTTATTAATAGTTTTTTCAAAACCTCTTATGTTATCAAAAATATAACATTTACTATAAGGATGTAATTACATTTGAATGTTAAATGTATATCCTTTATATTCTAAAATTGTTCTTTTCAAAATATAAACATCAAGATGGAATAGCAAACGACCTTCGATTTGAACGAAATTCGAAGGATATATAGAGCATTAATCTAAGATCCAATCTATAAGGTTAGATTTTCGAATCAAAATCACAAAAAACGATCACAATAGTTATGCTATGGCGATCTGCTTCTGATATGTTTTGACTATAAAAAGACATGTCAATAGAGAGTGAGTGTTGTTGTCCATAAGAAGCACGAGTTGTTCCACTCAATAAAATCTTGTTTGATTACTAAATTATCAATCAAACTTGTCACTGCATGATATGACTTCTATGTATGCTTTATAGCCCATTAATACAGCTATAAACTTGTTCATTCTTCATTTTTCATTGACCAAAACATGGCAATTCTCATCGCTAAGATAATATAAAAATTAGAGTTTCTATAATATACTTATTAAGTTAGCCTCGAAATAGAACTCCAATCTTCATAATATATAGTGTCTAACTCATTGCAATAGAAATAATTATTCTTAATTATCGTTCATTATATAATACATATAGGTGGTTTGATAATTAATGAATTAGATGCCAAAGAATAAGGGTCTCATGCATCTTAAATATATAATATAATGAAGGAAAGGATCCAAATATATAATATAATGAAGGTAATATTTTGAAAAGAACAATTTCAGAATATAAAGGATATACATTTATCATTCAAATATAATTACATCCTTATGGTAAATGTTGTATTTTTTATAACAAAAGGGGTTAGTTGGAAAAAACTATTAATAACAAACAATGGATGAAACATAAATTACCCAAATGATGGAAATGTAAAATACCCAATGAGATGCCCAAATCGGCACTTGAGGTGCCGATTTGGGCAAACACATTGCGTATTTTGCATGTCCACCCCTCACATCTTCAAATCGACACCCGAGGTGCCGATTTGGGCATTACTTCCCAAATCGGCACCTGAGATGCCGATTGATGGCTATATCTTTAATTTTTTTAACTTGATGGTTGTTTAATTAATTAATTAATAATTTTTTAATAATTATTTTTTAAAAAAGTCCGCTGGAGACGATCGATGAAATCTTCACGGACTTGATGCAGCATGAAACTGATAATTAGGGACTCAGTTTTTATAGTCTAGTTTTATTTATGTTTATTCGAGTCTTTGCAATTTTATTTAAATAAAAGAGATCGCGTGTGATCTCCAAAATTAGTTAGTCAATTTTAAATTTGAATTTCGAATTAGAGTCCAATTAGGATAGAGGTAGATTTGAATTTTGATTCAAATCAATTAGAGTCAATTAAGATCAAGTGGGATTTTAAATTTGATTCACTTTCTATTTTTGTAATTCCACCCCTTCTATATAAAGGGGTTGGTAGTCTATTGTAAGGACAGTTTAGATTATATAAAAATTTGAGATTTATCTCTGGTTTCTCTCTCCTTCCCTTAGCGTGATCTAGCGATTCCTCTTTTCCAAAATCCATCGTTCTCCGGCGAGTTTTCTCCTCTCAACCACTCCATTTTCTTCTTCACCAAAAAATCCACAATCAAATTAATTTCTCGTCACCGCGCAAATTTTCCTATTTGCATCATTTGGTATCAGAGCATGGTAACTATTGATGATGGATATTATCAAATTAATTATCAATCAGTTGGTATTCAATTATCATTTGGTATCAAATTAATTTCTCATCACCGCCCCCGGTACTTTGATGTACATGGCCTCTTGTTCTTGATGAACAACAACTTTGTCCGCACATAGTTCGATCATATCATATTCTGCGTCCGCGGGGTATTCATCGAATAAGGGCCCCATGTCTTCCTTTTTTTATTTTTTAATTCCTGGATAACAACTTCGACCTCGAATTCATATTCTTCATCCACACTTTCATAAAAAATCGGCCCTATATCTTCATAGTTTTGTGGCACAAGAGTTGCATCAATAAAATATACTTTGGGACTGAAAATACCTTCATTTTCTTGGCCGAAATCGGTTTGAACAGCAGGTCCAGCGTTCTGATTTTTGTTGTCGACGTACGAATTTTCATCGATTTCGCATCCAACCATGCTTGGACTTTGAAGCTAGATATAAGGCGTTTCTTAAACTTCCTCGAGTCCGAGCGTGAATGCGAACCATGAGATAGACGACTCAGATCGAACTGCCTCCTCCAATATGCGATCGGATCGTCGAATCGTGAGAACGATTCGGTTGCCATCCTCTGATACCAATTGATGCAGATAGTAATTTGCAACGGTGGAAATGATAATTTTGATGGTGGAAATATTATGGAGAAGAAATTAGAGGATGAGAGAAGAGAATAACGCGTCGGTTTCACGGAGTATTGGAGATGAATCGTGAAGACCACGTTGAGAGAGAAAGAGAGAAATGGAGATAAATCTCAAATTTTAATCATCCGAACTGAACTCTTACAATAGGCTACCATCCCCTTTATATAGGAGGGGAGGATTACAAAATTAGAAAGAAATTCAAATTCGGATAAAATCCTAATCGATCTTGTTAGAAAATCGGAAGCGGAAGCGGAAACGATAAACAAAGCATAGAAATAAAGATAAACATGAAGAACACAAAAGATTTTTTACGTGGAACCCTACTCCGTGAGGAGCGGGATGAAACCACGGGAGAAGCCCTCAAAGGGGCGGATACTACGTAATATATGATGGTGGTGATCCATGGCCTTCGACGAGGCGATCGCTTTATTCCTTTTTCTCAATGGATACATGAGGTTTGGGGCTCCTTATATAGCCTCTCCAGAGCCTCCAAGTCCCACCACTGGACGATGTGGGACTAAACACTGGATGGGGTAAACGAATCTCCTCCAGGATCCATTTACCCTGCTACAACACAATAGGCGCATACAACTAATGCTTCAACACTCCCCCTCAAGCTGGAGCATGCAATGCTCAGCTTGGACAAACAGAAATAAACTCAACTCAACGCTACATGACACTACGGACAATATCAACCCAACGCGCACATTGCTGCAGTCGAGGACGTTGCTTCTCATGCCGTGCAGGTGAGGAGGACGAACGGGCTGGAGTGTGAGTCAATTGAAGACTCGGAACCTGACCATCGAGTCTGAACTGCGCCTGAAGTCTCCTCGTCGGAGAACTGGGTCTCTCCCATCTGGCTCAGAGAATGGTGCATTGCTCTGGTGTACCTATGATACCACATGAAAACCCTTGCCCTCAAGGGAATGGTCCTCTGCTCTGGAGTCCCTATGGTTCACATGAAAACTCTTGCTGACAACTAGAAGAATGATGGGGACCTCTGACAATGATGGCAACATATGCTCATCTGAAAATTACAGCACACTCGTGCGTCTCTGAAACTGGAGACTCGGAAACAATGATCGTCGAGTCTGAAACCGAACTGTAGAGTCTGATCATTTGACCGGTCTGGAGACTGATATCTGAATCTGGAATCTGGATCTATACCTGTGACTCTACATATATACTCCCCCTTTCTCCCATACTGGTCGGAATGAAGACATCGACAGTTGGGAGAAGACAAGATAAATGGGGATGAGAAAACGAACACTCAAAACTTTCTTGCGGCTTTTTCATTTTTTTTAAAGCCGTCACATTTTTTTAATTTTTTCAAGCCGTTCCATTTTTTTTCCGGCTTTCTTGTTTTTTTTAAATAATTTTTTTGAAGCCGTTTCAGCATTTTTTTTTCGGCTTTTCGTTTTTTTAACAATTTGCGTACGGCTTTTCTCATGTACGTGCCTTTTTTTCGCATTTTTTTCTTTCTTTTTCTTTTCTTTCTTTCTCTTTTATTTTGAAAGAAAAAACCAACGAAATGTGGCCTGAAGTGGGCCCAAAAGAGCTCATCATCATCATCGTTTTTTTAACAAACGGCCTCTAGGGCCCACGGGACCCCTTCATATTTATCATTTTTTTTACCGAGGCATTAGGGTTCCTTGGGAACCCCATCTCTCCTGAAAAGGCCACTGCCCCCGTAGGGGCTCGATGGGTACACCGCTAGGGTTCCCTGATGGGAACCCTCCTGATTCGTGCCACCGCACTGGGGATCCCCTTCAGTAGCCTGGTCTTGCGCGTGCATCGACAGATGCTGGAGCGCCTCCGGTGTAGCTTCGGTGGAGTTGGTCGCGCACCGCCAGGAGGTGCTGATGAAGGCGAGAGAGAGACGGGAGCTCGCCGCCATGGAAGAAGAAGCAGGAGCTTGCCGCGTGCACGCGGGCGCGCGAGGGTCCGAGTGTGCAGCCGCACCTGATGCGCGGCGAGGAGCTATCTCCCGCGCGCTGCCTGCGCGCGAGGAGCAGGAGACGGAGTTTCTGGATCCGCACGGCTGCAACGCCTGGAAGCCGCGCGAACTGACTCGATGCGGCTGGAGCCTCCGCTACTGGAGGGCCAGCGCTTGGAGGACGCCGTCTCTGATGTGCCCTAGTGATAGGGAGTCTGCTTCGGGCTTTGCCTTGACAACTCGGAGATGTGATCTGAATCGGCATCAATGATCTGAATCGCCTACGGAGATGCTGCACCGCCGCTTGATGCGAAGTCTGCCGCCTGTGCGGCTTGAGGAAACTGCGGATCTTGAATGACTCTTCAATGACTCTTCAATGAGGAAATTGAATTGGGGTATAATAAATCCTAGAGATTACAGATCTTGAAAGAATCATGTATATTAACAATGATACTTCGCAAGAATGACTCTTCAAGAACAACTAAGAATCAGATCTCGAATCAAAATAAAAAACACAATGAAAACCCTCAAAATCGATCCCGCTCTGATACCATGTTAGAAAATCGGAAGCGGAAGCGGAAACGATAAACAAAGCATAGAAATAAAGATAAACATGAAGAACACAAAAGATTTTTTACGTGGAACCCTACTCCGTGAGGAGCGGGATGAAACCACGGGAGAAGCCCTCAAAGGGGCGGATACTTTATTCCTTTTTCTCAATGGATACAGGAGGTTTGGGGCTCCTTATATAGCCTCTCCAGAGCCTCCAAGTCCCACCACTGGACGATGTGGGACTAAACACTGGATGGGGTAAACGGATCTCCTCCAGGATCCATTTACCCTGCTACAACACAATAGGCGCATACAACCAATGCTCCAACAGATCCTAATTGACTCTTAACTAATTTTATCTACCAAAAAAAATGAGATTAGGATCTCAATTTATTTAGATAAGATAAGCAAACTAATTCAAATAACTAATTATGGATGGAAATCTCTAATTTGAAAAATACCCAAATCGGCCCTCTGATTCAATTTGATTTGCCCTGCCAATTTGAGAAATATTGCATCAGAAAATACCCATTTGTATCATTTGGTATTAGAGCATGTAAACAATCGTTCTTACGATTCAACAATCCCATCACCTATTGAAGGATGCAATTCGATCTTAGTCGCCTCTCCCACGGCTCACATGCGTGTTCGCGTCAACAAAAGTTCAAGCGACACCTTATATAGAAGAGGTGGAATTACAAAAAAAGAAAATGAATCAAATTTAAAATCCCACTTGATCCTAATTGACTCTAATTGATTTGAATCAAAATTAAAATCTGCCTCTATCCTAAGTGGACTCTAATTAGAAATTCGAAATTCAAATTTAAAATTGACTAACTAATTTTGAAGATCACATGCGATCTCTTTTATTTAAATAAAATTGCAACGACTCGAATAAACGTAAATAAAATTAGACTCTAAAAACTGAGGCCCTAATTATCAGTTTCGTGCTGCATCAATTTTCCTCCACTTGAAAAATTCGTCTCCTGACAAATTGCTTTGTCAACGAAGCTTTACGGTTTGATTTCAACGAGTTCGATCGCCTTTTGGAAGAACAGATGTGGAGCAAATAGCGGAATCCAGATGTCCTTGATGTGGTGGTTGGAGCCATCATCTTCATGCTGGAAGAACATATGTGGCGCAAATGGCAACGCCTTCATGAACTTTGCCCCCTCATTGTGGTGCTTGAAAAATTGATGAGGCATCTTCATCTCGAACACCATGGAACTTGAAGAAGTCATAGAGGAAGAATGGCACAATTCGAGGTTGAGAGGAGATGTGGGTAATGTCATAACCCATAGGGTCCTTTTATAGGCAAACCCCACATTCCTAGTCCTAATTGGAGAATGTAGCAGCCTTAGTTTCCTCTTTTTAGCACCTTTCTGTAACTTTTCTCGCTCTAGGGGGTGCAAGTGCAAAGTTTCTACCCCTTTGATTAATATGGTTTCATAACATGATATATCATTCAATTGACCTTTTTGATGAAATTTTTTGAGAGGAGGGTGTTGCTTGTAAATGATTTAAAATAACTCCACATCCCTAATTTTATGGGATAGATTGTACGGTGGAGAGAAATTAGGAGTCCTTGCCCTCTCGACTCCAACTTTCCATAGTTGTTGGTGGCGACGAACCCTAGATCTAGGGTTCCAGTCGTGCGGGCAGCGAGGAACCACACCACGACAGCGATGGCCTGGGTAGGGAGGCCATAAGCGGCGGTGGTGCAACATGTAGGGAGGCTTCAGGCGACACCGAGGAACGAGGTGCGGCGACCCCAGCTTGCGCGAGCGACGACTGCGGTGCATCGGTGGTGCGCGGGTCGTGCGCGAGTCGTGGACTTCATGGTGTTTGCGTGGTTGACGGGGTTGCACGGTTGATGGGGTTGCTACCAGTGTTGTCAAAGGCGCTCGAGGCGCTCGCCTAGGCGCTAAGGCGAGGCGAGCCCTAGGCACCTTGCCTTGCTTCAGGCGAGGCGTTTTGCCTCAGGCGCTGCCTAGGAGAGCGCCCGGCCTAAGGCGCCAGGCGCTTGAGGCGAGCGTCTGAAGCAAAACTGGGGCTTTTTGCTGAATTGTTTGTATTTTTTTCTTTTTTAAAATTGAAAGTTTGATAAATATTAGTTCTGAGTAATATTTGGAGATGTTAGTATATATATATGCATACAAATACATGCATCAATTATACATACACTAGCGATACTCATACATATACACACTAAGCTCTACATACACATACATTTACGCATGCATATTAATTATAAGTATTATAAATAAAAACATAATACATACATACAAACACATATATGTATATATAGACATATACACATATACATGTAAACATATGTATATGCATACATATCCATTCATACACATATGTACACATGTACATGTATACCCGTACACATTTATATGTACTACACATATATACATGTAATAGACATTAATTTATAAATATTTATGCACAAACACATACGTGTTAGTCCTTAATTCTACATATACACACACATTTATGCATGTTCTAAATTCTATTTACAAGTTACATTTATATTAGTTTTAAGTACTACACATATTTGTATATATATAAATAAATATACATGTACTTGCATATATATTGGATTGATATTAGATGTAATTTATACATGTTAATAATTAATTCTACATATACACATACATGTTAGTCCTTAGTTCTATAATTCTATATATACACATACATACATATAAGTATGTATGTATAGGTACATAAGATTATATATACATAAATATATGTAATATATATAGTGCCTTGATTGTCTCAGACGAGCGCCTAGTCAAGCGCCTAGCGCCTTAGGTGTTTTGGACTCCCAGCGCCTTAGAGCGCCTTACGCCTTTGACAACACTGGTTGCTGCTACCAAGGGCTGCTGTGTCAGGTTTGGGTTGGATGGCCATAAACGACGGAGCAGTTGTTTGCGGAGGTGCTGGTGACACATGTTTCGCGCGGAGCGACTTCGACGAGATGGACAGAGGTGGCATCGATCGTGCCTGTGAGGTGCGACACGGTAGCAGTTGGCCCTAATGTGCGTTCGACGGTGCCTAGTGTATCGGCAGGTGCGGGTGTATCGGCAAGCTCCATCCCCTGGGCGTGATCCCAGGAGGCGGGATCTCCGCTAGAGGGTTGCGACCTGGGATCGAGGCGGTTGGTGCCGCCTTTTGCTGCTCCAACAACGGGGCTTGTGAGACCTACGAGCATGCTTTCGAATCAGGGAGCCCACCCGTTGAATGTTACAATACTGGTCGATGGCGTGATACGAGGGAAGCGACTTTACAAACGGTGATGCAGGGGTCTCATGAACATCAATTTCAACCATGAACAAATCGAGGATTCCAGGCTCTTCATCCTCAGGATCTTCATCAATTATCGACCCCAAATCTTTATTTTTTGCATTTTTTGTTTCCTGGACAACAACATCGATTGCCAAAAAATCGAGGCTTTCGTATTCCTCGTCCACACCTTCGTCGAATATTGGCCCTATGTCTTCCATTTCTTGCTCAAAATCGGGTTGCACAGCAGCTGCGACGATCTAATTTTTGTTGTCGACGGGCGATTCTCCCTCAATTTGCGCATCCAGCCATGCTTGAACCTTGAATCTTGATATAAGGCGTCGCTTGAACTTTTGTTGGCGCGAACACGCATGTGAGCTGTGGGAGAGGCGACTAAGATCGAATTGCATCCTCCAATAGTTGACGGGATCGTCGAATCGTAAGAACGATCCAGTTTCCATGTTCTGATACTAAATGATGCAAGTGGGAAAATTTGTGCGGTGATGAGAAATTAATTTGATTGTGGATTTTTTGGTGGAGAAGAAAATGAAGTGGTTGAGAGGAGAAAACTCGTCGGAAAACAAGGGATTTTGGAGAAGAGGAATCGCTAGATCACGCTAAGGGAAGGAAAGAGAAACATAGATAAATCTCAAATTTTTTATATAATCTGAACTGTCCTTACAATAGACTACCAACCCCTTTATATAGAAGGGGTAGAATTACAAAAATAGAAAGTGAATCAAATTTAAAATCCCACTTGATCCTAATTGACTCTAATTGATTTAAATCAAAATTCAAATCTACCTCTATCCTAATTGGACTCTAATTCAAAATTCGAAATTCAAATTTAAAATTGACTAACTAATTTTGGAGATCACACGCGTTCTCTTTTATTTAAATAAAATTGCAACGACTCGAATAAATGTAAATAAAATTAGACTCTAAAACTGAGGCCCTAATTATTAGTTTCGTGCTGCATTAGGACTCAACAACCTTTGCACTGCCCCAAGGTCTCGAGCGACCAATGGCACTCCGTGAATGGAGAAAAACCTCTCCGTCTGCTGCGATTCAATGCCTCCGTCCCGCAGCAACGGGCCCACCAATGCAAGCGCCCCGTCGTCCGGCACGGGATGTGGTGCAACTGGATGGGTCGAAGTTGTATGCTCGTGGGATGGCGAAGGAGGACGCTCAGAAGCTTCTGGACCTCTAGCGCCCCGTCACGCGACACTAGAGGTCCAGGAGCTTCTGAACGTCCTCCTTCGCCATCCCACGAACACACACCTTCGACCCATTCAACTGCACTACATCCCCTCTGAAGGCGAGACCAATAGCGCCACCCACATCTTCCATCGCCTTCGCCAGGGCCTGGCCCTCCCGACGAGATACCCCACCAAGACAGAAACAACATCTCCTTCCGCACCCCGCATGTCTGCCCTACTTGTCGACACAAACCCACCTAGCATTGCAACCCCATTCCGTCTTCGCTCGCACGCGTAGCTATGATGCCCATATCTCCCACGAGTGAAGCATCACACCGGGTCTCTGCACCCGGTTGCTCGGTGTCCCAACCCTCCGCATTGAAGACTTCTGCCCGCGAATCTAACCCCGACGCCCCCCCCCCCCCAACCCTAGATGACCCATGTCCTTGCTGCCGCCTGCTTTGTACTCGTGTCCATCCATCAGCGTCGCCTCTCGACATCGCCTCAGCGTCCGCTCCCTCTCCCAAGGGTGTTTTCTCCATTGTGAGTTAAGTCGAATTCAGGGCTAAGCAAGCCACGGTTCTCAGGCACATCTTATTCTATCCAAAGTTTTATTAGTTTTCATCAATATGTCCAACTATGCAGTCCACCAAATCCTGAAGTATTGGGGGTCATAGTATGCAGAGGGTTGTCCCTAAGCTATAGTGTGGAGTTGTCGCTAAAATCCATTGAAACTTTGAAAAAAAAGGGATGTTGCAATAGTCACTAATCATCCACTATATCCTGCAACAAGCACCAGAATGAAAGACGGAAATGACATATGGATCGAGGGACTCTGCATTTGAATGTGCAAAAATGTAAGAAGGGCCTACTTGTGACCTTTTCATTGTTTTGTTTTGAAGCCAAAGGATGACTTTGGTTTCATTAAGAAGCAAAACGAGTACAAGTATAAAAAAATCACAGCTCAACCTGACTAGTACATGAACCTGTCAAGGACAATTACAATCTCGTTGCAATATGGATGCCGTGCGACATAAAATCTTCATTGTTTCAATACATTATCATTGGTTTGTAGACACAAGGCCTATTAGACTGCCAACAAAATAACCTTGGTCTTAGTGCCTCATATACATCAAACTTCCCTTCCAACTCCCTTCCTGCTGAAGCTCTTCCAGAAACTGCGACATCCGGCCAGATGACCTGCTTGTGAAATATGTTGCACAAACGAAATGCGGAAATATAAAGGTCACCGTTTTGAGCATCCTCGCGAGAACGCAAGTCATTTTGACCTCCTTGATGTATTTCTGTACACACTAGTCACCGACTTATGATTGGTCAAGCGTATAGATGTCACACCTTCAGCACTGTCTATGCTTCCAAATTATTCATCTATGAAGTATGAATTTAATCTCTGGTCTGTCAGTAAAGGTATTGTATGCAACTATAATCATAAATTCATTATCCATCAACATTTCACACCTTCTCCCATTCACCACACCTGACAGATTAGGGATGCAAGTGGATAACTCATCCGTATGCTATTGTATTCATTTTTAAGTGGATATGCATGAATATGTATATTTATTTTGATGCATACAGATAAGGAAATGAGTTTTTTTTGCAGATACTAATTTGAATACAGACATAGTTTTCATATTTTCAGGATCCGTATACTGACAACTATATATATTTTGTTGATATGGATATGAATATTTGTTTTACTGAATCTATGCGTGTACATTATATAGACATATATAATTGTGTGTACATTATATAGGCATATATAATTGTGTGTTTAGGCGTATACTTGAACATGTTAAAGGGTTACACATGATATAGGAAGGAAATTTTATATATTTGGTTTGTGATTTTATACTACAAAATGAAAACGGTATCCATACACATTTGTATCCACAAAAAACTCATTTCCTTGCATGCATCAATATCCTCTAAAATAGAAATACATATCCATATTGGACTTCTCATAAATAGGTAAAAATAATATGAGGGGTTCTAAACCTCTGGGAACCATTTTGAGGTGACAAAATTAAAAGAAATGCCCACAAACACCTTTCTTTACCATAACTTTTTGAGGTGACAAAATTAAAAGAAATGCCCACAAACACCTTTCTTTACCATAACTTTTCTTCTAATTGAGGTATTACGTATGTTAAGAAGTGTTTTTGGCAACTTTACTTTTGGACGTCAAAATGGTGTTCTACATCTTTGCGAGCAATACGAAGTACTTTAGAAGTAGTATAAGATGCAATTGTATATATCAATGTGAATGGGTGAGTAATTGAATATATTTGAAAGCCCCAAATTAACACCTAATGCATGTTTCACTCAAATCGATGTGTTTGGTTCACTTTAAACCTGTTTTGTGATGTTTTGGACATCGTTGGAAAATTATATTATGCTTAATGTTATAAATTACCTTGCAAATGTAATTAGAGTATGTGAGATAAGTTGACTTAGTGAGTATTCACAAATATCAGCTTGACTTTCGAAAGGGGATGGTTACATGTCTTATACACCAACATAAGTGGATGTACTTGAATCACATTCTTTACAATAAAACAACAGACCACCACTTCAAGAAAATAATAATAAAACAGATCCAATAAGACAAAATCCTACTCCTGATTCAAAAATGGGCTGGCAAGATTTAGGAGCCACACTTTGCTTCATCCCTTACTTTTGCTTTAATGATGTGCAAGTGTGCCTTGCTGACCTAATATTTAGGAAATGAATGAACAAGCATACTTCTGAACATCCCTGACCACCTCCCATCGCCTCGCCCAACAGACCCAACAAGGCAACATTCTACTGTCTGATTTAAAAAATGGGCTAGGAAAAATCAGGAACCACACGAAGCTTCATCCCATACTTTTGAAATGTTCTCTCATTGTGATTTGTGATCCTCTATGAAACTAGTGGAAAAGCGGGCAAGCTATGTTGTATTGACTATATGTAGGGTTGTGTTGTCAGTATATGAGTGCATTGGCCTGGACAAGTTTGCGGACTTTTTTGGGCCAATGACAAACGATAAACACTTTTTATTTAATTTACTCTATCATTTAGAATAAATAACCCAACGGATGTCACTGAAGGCTAAATATAATCAAAACGCGGCTTGTGCACCTATACCTTCAATTATTTAATGCAAACTTAAGGACCATGAAATAAAAGATGTCTGGAACTTGTGTTTATCCGACGAATTTATACATGTTAGTCAACTGATTCTTTTGCGGATTTTTTGCTGATCCTGTGAGAGCCTCAGATCGTGGGAGCATGAGAGCAGTGAGTCTGAACCATTAGATTTTGCTCATCACACACTGATTGATTGGAGGAGAGAGATGAGCAGAATCTAGTAGTCCAGACTCATTGTGAGAGCCCCAGACTGTGCGAGCAGTGTCTGGACCATTAGATTCTGCTCATCACACACTGGTCGATTAGAGGAGGAGAGAGATGAGCAGATCTAATGGTCCAGACTCATTGCTCTCACGCTCTTACAGTCTGGGGTTCTCACAGGATCGGCCCTATATATATATATATATATGAAGTATGAACATACTCAGGTTTGCTCAATTTAGATGTTAATGGAGCCTCAGTTACCAGTTTCACAAAATTCTGTCTTTGAACTAAAAAAAACCTTTCTGTGGTCACTTGTTTTCACGGCTCGCATGTTTCAACTAGTAATCCCGTGTTTCTTTCTTTTTATTGAAAAACATTTAGGCAGATATTCCACTCTTTACTTATATATGCTTCACGAGTTGATTGATGTTGCTCTTGTGCTGATCATTCAGCTTCTGGTTTTTTTATCTATAAAGGTATTATCTGGCAAAGCTTGCTACCTCCTTTCAAACTTTACTCATTGGTTACTTTTCTAATCCAGGATGAGAACATGGTTTGTCTGTGATTCAACCGTCGCTGGGTTGCTGATAGGTTAAAGTTATCATCAGCTGCTCTTCACCACCGCATTGCTGCTCGCTACAGTTGTGTGCTTCATTTCATCGTTTTCAGTTCAGTAATATAATTTGTCAGTTATCACATCAAATCAAACTATGAATACGATGTGGGTTTTTTTTTGTAATGCTGGATTCTGATCTTTTTAATAAGCTCATTCTGTCTGGATGACTTCATTTTTATGCAGCTCACCTTCGTACAATCTGTAGTTATTGTCTACATCTACAGTACACATTGAGACCTTGATTGACTTATGTTCACGCGAATCGCAATGTGTCGAGGTCTATCGTCCTATCTTGCTAGCAAAAACATGAGAATTCTTGAACCAATGATGAGAAATATCCACGTGGATCTGGTTATGAGGTTATGATTTATGAATCCATTCGTTGTTAATAATAGGTATTTGATTTGATGGCAATTCACAAGATGCAGCTCTCCAAACAACCCAACCTCGCCACTCCCTGTCGCAGCAGCCTTCGGCACTCTTAGCTCCACCAGCGGGAAAATCAAAGGGAAGGACTTGCAGCTATGCAACAAGGCAGAGAAGCAGATAAAGGCATGCGGAGCCTCTTCGAATTCTTGGCGTAAGTACATTGACTAAATGAAATTTTGCTTCTTCCTTCCCCGTCCTTGCTCCTATTGATTTCAAAGGCTCCTCCGACTCCTCTTTGGCTCCTTATTCTAAAAAATAATCTGCATTCCTAGGATTCTCTTTTGCAAAGGGCATGATCTCCGTTACGACCTATTGAGGAGGCTATGTTGGTTAATGGTGTGGATGATGTGTCGACATGTCAACTTAGATGACATTTGCGTTGTCCAACTATCTGATCATTAAGTGGATTCATAATGGTAGATAATATGCTATTTTAAGAAGATAGAGTCTATCCTTTACCTAGTCACAACACTACATCAGTTAATAACAAGTAGCTCGAAGCTCCTATAATATGCACCATGTTTGCATACTAATACTTACGACATGGTGGCTAAAACATGTATCGAGGCAAACGATGCCGCGATAATAGCTCATGCTTATATTCTGATCATGTATATTTGAACGTACTTGATTAGTTTGGTGGTTGAGCAGCATGTCTTCCACACCTGTCGTTCCTAAACAACTTTCAGAGCTTGGATGCTTAGATTAACCATATGCTCACATTAGGAGATGTCCCGATAAACAACTTTCTGAACTTCAGTCTTTCATTTAATGGTATGAACTTTGTTCCATATTCAAACTGACTGCAACCCTTTTCTGTTAGTGAGGATCCCACCAGAGCGCCTTCTAGTAATCCCATTTTTTGCATCAAGTCCGAGTGGAGACCAAAGATCTTAAAGTGGGTTGTTATCCAAATTTTATTATATTTCCAGGGTGACGAAGAATGAGATTGTCACATACATACTATTGTGTACTTTCATAATTACATTCTAAACCTTCCATAATTTGTATTTACAACCATTCCCATGTATAGTCACTAAGCATTCATGGCGATGGCATATCTACGTAATGTGTGGTGATCTTCTCCCAGAAAAAAAGTTGAACTATTGGATTTAGGGATTTTTACCCCACAAATCCCGGAATTTTTGTAAATTACCTTCTTGATCATGTAAACATCGTTATTATCCCATCGATATTGTAAACTTTTCAACTCTTACCCCACAAATCATGTGGTTAACTCCTATCCATGTACTAGTTACATTTAACCGGATTCTGTTAAAAAAGATGCGCATATTGTCCTCTTTGTCTATTAAATCTAGAATAAGATGCCATCCTTCCCTCTTCCCCCTCATCATCCTCCTTACATCCTTTCGCTCGGTTTGATGGTGGGTTCTTTTATAAATCTGAGACGAGTTCTGGAATGGAAGGTAGTTGTCAGAGCTTGGATTTGGAGATGGAGATCAGATCGAGTTCAAATCTTCGTCAAGAGGATCATCTGGATGTTAGGGGATCGATCTGGTTTGACTGCATGCATTTGGTTCTATTGAAGCTTCGATTTGGGTACGGGATTCGTGGAGTTTACTGGAGGTTTTGATTGGGCTATTTGATTGCAGGTGATGGAGGATCTGATTGCTGACGAGTTAGGGTGGAGATATTGGATTGGATTCGATTAGGAGATGGGTTAAGTATTGGTGGATTGATTGGGTTCTGATTAAGGGAGTAGGACTGGAATTAAAGGGGGAGACAGATCTGGAAGGGATTGGATTCGATCTAAACCGGGGATTGGGATTTGGTGAGATCTTCAATGAGGAGAAATCGAGTTGCATGCAGATTGAGTTTCATCTCCACCGTCCACTCCATCCTCCAACATGTCTCCTGCTCCTTCCACTTCCTCTCCTACACCTCCTTCTCCCCATCCTCGAGCCCCTCATCTGCTCCGCCTTCCCCCACCACCGCCCTTCAAGTTCCATCCCTTCCAACCCGACCGCGTTTGTGGTTTCATCTCCTCCTCCGTCTGACATGCTCTGGAGCTGCCCCTCAACTATGCCCGCAATTACCTCACTGACGTCCTCGGCCCCATCGTCATTGATGGCTCTACCCCCCTCTCCACATGCCGCCCAATGCTTCGGCCCCTTCCCCACGTTGCTCGACCGCCACTGATGCCCCTTGATCGGAGGTGGGTTGCATGGAAGGGAAAGGAAGATGAAGAAGGTGAGAGAAGAAAGAAAGAGGGGGAGAGGAAGAAATCCAACCGTTGGATGTCATGTGGTTAATGATCTCATTTTTAATCCAAGAAAGTTAATTCAAGATGTGTCAAATTAACGACAAAGTTCGTGGGGTAAAACAGAGTAAGTTTATAGGGTTGAGGGAATAGTAACGATGTTTACAAGGTTGAGAAGGTAATTTATAAAAATTGTAGAGTTGTGTAAAGTTCATTTGGATGTAAGATAAAGTGGCTATCCATTGATGTGGGTGTAAATACAAACTATGGAAGGGATTAGAATGTGATTATAAATGTATTCAGGGACATGTACTTAAAAAGCTACGAAGAATACTACAACCACTGCATTATATTTAAGATTACTTGGATGTTTTGTTATATTATAAACAAACAACGTAAATTAAAATCCTCAAAAGGTTACCATATCCCTCGGATGTGATTCCATATTTATGCCTATTTCATAAGGATTTTTTTACACTTGTGCTCTTCCGAGATTCTGCAACTACAGTTATTACCTCAATTTTTTTTGCAATAACACATGTCCCTTGTATTCTTACAAAATTCACAGCACAACCCTTCTATTATTGCACTTATGCCCTGATTTTTCTTTAATAGAAGGGCAGTACCGTGAATTTTATAAGAATAAGGGGACACAAGTGTTATTCCAAAAAAAAAGATAAGAGTATAACTATAATGGAAAGAAACTTAAAGTAGTACAAGTGTAAAATACCCTTTTCAGAGGAAGTCCTTTCTTATGGTATCTCTTATTTCTTTCACAAACCATCTCAATCAGGCGCCACTTATGCCCATCGCCATCCAAACCATTACCATTTTCTGTTCATCTATAAACAGAGAGACCATTACTTCAGCATCCTCATTAAAGACAAAGCACCCACAAATCAAAATCACAAGATCCACAATCTCACTGACCACACCTGAGATTAATGAACACATTGATTCGAAGCAGAACTCTCATTCCAAATCCCAACCAAATCTACAGAAAAAAGGACTGTTCAAATCTCTACATCTGAACTAAAATCAATCAGGAAGGCAATCACTTCAATATTCTCATAAAAACCAAATTAAAATCACATGATCCAGAAACTGCACAATCATAAATGACCACTCTTAGGATTAATGAACACAGTGGTTCAGTGGGATATCAATAATTAAATGAGATTATTCCACTGCCAATCCTAACAAAATTTACAGAAATCAAAAGAACAACAACAAATTCTCTACATCTGAACTGAAATTAAACAGTGTTACTGCTGCTGATCTACACCGAGCACTCGTTCTCGAGAACAGGCCTTGTTCTGACCATAGATGCAACTGGAAGTTGGGCACTCCCAACCTTCTGGCTCTTCAGCATCTCGCCTCCCTCGGATCGCTTCACCATATCACCCATCTTCTTCCTCCTCAATCTCCTCAGCCACAGCAGCAAGGCCACCAGCAGCAGCACCCCCACCAATCCACCAACCACTATGGCCGCAATCCTCCATGTCCTGTTTAATCTAGATCGACCACCACCTCCAATAGGACCCGGCGCAATCGGTTGTTTGGGTGGTGGAGCGCTCTCACTGCTCGAGTTCGTGACGACAGTGAAGTGACCCAGTTCCGACGCCTCGCAGAGGCTCCCATTGATCAGATCAGCAAGTTGGTACGAGCCGTTCACGTAGAATTGGATGCATTTGGCAGTGTACCCACTTGGAATTGAACTCAAATTTCGAAACTTGATGGAGATGGGTCTTCTTGCGGCAACAATCTCGACCTCCCGCGGGTTCTTCACGGATAAATCGGTGGCATCGTAGGCAAGAAGGCCGAGAACTGGGCCGAGAAATCGATAACCGGGTAATGGGTAGTAGACAGAGGACCAATTGCCTAAGTTTTGATACACCAAAGCGATCCTGACAACAAGAGGAGATTGCTTGAGACCTGAAGGGACCTCGAACTCGTGGATCCTCACCCCCCTCTTGACGAAGCTGCCACTCCTCACCCTCACCACAGAGGCTTCGATTCCTGTGATGTTGCGAGGGAGTTGAGCTGCGTAGATCACACCCGTGCGCGGTCGGATCAAGGCCTTGTAGGCGTAGCTGCGAATGAGGTCGTCCAGGGAGCGAGAAGGGCCTCCATTGTCGAAGCTTCTAGCTCCGAGCTCATGGGCCGAGAGTAGGAACGAGAGAAAACCCAAAAAGATGGCAATGCGGTGGATTTGGAGCATGATCGGGAGGTACCCACTTGGCAAATCTCGTGATTTCGCGAGAAAATGGTGGAAAGATCTCGCCTTTCTGGAATCTCAGAACCGTAAGATGGAAGCTTTGTCTTGATGGATGTGGGTGATGGGAAGATCCCAGCTTTGTAGCGATTCCGCCATTAAAAATGGAAGCTTTTGTTGCTGGAGGGGATTAAATGTGGGATCTTTTTGGAAGATCGGGAGTGGGAAAGTGGTGAATAATTTTCTCGTTGTTGGAGTTGGCGTGATCTTGAGAGGAGAAAGCGGAATGCAGCGCAACGAACGGGAGGGAAGATCGGTGCTTTGGGTTTCGAGGGAGAAGGCAGAGAGAATTTGGGTGAGGAGGGAGTGGGGGTGAGATTGGGATCCGGGATTTAGGGAGAATTAAGTTCTTAGAGGGAGAGAGAGAAGTAGGGAGAGTTTAGTTAGAGAGAGTAGGTTGGAGTTGTATGGATCCTAGGTTTTCTTTATTCTAGTATTTTTTAATCACCTTTAAATAAAAAAATAACGTTAAAAATATATTAAAATCATATAAATAATCAATATAACAGATAAATGATATGATGTTAGATCACATTTACCATTCAAATCCTTTTAGCTATCCAACTGGTTACCCATACTAAAACCTTTCGACACCCAACCACCATGTTTTCAAACAAAAGAGGGGTGGGAAGCGTTTAGAGAGAGAAACAGTAGGAGGAGTTTTGAGAGAGAGAGAGAGAGAGGGAGGGAGAGAAGTAGGAATAAATTAGAGAGAGTAGCTTGAAGTTAGAGAGAGAGAGAAGTGATATGAACAATTGAGAGAGAGAGAGGGAGGAGTTGGTGGAGTTTTTAGAGAGAAAGGGGTTGATTGATGGCTCAGCCTATGCTACTTGGGATGTACCCTTGTTTGGAGTTAGTTGTGAATTTTTTTTCCTTAACAAGGCATCCTCATCACCCAAATGCTCCTTAAGGGCAACTGACCTCAGTATTTCCTTATCGAGCTATCATCGACGAACGGTTCGTCGATCGAGAAATTGTTTGCCGATCAATAAATAAAATTAATATATAATATTATTTCGAAAAACTTTTTAAATTTTATATTATTAAAAATAATATATAAAAATATTTGGAATTGAGAATCAACAAATATCATTGATCGACGATCGACGAACCGTTCGCCGATCGATGCCCTGATTGAGAAAATTTGAGGTCAGTGCCTTGACATGGCATTTGGGTGATTGGAATGCCCGGTTAGAGAAAAAACTCGTTAGTTGTATAGATCTTACATTTTCTTTGTTATAATATTCCATCACGTTTAAATAAAAATATCAGCATCAAAAAAAATAAAATCATAAATATAACCAATATAATACATAAACAATATGACATCACATCACATTTACCATTCATATAGTCTCCCAACTATCCGAATAACTATTATTCACTGAACGATTACCTATCTGACTAACTCTTTGAGATCGTTAGGCAGAGAAACAAAGGAAAGGGATAGCGAGGGATAAGACACTATTTCTGAAAAATCTTATTCCTCTTGTATTACTCCAACCCAACCCGAACTTGTTACCAATTTTAAAGCCGATAAATCCTGCAATCAAATATAAAATATGAAATGTTACCATGGAGAAAACCTGCAACTAAAGTTTAGAGAGAGAAAGAGAAGCGGGACCTTTTAGAGAGGGAGAGATAAATTTTAGTGACTAAATTGTGGTTTACCACAATATTGCACAAATTACTGTGTTATTTAATTTTTTTGGGGTTAAATACATTCGAGCTCCTCCAATATGATTTTTTATTTGAGGATCGTTTTCTATTCGCATCAT
The DNA here is from genome assembly GCA_037367405.1 of Ottelia alismoides. Taxonomy (NCBI): domain Eukaryota; kingdom Viridiplantae; phylum Streptophyta; class Magnoliopsida; order Alismatales; family Hydrocharitaceae; genus Ottelia; species Ottelia alismoides. Next base: position 372,336 of record JAZKJV010008443.1, read on the forward strand.
GTGGGGCTCATGATCATTTTTTTATTTTGTTTGCGGCTCTCCCGAAAACCATTCTTTCTCGTTTAATACATCGAATCACTCGTTTCTTTTTCATCCATTTAAAAAAAATAGTATATCATCTTATCATATACAAAATATAAAATATTCAACTTCTAATCATTTTTCAAACATCAGTACAATCACATCACACCCAACCCTGATCAGTAAAACCCTCTATCCAAACACCAAAATAAATAAAATAATTATCTGATTGATAACTCTTTTTTGAGAGGGTTATCCACGTCAAGATAACCTTCTATCCAAACACACCCTGTATTTTTTTTTGTATTTCTCCTAAATGAACACCTTGCCAAATTTTAAAGCTGACAGAATTGTTGAAATTAATCACTCACAAAATTCTTGAAATTGATCGCTAAGATGGATAGGTTAGTGATGTCTGTTTTACACAAACTTTGAAACTTATATTATTCTTAAAAAATACAGCTGAAAAAGGATGAGAGTAGATAACTTAGCTTCGAAGCAGTCTTGATAAACTCTTTTTAAATACCATCTTATTTCCAAAGTTTGTTGGTCATGATTTTAATAAGAATACTCATTATCATGTTCTAGTCCATAGCAATTGACAACTCATGTTATGTGATGTCATAATGATTCTTTTTTTATCCGTTACATATTTAGGATTACATCACAATTTGATATATAACATCGTATATGGCGAAAATAAACACTGATCAAATAAGCAAACATTAAACAACTACAACACATGATTTACGAAGTTTATAATTAATTAAAGAGCAAAACATTATCTTTTCTCGAGATGTCCGACTTAGCTCGCAGCGATGCAAGATTTTCATGCTACAAACTCGTCATTAAATCGAATTGAGCAGACGTGTTAGGGTTCAATATATGCGCTATATACCCTTATTTTTTTCGCATTTGCACGAATTAATATTATTGAAAAAAAAATGAAAGGATACAAGTGCGAAAATCTCAATATGAAATTGTGTCTTTGGTTCCACCTACATTTGTCTCCACTGAGATTTTGTAATTATAGTTATACCCTAACTTTTTTTGCAATATCACTTGTGCTCATACTTTTTTGAACCTTTTGGATAAATTGTTGTCCATTAGCCTCCCTAATAGATGTTACCTTAAGGGCACATGTGTGATGGGACAGATAAAAGCAAGATTTTAAAAACCAGACCGGATATTGAACCAGTCAGGCTTCGGTTTGGTCCAACCTGGTCGGACCGGTGATGATGTCAGCATGACATCATTATTCCTATCGACTCGAAAAAAATCGGACCGGGAATAATTTACTGGTCTGACCGGTCGAACCGATTTTTTGAACCGATAAAACTGGATATATCAATGAAATAATTGTTTAAAATATCAAATCTTTCAATAGAATAACATGATTATCTATTTCGAGTAAAATTCTACAAAAGTTAGTCACATTTTTTAGCGCTATATATGAGTATAATATTATAATCATTTATTTATAGTTGCTTCTAGAAAATTACTCTAAGAAAGTAGTGGCACAACTTATATTCTAAAAAAAGAGGGACATAACTGATATTGCAGAAGCTAAGAAGGGCATAGGTGATGAAAACCCTATTATTTCGTTATTTAAATCTTTATTTTTTGAAAGTTACCAAACTATCAAAATCAGATCAGTCCGAGTCAACCCAGTCCGACCACTGGTCGGACCGATTTTTTTGAACTTAATTAAATAAAATCGGACGAACTGATCAGGTTGAGACCGATTCCCGATCCGACCAACCAGTCCGGTTCGGTTTTTAAACCATGAATAAAAGATGGATATAAGTGTGATATAAGTGTCCATTCACCTCCCTGATGGAGGAAAAGGTGCAAAAAACCATTAATTAATCGGTTAGACAAATAGGACGGTTTCGCTAAGGTTTGATTTATAACGACTGTTGCTGCTCTTTTGGATTTTGATTGTGGTTGTTAGTGCTTTGTATTGAACTATGTTTGATTTCTATAAATTCTACTTGCAAAATGCCAATTGGGGCAGGGATTGAGGGAGGTGGTCAGGCTTCCCCGTTGCTCCTCGCCTTCCCTCTCTATATTCCAGGAGAAATGGGATTGGTCCTCAGTGCTTTCTTTTTTAGGTTTTTTTGCCTGCCATGTGAGATTGTGATCAATTTAATAAGTTAAAAAAATTGATTAATTTTCATTGTGTTTGAAATAACGGACGTGAGCGAGAGGGTGTAATTCCACATCTCCCAATAACCAATCTCCCTTTTGAACTTCCCATTCTTTAATGTTAGTTTCTACGGCATTGGCAAAGTCTGCGTATTCTCCTCCCTTTTCAAAATAGATACGGATAAGGATATTACTTTGATATTCCTCAAATATATATCATATCCGAATATCCACTTTCATGTATAAACATAGTTACAAATTTATTTTAGACATAGATAACGTAATTTTTGGGTTTTATCACTTGCGTCCTGCTTAGATTTTGCAATATTAGTTATGCTCACCTATTTTCTGTAATATCAATTCTTCCCCTATGTTCTTATGAAACTAAAGTTTTGTCCTTCAATCAAGGTAAATTAGAGGCATAACTGATATTACAAAAGACATGACTATGCATTTTGTAAGAATACATGGGCATAACTGATATTACAAAAAGAGGACATGATTGATATTGCATATTCTGATATGGGTACACATGATAAAATCTATTGTTTTATGCCTTCTTTCATCATATTAGTATAATTATTACGATACAAGTATAATTAGTATATTTATATCATCTATATTCCATCTAATACATGTATATTTAAGATAATATATGGAATATTTGTAAGTGATTGTTACCATTTATACATCTCTATCCATTTTTAGGGAGAAGATAAAATAGTTTTTATATTTATCAATATCTATATCAGCATCCATATTCATATTTAAAAATGAATAAGGATATAGTACCACCTATATATATGTATATGTACATTTGCATTTTTACCAACCAATCCACGTCAAAAGTATAAAGAGAATAACAAAATTGATTAGATGTACTGAATTAGTGAAAACAATAGAGAGAAATTCGTAATCTCCATCAAGATCAAGTTAGTAGCGACAATACTCGCAGAATGCTTTAAAAAAGTTATTTCTAAATTATAAAGAATAATTCTAAATTACAAAGAAGAGGGATGGTTATTTACATTTATATTTTTATATGAAAAACCTTTTTATCCAAGTCTTACTTTCGACGTAGTAAGTTTATGAATAATTTTATTTACTCGAGTTTTCTTTTCATTTTTTTTAAAATATTGCGATATGTTCAAATAATTTATTTAATATCTTTAGAGATGGTATGATATGAAGTCAAAATAAATTTTGCAGCTTAAGCAAACAAAATCTCTCTCTATATAATATATATATATATATATATATATTGGATTTAATGGGGCTGCCCCCTGGGGGCAGCCAACATGGCTGCCCCGCCCCATATTTCGGGCATTTTTTTATTTTTTTTTGAAAAATAAAACCATGTATATTCATCCCTATATCCCTCCTACACGCCATTCGAATTTCGTCAGAAACAGAGACTCCTACGGCCTCCATCTTGATGGTGTCGATTTAAAAAATCCTGTTACCGTTAAAAAATGATTGTCTAGATGGAGGTCGTAGGAGTCTCTGTTTCCGACGAAATTCGAATGGCATGTAGGAGGGATATAGGGATGAATATACATGGCGATAATTTTTGAAAAAAAATAAAAAAAGCACCGAAAATGGCGCGGGGGCAGCCATGTTGGCTACCCCCAGGGGGCAGCCCCATTAACCTCTCTCTCTCTCTCTCTCTCTCTCTCTCTCTATATATATATATATATATATATATATATATATATATATATATATGATTTAATGGGGCTGCCCCCTGGGGGCAGCCAACATGGCTGCCCCGCCCCCTATTTCCGACGTTTTTTTTATTTTTTATTTTTTAAATAAAACCATGTAAATTCATCCCTATATCCCTCCTACATGCCATTCGAATTTCGTCAGAAACAGAGACTCCTACGGCCTCCATCGAGATGGTGTCGATTTAAAAAATCATGTTACCGTTAAAAAATGACTGCCTGGATGGAGGCCGTAGGAGTCTCTGTTTCCGACGAAATTCGAATGGCATGTATGAGGGATATAGGGATGAATATACATGGCGACATTTTTTGAAAAAAAAATAAAAAAAGTGATGGCTGCCCCCTCGGGGAGCCAACATGGCTGCCCCCGCGCCATTTTCGGCGCTTTTTTTATTTTTTTTCAAAAAATGTCGCCATGTATATTCATCCCTATATCCCTCCTACATGCCATTCGAATTTCGTCAGAAACAGAGACTTCTACGGCCTCCATCCAGGCAGTCATTTTTTAACGGTAACATGATTTTTTAAATCGACACCATCTCGATGGAGGCCATAGGAGTCTCTGTTTCTGACGAAATTCGAATA